>JANBXH010000018.1:0-202435 GCA_024271875.1 Kuraishia molischiana
GACCCGCCTCTTGGGCAACGTGTTGGGAAACGGGGACATTATAGTTGCAATCGGTCCAGACCCAAAACGACAAGATTCTCAGGAGGGAATTCTAGAGAAGGAAAGAAAATTCTCTCATGTAACTTTCGGCACAGAGGGTCGTGCACCGACGGCCGTGGTTCGGCCAGAAAGACCCAGCCAAAAACCACAACAAGCGCAGTTCTTCTGCTCTGCTCCCCATCGATATTGCAACATGCAGCCTGCTAGCGCTCTGATCCTTCTGTGTTTGGCGGCGAATGCGTGGGCCAGCCCGGTGTACCTCCGCTACGCTGCGGATCAGCCCTCGACCACGGCCACGGAGCCCTCGGCCACGGCCGTGGTTGTCGAGCAGACCGCCGGTCCCGCGCTGTTCAAGAGAGAGCCGCGCAAGAACAAGGCCATCTACAACAAGGAGTGGCTGGCCAACCAGGCGGACTCCACCAGCTCCTCAGAGACCCAGCAGCCGTGGCTGAGAACCATCTACTCGACCGTCAAGGAGGTGGTGACTCCCACGGTGGTTGCCGGCGTCACGTTCAGCGCCAAGCCGCCGGCAGAGACCAACGGGCTCGAGCCGTGGGTCTCGCTGCAGAAAGACGGAACCCCCAAGACCATACGGCCCAAGATGAAGAACGGTGAGATCAAGAACGGCAAGCCAGACCTCAAGACGTACTTCCAGACAGCCACCACCGTCGTATACGACCAGAAGGAGCTCAAGGCACACAACCTGCCTGCGGACGCGGTGCACGAGGAGGTGGAGTGGATCAAGGAGGACGACACGTACGTGTCGCTCAACCCGCTTTTGAGATGCACGCCAGACTTCTACTTCAAGAAGGGGCTTGCCGGACACGAGAGCAGCGAGCCGCTGTGCACCCCAAATGAGAACAGCAACCTCCACTCAGGCAAGACCCACTTTGTGACGTGGTACACGAGGTTCTTCGAAGGCGCCAAGCATGTGAGAATCCACCTGGCCTACATCAGGGAGTCTGCTCGTGAAAAGGGTCTGTACAAGCGCGAGCTGCTCAAGAGCAACCACAAGCTCGACGAGAGCTCCGGAGTTTCCGGTACCGAGGGCGCTCTTCCCGGGACGTTCTTCAGCTCCGAGTGGATCCTCAACAGAGACGGGTTCTACGCCCTTGAGATCGACGAGGAGTGGCTCCAGGGCCTGTTCCAGAAGAAGGTGATCATCTCCATCCAGCCAGACACCGTTGCCGACGAGGACTTCGACCTGGTCAACTCGGCAAGCACGATCGTCAACTTTCTGAAGCGGGCTGTCGTGGGCAAGAACAGCAAGCTGGACCGCACGATGCAGGACATGGGAGGCACCGACGACAACGTGTACTATGTGATTGCCACCATCCCCACCATGGTCATCATCGCCGTGTTTGGCATGTATGTGTTTCTGTACATCAACAGGAAGCACCGCGACCTGTCGCACCTGAGAAAGCCCAGAAAGAGCAGATTCGGAAGACACCACAAGTCGGGCTACTCGTCGTTGCCATCGTACCAGAACGACATCTCGATGGACACGAGAAGCAAGCACACATAGCCCTATACCATAACACACTAATCATCTATTCATCCAGTGTACTCCCGCACTATGGGCCGCATCGGTCGTTGAACCCTTTCACTGCGCCGTGTTCCCGTGCCACATCAACCGACCTACTGAAGACCTGCGTTTGCCATGCAAGAACGGAGGACAGATACGGGCCGTACACAGTTCGTCTACGTTTGTATGTCCTTTTCGAACTTCCAAGAACGATGCACCGTAGAGTGTCATCCTGAGTCTCATTGTAGAGTTTTCATCGTTTCCATCGTCCCGTTTCCGCTCGAGATGACCGGTGAAGGAAATGGAGCGAGCAAAAGAAAAAAACGGAAAATCCGCGACGCGATCTTTGCTCGCCACCCAACGCTTTTCTCGCCACCACGCGCCCCATTCTGGATAAACAACGAGGAAGATGCCCTCCAGAAAGCCGTTCTTCACCAGTGCTGACGTTTCCGAGACCGGTGCCGACCCAGCAGAACCGCAGAAGCGACCGAACGCAGACACGGACGAGCCGCGTAAGCGCAAACAGCCCAGCAAGTACTACGATCTGGCGCCCGAGGAGACCAAGGAGCCGGTCTTCATAGGAACGCTGGCGCTGGACGGCTGGTGTACGCGGAGCCTGCACGGGATCACGATCCAGCCGGGAACGCCCCTCCACCTGACCCGTCCGCCGGACCAGGAGGCGGTCAGGTTCAAGAAGGGGCTCGCGAAGACCAAGTCGCAGCGTGGGACGCTCGTGCGGGTGGCCTACGGCAGCATGGACGATCCCAGGTCGCTGCGCGAGTTTGGCCGGATCAGAGAGGAGCACGCAAGCTGGGTGGCACCCCTCATGGACAACGGCGTTGTGGTGTTCAAGCCCAAGTACGCGGACCAGCCGAAGCGGCTCACGACGTCAGACAACTTCATCCTGGAGATGGAGTGCTACATACACCACGACTACTTCACCACCGCCAGCGACTTCGCATCGAACATGCGCGGTTTGTACAACAACGCAGACAAACCCATGGACCACTCCAAGCAGACGTCCCTCACGGCGCTGCTCGTGCGACTTAACTACATCACAGACTCCCACAACATCTCGTTCAGACCGCAGCACACAGAGCCCTCGCAGACCGCAGATCTGCCGTATGTGGATCTCACCCTCACTGACGACGAAACCGCGGGTGTTCCGCAGAAGAACTTCAACCTCGACCAGCTGAAGCAGTTCTACCGCTTCACACAGGCCTCTGCCGTGGGCCAGGAGTACCCGGAGACGGTGCCCCCGCAGTCGGAGTTTGGTCTCGAGCTGCGTCCGTACCAGAAGCTGGGTCTTTCGTGGATGCTCAAGCGCGAGAAGGAGTTCTCCCTCATTGGCTCTGGGTCTCTGACGTCCACACAGAACCAAAAGTACACAGAGGAGCTGATCAACGATGACAAGAACCAGATCAACCCGCTGTGGACTGCCATGACACTGAAGGGAAGCGACAGGAAGATATACTACAACAGGTACACCGGCGAGTTCTCTCTGAGCGTCCCAACCATAGAACAAATGTGCCGTGGTGGTATTCTGGCGGACGAAATGGGGCTCGGAAAGACAATCACCACGTACTCTCTCATATTCACGGCCCCGCAGGACACATCTTTTACATCTTCCAACTCGTTTGACGAGAAGTACGCGTACAAGACAACCATGATTGTGGTTCCAATGGCGTTGCTTACACAGTGGCAGGGCGAGTTTGAGAAGCTGAGCCTCGACACAGGCATCAAGTGCTCTACGTACTACGGCAACCCTGGCTTCGACATCTCGTCTGAGTGCTGCACCGACCAGGCTCCGCGGGTTCTACTCACGACGTACGGAACCATCCAGCACGAGTACAGCCGCATGGTGAAACACGGGTCTGCTTTCGCTGGCATTTTCGGCGTGAAGTTCTTCAGAATCGTGCTCGATGAGGCACACAACATCAGAAATAAGCAAACGAGAACCTCAAAGGCTATCACGAGCCTGAAGGCCTCGAGGAAGTGGGCACTCACCGGGACTCCGATCATCAACTCGCTGGACGATCTCTTCCCGCTCATCAGCTTCCTCGAGGTTGACCCGTGGTCGAGCTATGCTCTGTGGAAGCACTTCATCAAGGACCCATCCGAGAGCACAGAGAACATCTTCTCTGCGTTTGACGTGCTCTCTCTGATCATGGAGCCGCTCATCTTGCGAAGAACCAAAAATCAGAGGGACAAGGAGGGTAATCTACTGATTGAGCTACCTGAAAGGGAAGTCGTTTTCCAGAGACTGTACTTTAACGAACAGGAGAAGACGATGTACCAGTGGATGATGAACCGGGCGGCCTCGTCATTTGCATCAAACATGAAGAGCGGCACTCTGTTCAAGAACTACTCTTCCATTCTCACGCATATTTTGAGACTCAGACAGCTATGCTGCCACCTGGACCTGATCAAGACCACGAGAGAGGGAATCATCGAGGAGGAAGAAGGCGTCAAGCTCGACCAGAAAGTTCTCATGACCCAGGCCGAGGAGTTTGAAACAGAGGCACAGAGAATACTCGCCGAGGAAGAACAGGCCGAGTCGTTCTCGATAGACCGCCAGGTTGAGCTGAAGAACGAGATCTACGAGATGTACCCCAACTTCACCGAGACCGAGTGTTCGATCTGTACCACGTCCCCGATTGCAGTTGACAGGTGTGTGATAACTGAGTGCAAACACTGTTTCTGCCTCGAGTGTCTCATGGAGCACTTTGAGTTCCAGTCGCGCGCCGAAAAGGACAAGGAGATTGACACGGAGCACATCTCTCTCAAGTCGACAAAGCATGTCCAGTGTCCCAACTGCCGTGCCGTTATCGACAAGAAACGGCTGTTCCGAACCAAGCCGAACTCGCCAGACGTGGCTGAGATTCTGAAGGACTCATCGGACAGAGAGTACAGAGGATACTCGCTGTACCACTTCAACCCGTACGGCCGCTCCACCAAGATCAACGCGCTCATCCAGAGCCTGTACCAGATAAGAGAGGGAGACTGCAACGAGCGCGTGATAGTGTTCTCGCAGTTCTCGTCTTTCCTGGACCTCATCGAGTCGGAGCTGTGGCACTATGCGAACGAGTTTGAGGTGATCAAGATGGACGGGCGCGTGGGTATGAAGGGCAGACAGGACATCATAGACAGGTTTTCCGATCCCAAGCCCAAGGACAAAGTCACTGTGCTGCTACTCTCCATGAAGGTCGGTGGTGTCGGTCTCAACCTGACGGCTGCATCCAAGGCGTTCATGATGGACCCGTGGTGGTCTCCGAGCTTGGAGGAACAGGCCATCGACCGTCTACACCGCATGGGACAGAAGGAGAACGTGCGTGTTGTGCGTTTCATCATGCGCGACTCGATCGAGGAGCGCATGCTCAAGATCCAGGAGCGCAAGAAACAGATCGGCGAAGCCGTGGGCGTTGACGATGCCGAGCGCAGAAAGCGCAGAATCGAAGAAATCGAGATACTGTTTGGACAGACATGACTATATTAATAGAGTAACAGGTTATCAACCTCAATCACGGGATCATAGGTGAGGTTCTTTGCAATCGTCCACTCGCGAACCTTCTCCTTGACGATGACAAGCCGGAAGTTGTCGTCGACCACTTTGACGTAGCCGTCGTCACTCTGCTCCGGGTAGTAGTCCAGGTACTTGTCCTTATTGCCCCGTGTGTAGAGCGCACCTATGAACTCCAGGGCCATCACGATATCGTCCGACCTGAAGCCTGTGGTCCGCGACATGATCTCCAGAGTGGTCTCGCGCACCGTCGACAGTTTGCCCACCAGCAGCTCTCTGGCGAGGATCTTTGCCCAGAAGGTGGTGTAGCCGACCCTGCCGAACGGCGAAAGCGGGTGTTCGGGCCCGCTGATCTTGCCCTCGCTCTTCGACACCTCGTACGAGAACGCAATGAGCAGGTGTCCGAGGCTGCGTCGCTGGAACGGCGGGAACACCAGGATGCACGCCAGGTTGTTCCCGTCCCACGACAGGAGCTCCTTGGAGAAAAAGCCCATCGGTGTCTGCTGGCCCTTGACATCACCGTACACCACGTAGAAGTCAAAGTTCTCGAGCCCGAAGAACACAGACTTGTTGTCGAGGAACAGCTTCGCGAAGAGACACATGCACTGGCAGTAGGCCGCGTGTCTGGCGCCCTTGACCTTGCGGATCGAGTAGCTGCCGTCTCGGTACATCAACTTGCCCGGCAGCCGCGTCCGGTACGCACAGGCCCTGGAGTGCGCGGCCAGCTCGTCCTCTGCGTCGGTGTACTTGAAGCAGTAGCTGCACACATGCAGCGTATCGAGCCAGAACTCGTGGGTTTTCAGGAAATCGCCCACCTCCCGCGCGCTCAGCTTCTTGTTCTCGTTGACCAGCTTGAACCCGAGCATGTCCGGCCGGTTGGTGGCAAAGTACACGGCGTTGCCATACCACGTATCGAACACAAACGCGCCGAGCTTCACCCGCCGGATGTTGCGCCTTTCCAGCGCCCCGTACAGGTTCTCGTCTTCGCCGGAGTACTCCGGGGTGGCCTGTGCCGTCATATAGCCGAGCAGCACTGAGCAACACTGTGAAGCAGCCAGGAGCAGAGGATCCAGCCAAAACAGCAGGGAAGCAGGAGAGAAGAGGGAGAAAGAAGGGCTGGGGCTTGATGATTCGGAAACCGGTCGTGTCTCGCCTTTTTGGAAAAGAAAAAAAAAAATTAAATTTTAAATTTTATTTTTTTTTGCCAAAACTCCTTCTCTCGAGCCACGGATCCCATGGGCAAGTACAGAAAGAGATTCAACGAGAAGGCCCGCATGGGCATGCTGGCCAAGCAGGCGGACCTCAAGCGTGCGCGACAGAAGCAGTTCCGCCGCCACCTCGAGGACGGCGGCGAGAGGCCCGCCGAGGCGGAGACGGCGGCGCCCCAGGCGGCCGTGGACCCGAACGCCGAGACGCTCAAGCCCATGAGCGAGCAGGAGAAGCGGGAGCGCAAGCACAGGATGGAGGAGGAGCTGCTGTCGCAGCAGGAGACGAAGGTGAGCAAGAACAAGAAGAAGCGGCTCGACAAGTACATAGAACACCAGCTGAAGCGCGAGGAGAAGCAGGTGCTGCTGAAGAAGCTCGAGGAGACACGCATAGACTCGTCGATGCTGAAGTCGGCCAAGCTGCTGGGCACAGGCTCGACGCTGACGAAGCGCGAGCAGTTCCAGGAGGCCATGAAGCTCGAGCAGGAGGGCCGCGGGACCTTGGAGACTCGCAAGTTCCTGTACGAGGAGCGCGAGGTGAAGGCGTGGGACGAGTCTGAGGACGAGAGCAGCGAGGAGGAGCGGGACACCTTCAAGGACACGCTGGAGCTGGCCACGAACTTTGTGGACTACAGGCCGCCGGCCGGAGGAATGAGCTCTGGGTTTGGCTTTGGCGACATACCGAAGGTGGCCAAGTCGAGACCGAAGAGCAACAAATTCACGTGGAGACAGATGGTCGAGGAGGAGGGAAGCGCCAAGAAGAAGGAGCAGGCAGCAGAAGAACAGGATTTCATGTCTTCTGACGAGTCTGGTGAGAGCGAAGCTGGTGAGAGCGAAGCTGGTGAGAGTGAAGCTGGTGAGAGTGAAGCTGGTGAAAGTGAAGCTGAGTCTGGTGACATCCAGGCAGAGTCTGAATCTGACAAAGGAGAAGAGGTGAGCGGAGAAGATCTTAGTGGGGAAGAGCTAAGTGGAGAGGAGAGTGAACAAGAGAGTGAACAAGAGAGTGAACAAGAGAGCGAACAAGAGAGTGAACAAGAGAGTGAACAAGAGAGTGAACAAGAGCTCAGCGAAGAGAGCGAGTCAGACGAAGCCATGGACCAACCACGCTTGCAGAAACCCGAGTACGGCCAGAAGGGAAGCGCATTCAAGGACTGGGCCGAACAGCAAGTCAACCAGATCAAGGGATACGACAAGACCGACCTGCTGCCCACGACCAAGGTGACGCACTACGAGCCACTCGAGAGGCCAGAGGACAAAGACGACGGGCTCAGGGACGACTTCATACCCATCAACGAGAAGCTCCAGCGTGAGATCGACTTTGTCACCGTCAACCGCGACCCGGAGATCCAGCAGAAGCGAATCATGCTCCCCGTCTTTGCCGAGGAACACCGAATCATGGAGGCCATCCACCACAACGACTGTGTTGTGCTCAGTGGTGAGACCGGCTCCGGTAAGACCACCCAGGTTCCGCAGTTCCTGTACGAAGCCGGATACTCCTCGAAGGGCATGATCGGCATCACGCAGCCCAGAAGAGTGGCCACCATGGCCATGGCCGAGCGTGTCGGCGCCGAGATGGGCGACCACGGCGGCCGGGTCGGGTACCAGATCAGGTTCGACTCCAAGATCAAGTCTACCACAGCCATGAAGTTCATGACGGACGGTATCCTGCTGCGCGAGATGAAGAACGACTTCATGCTGAGCGCATACTCCGCCATCGTCATCGACGAGGCCCACGAGCGAAACACAAACACAGACATCCTCATCGGGATGCTCAGCCGTGTGCTGAGGCTGAGACGCGAGTTCCACGAGAAGGACCCGGCCAAGAACCACGCACTGAAGCTCATCATCATGTCTGCTACCCTCCGGGTGACAGACTTCACGGAGAACACCCGGCTGCTCCAGACGCCTCCGCCCGTCATCAAGATCGAGACGAGGCAGTTCCCCGTCTCCGTGCACTTCAACCGCCGGACGGCGCCGAACTACGTGGAGGAGGCGTTCCACAAGACGTGCAAGATCCACCAGCGACTGCCGCGCGGCGGAATTCTCATCTTCCTCACGGGTAAAGACGAGATCAACACGCTCGTGAAGCGGCTGCGCAGGGAGTTCCCCAGCGAGGCTCCGCAGCCCGCGTCGGTGGAGTTCAAGGTCAACCCGAAGAACGCAGACCAGGAGGCCGAGGACCTGGACCTGGCCATCGACGCGGCCGAGATGGACAACCTGGACGACTTTGACGACGACTACGAGGACGACGACGAGGAGGGCTTCGAGGAGACGCTCGAGGAGGGCCAGACCGGCCAGGAGCCGCTGTGGGTGCTGCCGCTGTACTCGCTGCTCTCCACCAAGGACCAGATGAAGGTGTTCCAGCCTCCCCCGGGAAACGCGAGACTGTGCATCGTGGCCACCAACGTGGCCGAGACCTCGATCACCATCCCGGGCATACGCTACGTGGTCGACTGCGGCCGCTCGAAAGAGCGCAAGTACAACGAGGCCACCGGCGTGCAGAGCTTCGAGGTGGGCTGGGTCTCCAAGGCCAACGCCGACCAGCGGGCCGGCCGGGCCGGGCGTGTTGCCGCGGGCCACTGCTACCGGCTGTACTCGTCTGCGGTCTTCGAGAGCGACTTCGAGCGGTTCAGCAGGCCCGAGATCCTGCGCATGCCCATCGAGAGCGTTGTGCTCAACATGAAGTCGATGGGCATCGAGAACGTGGTCAACTTCCCGTTCCCCACGCCGCCCGAGCACTCCACTCTGCGCAAGAGCGAGCAGCTGCTGCAGTACCTCGGTGCCCTCGACAAGAACGCCGAGATCACCGAGGTGGGCAGGAAGATGAGCTACTTCCCGCTGAGCCCGCGCTTCGCCAAGATGCTGCTCATGAGCAACCAGCTGGGCTGTCTGCCGTACATGGTTGCCATCGTGTCCGGTCTCTCGGTGGGCGATCCGTTCCTGACGGAGAACGAGCTGGGGCTCCACCGCTCCGACGACGAGGAGGAGGAGGAGCAGCTGAGCATCAAGCAGCAGGAGCAGCTGCGCGAGCTGAGATCGCGCTTCTACAAGTCCCAGGGCTTGTTCACCAAGCTGGACAGGCACAGCGACGCCTTCAAGCTGCTGTCTGCGGTGTGTGCCATCGAGCACGTGGAGAACCGCGCGGAGTTCTACGAGTCGCACTTCCTGCGGGCCAAGATCATGGACGAGATCTCGAAGCTCCGCAGGCAGCTGCTGCAGATCACAGCTTCAATCGTGGCCAAGGACGGTGTCGGTGCGTCGTTCCAGGAGATGCGCATCCAGCCTCCGAACGCAAAGCAGGTTGTCGCGCTCAAGCAGATGGTTGCGTCCGGCTTCGTGGACCAGATCGGCATCCGTGCGGACCTCATCCCGCAGTGCGAGTACAGGCTCACCAACAAGGCTGCGGTCATCAGCGTGCCCTACTGCTCGCTGGTGCTCGGGGTGGAGCAGCAGGTATTCATCCACCCGAGCTCCATCCTCCGCGATCTCGGCGACAAACCCCCGCAGTTCCTCGTGTTCCAGGTGGTCCAGCGCGGCCAGACGGGCAAGCTGCGCATCAAGCCGCTGTGCGACATCGGCGGACTGCAGATCTACAACCTGGCCAGGCGCAGCGGGCTCGTGTCGCTGTCCAAGCCCATCAAGCCGCCCGCCGTCATCGACGCCACCACCAGAGAGGTGTATGTGATCCCGCGCTTCGGCTCCAACAAGGTCGAGGTCGACCTGCCGGTGGTGAAGCTCCACCAGACCAAGTCCCGCGGCGTCTGGGCCTGAACCTGTGTAATTTTTCACCCAATGCATTGCCAGCATCCGCCTAGTGCTAAGCCCCCGCCTACTTTCAAGCCCCTTGCTCATGTCAGCGGGTTACCCGGCGTTGGCCGGGACACGCCCGGGCCTCCCTTTGAGCCAATCCTTCTAGTAAACACGTCCCACCGCCTTCCTCCTCCCAGCCAGCTGAATATGTCGGAACGCAGCCTTAGACACACGCGGGAGAACCTGCTGCCGAAGAGCTTCATTGACAAGTACTTTGGCGTGCTCAAGGCGATCGACCACCAGGATGTGCTGGCGCAGCCGGTGCCCTCCAAGTTTGTGTGCGAGGACCTGGACGTCATCGACCGCAAGCTGTGGGACTACGTGGACGCGCACGCGGAGTACGCGACCACCTCGATCGACAAGAAGGGCCGCAACCACTACCGCACGGTTCCGCAGATCGTGAGCGACCTCAAGGTGGCGGCGATGCTGAAGATCGTGGAGCTCAGGAGAGGCAGCGAGGAGTACGTCCAGGTGGACTCGTTCTACCAGTTTGCCGTGAGGCTGCTGTTCAAGGAGAGCCTGCAGCTGCAGCTGGACCTCCAGGTGTTCGAGACGACGGCTGCAGACCTCTCGCGGTTCGAGGCGCAGCTGACGAAGGACTACGCCGACGTGGTTTCGCAGTTTGCCAACCCGAACGGCGAGTCGCTCAACGTCATCAAGGGCACCAACTTCCCGCTGTTCACCTCGCTGAACCAGCGGTCCAGCCTGGACCCGAGAGACGCGGTGGTGCACAGGCCCTTCAAGTCGACCAAGATCGTGCCTGTGGCCACGTCCATCAGCAGCCCCGGACTGGGCCAGCTGTCGCCGCTCCACCCAAAGATAGAGCAGCATCCTGCAGTGCAGCCCACCGAGCTGCTGAGCCAGTTCTTCCACCCGAACTGGTTTGGTCTGCCCATTGGCGCGTGGGTCCGCGGCAACCTGTTCAGCAGCTTCTACCCGATAGTGGACGACGGTAAGACGTGCATCAGCTTTGAGATGAGGGGCATAACGTGGCTCGAGCAGATCGGGTTCCAGAAGCTCAGGGAGATGCAGGAGGCCAAGGAGGCACCGGAGGCACCGGAGGCCATGGACGTGGACGTGGACGAGGACGAGGAGGAGAAGGAGGTCTCCGAGAGGGAGGAGAGCGAGGAGAAGGACGAGGAGGCCGGCGATGCGACTGTTATAGAGACCAAGGACGAGGAGAAGGGGGCCGAGGAGTCGCTGGAGGCGGTGCCTGCCAAGACGATAAAGCTGGAGAACCTGATCAACTGGCACCCGGGCAACAAGATTTCGCCCGATGAAAAGCACGCCATCTCACAGAAGACGGAGCTCAAGCTCATCAACAAGCTGCTGATTGACCTGCAGAAGATGAGACAGGAGCGCTACAAGGCGAGTGCGGTTGTCAACGTGACGGTGTCGACCCCAGTCAAGGCGCTCGAGCCCTCTGTGAAGGAGCGCGAGACCTACCACAAGCTGGAGCGTCTGCTGAGACACGTGGTGCTGACGAGGAACGTCAGGCCCAGAGACCTCAACATCGTCAGCAGGAGACTGCCGGTGCTGCAGACAAACTACATCGGCAGTCTGCCTGCTCCGGTCGTCACTACGAAGAGACTCGTCAACATGAAGAAGAAAAAGCGGTAAGCGTTCGTTAATATCCTGTGTATCATTAGTGCCATTTCTGTAGCGATTTCCACCTCGACAGCAGGTCCATGAACTCGAGAAACTCGTCTTCGGTGATGAGCCTGCCGCTGAACCGCAGCCGTTCGTAGCTGTCCAGCAGCTCCTCCAGCAGGTCGGACTCTCCGTCGTCCATGAGGGTCATGACGTCCCTGAAGCTCATCTTCTGCGGCACGTTGACCCACTCCCTGTTGTCCATCACCAGGTAGCCGTTGTACTTGATCTCGTTGCCTATGATCTTGATCACGTTCTCGTAGATCAGGTTGTTCGGAAGCACGCCGGCCGCCATGTCGTCCTGCTTCTCGTCGTGGGTCTCGCCGAACAGGTCCACCTGGTCCGCGTCGTGTCTGTGGGTGTAGTAGAGCCCCGGGTGTCGCACCGCCTGGTTCGGCTTGGCCCGCTGTGCGATCCGGTCGCACCGCACCAGCTCCTCGCGGATGTGGTTCGCGCATTTCACGGGGATATCGCTGGCGAGCACCGGCACGTACGGCTTCGGGATGTCCTGGAGGTGCACACGCAGCACGTAGATGCGCAGCGCATACAGGAAGATGCACAGGCCGGCAAACAGGCCGCTGGCAATCACCACGATCAGCGTGTTGACGGCCAGGTGCGAGGAGGTCTTCGACTTGATGATCACGTCGATGGGCACCACCGAGCACAGTCCGAGGAACACGATGAAGAAGAGGCCCAGCGAGATCGAGTAGAACCAGTTGAACACCGTCTTGGAGATGGCGAAGATGTGTCGCCGTCCGCCCAGAATCAGCGCCAGCTGCGTGACGGCCGTGTCGCCTCGGCTGTAGATCATGCCGCCGTAGTCCATCCTGGTGTGGCTTTCTGACTTTCTGGCTGTTGTGAGTCTTTATAAGCCCTGATTTAGGCCTGTGTATGCCGTAGCGATGGGTATAGAGAGGCCAGGCGGGAAGAAAGACGGAACAAAGAGAGGCCAAAATCAAAACACAGCCTCATCGCCCGCCGTTTTCCTCTTCCTCCTTCCACACAACGCCGCCACCAACGGATACGCAATTAATGGATACGCAGCCAACGGATACGATCGAGGTTGTCAAGCAGAACCTGGTGCACTTCCATCTGTGGACCGCGGTGAGCAGTGTGGGCGGGGTCATCAGGGGAACGCCGCCGAAGAAGCTGGCCGAGACGGAGCCCGTGGCCTCCGAGCCGGCACGGCCCACGGAGGAGGAGTGGGTCGTTCCGCTGCAGACCAGCGACCAGCTCAGCGTGCAGGAGGTGGACCGGCTGTTTGCGCACATCTCCTCGCTGGGTGCGCGGCCGCGACGCATCATCGCCGGGCTGCTGGACACAGACGGCACGGTTGTCTACTACTTCATCCACGATGGGCTTGCCAAGCCACGCAGCTAGAAAAGAGTCTTTATGTATGCCAGTGCCGCGTTCAGCAGGCCGCTGGGTGTGTCTGGTGCCCTCACCAGCTCCGAGTGCCTGGCCTTGAAGTCCATCGACTTGGCCAGCAGCTCCACCTTGGCAAACAGCTCCGGGTGCGAGTCCGCGATGTACGTTCTCAGAAACTGGTCCGGCAGACCGGCGAACGTCTGCGCGTGGACGTGTGCCATGAACAGGATCTCCGAGGCGGTGGGCGCCTTGTCGGAGTCGAGGTCGATCACCTTGACGATGTGCGCCAGATACGACTCCACCAGGTATATGCTCTGCATGTTGGCCACCGCGCCCTTCTGGGCCAGGATCGCAGACACCTTCTGGTCGATCTGCGTCTTGTACACGTTGCTGAGCGTGGGGATCGCGCGCAGCTGGTCCTTCAGCTGCCTGATCTCGTCGTCGTCCTCGGTGGCCGTGCCCTCCGTCAGCCCGACCGAGTGGCCGGCCTCGACCGCCTCGGCCCGGAACTGCAGCGGCGGAGCGTACTGCATCGGGAACGGTAGATAGTCCCTGAACTTTGGCCTCGTGTACCCCTCGTAGTTCTCCCGGTTGAGGAAGTAGGTGTACTGCGTGATCACCTTGAGCCTGTTCTGGATGTACTGGATCAGCCCGCTCTCGACCAGCGCCGCGTCCGCCGACGTCTTCGGCGCCGCCTTCCCCGGCAGAGCCTGCTGGAGGTACGCCACAATGGCCTCGAACCCACACACGCTCGCATCGCCGTGCTTCAGCACGGGCAGAGCCCCGCTGGGCGACACGTACGCGTTGGAGCTGGTCACCACACACACGTCGGACCGGTGGCCGTAGAAAACAAGCACGTACCACGCTATCGCCAGCGACTCCGGCTCGAACACGGCCACCTCCCTATCACTGCCCCACACATGGATCTCCATCGTGATACTTGGCTTGTCTTGTCGCCGAACGCAGCTTCCTGGCGGTCCCGGCCAATTAAGGCCCACTTGAGGCACCCAGAGGAGCAGGGCCGCGTAACCCACGGCCCCTCCCCTTTTCGCTTCGGCTTGTGCTCGCCACTCTTCTTCCTCCTCTTCTTCTCGCGCCAGGTCGATCAATCAAACAGCAACAAATCCCGCTCTGTGTTGTTGGCGGTTGCTGTGGTGCTGTTCTGGCCTTTGTGTTTCCCCCCTTTTAATAAGTCCCATTCCCCTTGATCCGTCTGTAGACCGCGCCCCCCTACCATATAGAATGTCTGTTCCCAAGAGAAAGAGACTCGCACAGGATGTGATCGGCCAGCTCGAAGACGAGTTGAAGGACGACAACTTCAACATGTTCACGTGGCTCAAGCTGATAGACGAGGTGGTGAAGAAGGACAAGGCCGAAGACGTGCGAAACGTCTACGAGCGGTTTCTATCGCTCTTCCCCAACGCAGGTGTCCAGTGGACGCAGTACGTGACCTATGAGCTGGAGAGAGCAGAGTCGCAGCAGGAGTTCCAGCGGATCGAGAGTCTGTTTGCCAGGTGCCTGACCAAGGTGTACCACGTGGATCTGTGGAAGTGCTACCTCGTGTACGTCAGACGGGTCCACAACCTCGTCACCGGCGGCGAGAGCGCCCGTGCCACCGTGCTGAAGGCGTTCAGCTTTGCAGTGGACAACGTTGGGCTTGATTTTGCGTCGGGGAGTCTGTGGGACGAGTACCTCGCGTTCATCGACTCGTGGAACCCCATCTCCTCGGCAGAGACGTTTGCCAAAGTGGACCTGAAGAGGTCGGTGTTCAGAAGAATCATAGGCACTCCGCTCGCCAACCTCGAGAAGTACTGGCAGCTGTACACGGCTTTTGAGAATGACACAAAGACGTCCACCTCCAGAAAGTTCATCAACGAAAAGTCCCCAGAGTACATGCGTGTGCGTGGTGTCGCACAGGAGTGGGCCAACCTGACGCACGGCCTCAACAGAAAGGCCGTCATGTCCAAGGATGCCACTGACGACGACAGACGCCAGCTGCGCATCTGGAAGAAGTGGATCGCCTGGGAGAAGGCAAACCCACTCAGTCTGCCAGAAGACCTCATGCGCAAGAGGGTCGAATACTGCTACAAGCAGGCCCTGCAGGTTGTGCGTTTCTTCCCGGAGATATGGTTCGGATACATCTCGTTCCTCATTTCTGTGTCTGAACAGCTGAACTTTGAGTCCATCGTTGAGATCTCGGACATTGGAATATCCAACAACCCAGACAGTTTCGCGCTCACCTACCAGATCGCCGAGCTGTACGAGAAGAACATGAAGCACGACAACATGAAGAAGGCCTACGAACGGCTCGTGGACTACCTTTCTGCAAGGTACAAGTCGCTTGCGGATACAGAGGCTTCGATCACATCTTCGATCGAGGAGCTGGAAGCCGCCAAGAAGTCAGACGGGGACGACGACGACAAGAAGAAGAAAAAGGCCGACGATCGAGAGCTCAAGGGTCTGAAGTCGGAGGCCGAGAAACTGCAGAAGGAAAAGCGCAGTCTCGGAAGAGCGGTCACTGCGGTGTATTGTGCGTACATGAAGGCTGTAAAGCGGAGCATGGGCACCAAGGAGTCCAGAGCCGTTTTCGCGGTGGCCAGAAAGTTTGACGGTGTCACATGGCACATCTTTGACGACTCCGCCATGATTGAGTACTACGCCAATGACCTCAAGCTGGCGTTGCGTACTTTCAAGCTTGCGCTCAAGTACTTTGGCACCGAGGTTGACTTTCTACTCAGATACATAGACTTCCTCATCCTGAACAAGGACCTAGCAAATGCGAAGTCTGTGTTTGAGACCTCGGTCAAGAACCTGGTCAACGACAATGCGGGGCTGAAAAGGCTCTTCAAGAGGTTCATGAACGTGGAACTCAACTACGGAGACCTCAGTTCGGTCAAGTTGCTGGAGAAGAGGTACCAGGAAACGTTCCCCGAAGACGACATGTTGCCTGTTTTCGAGTTCCGCTACACCGAGAGCGGGTTCGATGGCGTCAGGGAGTTCGACCTGCATGTGCCAACGAAGCGCGAGCGTGTGGAGAAGGAGCCGGAACACGAACCCGAACAGCCTCCTCTAAAGAAGCAGTTTGTCGATCTTGTGGAGGAGGAAGAGGAGAAGGATCCCTTCGTCGTCAGAGACGAGGTGTACAACCTGCTGAGGGTTCTCCCCAACCCAAGACACTACACCGAGGCCGTCTTTGATGCCGAGAAGACCGTTGCCTTCCTGCAGAAGTTGTAAAATAGTGTTGAAGAAGAGAAATAGTAATCAATGAAAAGCCCACAGAGCCGGTGTAGTCCACTTAGTGCTGTTATTTACACGCTCCCGTGCGTACACGTGATACCGTTTTTTTTCCAAAAAAAAAAAACCGTGAAAAAAGCGATTTGGAGACAACAAGCGAAGGCCGGCCTATCAGCTTCCGAGTACGCCTACTAAAAGATACAACCATGGCACCACCAGCATTTTCCCGTCCCGAGAACGTGCTGAAGCGCGCGGAGGATCTGATCAGTGTGAATCAGTCCGATGCTGCGCTCCAGACTCTGTACGAGCTGATCACCTCCAAGAGAACCCGTTCGTTCGCGCCATCCGAGCTCGAGCCGGTTGCTCTTCTGTTTGTCGAGCTGGCGGTCGAGCTGCGCAACGGTAAGCTTGTCAAGGACGGTCTGCACCAGTACAAGAAGAATGTCCAGGCTGGTTCCACCGGATTGCCCTCTGTCGAGAACGTTGTCAAGCGGTTCATCGAGCTCTCCGAGGTCAAGCTCAGTGCCGCCCAGGAGAAGGCCGATGCCGTTGCCGCCGACGAGGATGACCTCGAGGCTGCCGAGCCATCTCCAGAGGACATCCTGCTGTCTGCTGTTTCCACCGACGACACCCGTGACCGTTCGGACCGCGAGCTTGTCACTCCATCCCTCAAGTTCCTGTGGGAGGCCTACAGAACCGTGCTCGACATCCTGAGAAACAACTCCAAGCTCGAGCAGACCTACGCGTTGATGGTCAACCAGGCCTTCCAGTTCTGTCTCAAGTACAACAGGAAGACCGAGTTCCGCAAACTGTGCGACTTTCTGAGAGCCCACATCCAGGCTGCCGCCCAGAAGACCCCAGGCCACCCGGTCATCAACCCAATCGACCTCTCGGACCCAGACACCTTGCAGAGATACCTCGAGACCCGTTTCCAGCAGCTCAACGTTGCTGTCAAGCTCGAGCTCTGGCAGGAGTCTTTCAGAACCGTTGAGGACGTTCACACCCTGCTCATCAGCTCCAAGAGACAGCCCAAGCCAAGCATGATGGTCAACTACTACGAGAACATGGCCAAGATCTTTGCTGTTTCCAACAACAGTCTCTTCCGTGCTGCTGCCTGGCAGAAGTTCTTCAACTTGTACTCGCAGTCTCCCATCGCAACAGATGCCGACCTGAAGCACTACGCCTCGCTGTACCTGTTGTCCACGCTTGCAATTCCTGAGGAGACCCGTGTGCTCACCACCAACGACGATTTCAACAGACGCAAGAAGTCCAGACTCGCCACTCTGTTGAACCTCTCCAAGGTCCCCACCAGAGAGTCTCTTCTCGAGTCTGTGCTCAGCAAGAACATCCTCAAGATCGTCGACCCGGCCCTGCAGAGATTCTACAACCTGCTCGAGGTGGACTTCCACCCGCTCTCCTTTGCCACCAAGTCCAAGGCCATCTTTGCCGAGATCGAGTCCAACAAGGAGTTTGCCTCCTACATCAGACCGCTCACAGAGGTTGTTCTCACCACCCTGTTCCAGCAGGTTTCCCAGGTGTACGAGTCTATCAAGCTCGAGTACTTGGTGAGACTTTCCACTTTCGAGGGCGCTTTCAAGCTCTCTCCAATGGACATCGAGAGAGTTCTTGTGGAGGCCGGTCAGAAGAACCTGCTCTCCGTCAAGATCGACCACGACTCCCAGGTTGTTTCGTTCCGCTCTGACCCATTTGACGATGCCAGTGTCTCCACCGAGCTGTCCACTGCCAACCAGCTGCAGAGCTCGCCAGCCGAGCTCATCCGTCACCAGTTGAGCAAGCTTGCCAAGTCTCTGTCTGACTCTCTGAGAATCCTGGACCCTACTGTTCTGGAGATCGAGGCGGAGTCTCGTGTCAAGGCTCTCCAGAGGGCTAACGACGATTTCGAGACTGAGAGAACCGAGATTCTCAACCGCTTTGATATCATCGATACCAGAAAGAAGGAGCGTGCCGCCGAGCTGAGCAAGAAGGCAGAGGAGGCCGCCAAGGCCAGACTCGAGAAACTTGCCGCCGAGAGAAAGGCCGAGCAGGAACGTATGGAGCAGGAGGCCGAGAGAAGAAGAGTCGAGAAGCTCGAGAGAGAGAAGCAGCAGATCATCGAGAAGGAAAAGAGAAGGGCCATCGAGGAGATCAACGCCAAGGGAATCATCAAGGTTGACGTTGACAACCTGGATGAGATAGACACAGACCGACTCAAGGTTATGCAGTTACAGCAGCTCGAGAAGGAGAGAAAGGAGATGGAGGAGAAGCTCAAGTCCACTGCTAGAAAGTTCGACCACATCGAGAGGGCCCAGAGAAAGTACGAGCTGTCGCTGCTCGCCAAGGATGCGGAGCAGCAGAAGATCAGAGACCAGGAGGACCACGAGAACCTCAGGAAGAAGCTCATCTCCCAGGCCGAGAAGGAGCACGCCGAGAACCTCAAGCTGCGCGACCGTCTGCAGAGAACCGTGCCAGACTTTGAGGAGTTTGTCAGCAAGGTGAAGGAGGAGAAGTCTGTGCTTGTTGCGCAGCTGCGCGAGCAGGCCCAGAAGAAGCTTGAGGCAGCCAAGGCCGAGCGTGTGCAGCAGGTGATTGCCGAGCGCAAGGCCAAGGCCGAGCAGGAGAGAAAGGCTCAGGAGGAGGCCGAAAAGAGAGCCGAGCAGGAGAGAAAGGAGGCCGAGCAGAGAGAGAAGGAGAAGCCCAAGTTGAGCATGGCTGAGCTCCTCCGTCTCAAGAGAGAGCGGGGCGACGGTGCTGGGTTCGAGGGGCCTCCCAGAAAGGGCTCCGGTCTTCCACCACCCAGAGAGCCAGCGTTCACCCGTGCCGCTCCCCCAGCTGCGGCTCCTGTGTCTGCGCCAGCGCCTGCGCCGGCCGCGTCCAAGCCACTCACCTACGCCGAGAAGCTCAGACTCAAGCGTGAGGGCAGAATATAAGCGTGAGCCTGTAGTGCAACAGAACAGACTGTAATTTTCCAAAATCAAATAAAAAAATAAAAAAAACAAAAAAAAAAAACACCCCGGGCGTTATGTAGCCCTGGCCCCAAGGGCAAAATTTCGGGCCTGTTTTGGCCTCGGCTCAGCAGAGAATTCTTGTCCGTTCTCTGTTCTGGTAGACAAGGTACAAGTGGCTTGGTATAGATCACCGCAAGCGAGCAAGCTGTTTGGATACGTTGAGCAATAAGCCGTTTTAATTTCCCGCCCCAGAACAAGACATGCCTCCCGGTGGACCTTTCGACAAATCCGCCGTGGGAGTGGCGCCTGTGCCGGCGCAGAACGAGTCCAAGCTGTCGCTGGCGCTCAAGACCGCCGCCGAGCCGGACGCTGCGCTCGAAGACCGCGACATCGCCAAGGAGGTGGACGCCAAGCTCGGCTCTGTGACCGGCGAAGACATCTACGGGTGCCGCCACAGAGGGCCCTCGGACGACGGCGTTGTGCACGAAGAGGACGAGGAGACGGACGACGAGGAGGCGCAGGACTTTGAGATCCCGCTGGAGCCCGAGAACGAGGAGAACACCAGCGACTACGTTCCCGGAGGCTACCACCCGGCCTACATCGGCGAGTACTACAAGGATAAGCGCTACAAGCTGGTGCGCAAGCTCGGGTGGGGCCACTTCTCCACGGTGTGGCTGGCCAAGGACACCGAGACGAACAGGCACGTGGCCATGAAGATCGTCAGGAGCGCCAAAAACTACCGCGAGACCGCCATCGACGAGATCAAGCTGCTGTCGAAGCTGAACCACACAGACCCAGAGCACCCGGGCCACAACCACCTGGTCAAGCTGCTCGACTACTTTGACCACCAGGGCGAGAACGGAACCCACATCTGCATGGTGTTTGAGGTGCTTGGCGAGAACCTGCTGAGCCTCATCAGACGCTACAAGCACAAGGGCCTGCCCATCAAGTTTGTCAAGCAGATCGCAAAGCAGGTGCTGCTGGCGATGGACTTCCTCCACCGGCTGTGCGGAATCGTCCACACGGACGTCAAGCCCGAGAACGTTCTCCTGGAGCTCGACGACGTTGAGGAGATTGTGCAGTTTCTGGAGGCTGCACAGAGACAGCGCAAGGAGATGCTCAAGAGGTCGGCGCTGCAGTCGTCCACCTCGCTTGGCGAGCAGGCCATCCCCATAGACATCGGCGCCACCGATTCCGCCAACGCCAGCATAGACTTCTCCAGAACCATGTCCCGCAAGGGCCGGCTCTCGAGAAGACAGACTCTGATCACCGGGTCGCAGCCGCTCCCGTCTCCCCTCAGGTCCAAGAGCAACTCGTTCTTTGTGTCTCCTCTGGACGGCAACCAGACGCTGGGCAGAGCGATCCCCCGAAGCTCCACCGTGTCTGCCGAGGACATGAACGGCCTGAGCCAGAACCAGTCCAAAGTCATCGAGTCTCTCTCTTCGATCTCCATCTCGGCCGAGCAGAGACTGCAGGACTGGGAGCCGCCCAAGGCCGAGGACCTCGCCGACGACGACATCCTCAAGGTGAAGATCGCGGATCTCGGAAACGCATGCTGGATCTACAACCACTTCACGGACGATGTCCAGACCCGCCAGTACCGTGCTCCCGAGGTGATCCTGGGCGCCCAGTGGGGGTGTTCCTGTGACATGTGGTCTGTTGGATGTCTGGTGTTTGAGCTTCTGACTGGAGACTACCTGTTTGACCCGACCGAGGGCAGGTCCTTCAGCAAGAACGACGACCACCTGGCGCAGATCGCCGAGCTGCTGGGCCCCGTGCCGCCCGAGATCATCGCCAACAGCCGCAACGGCAAGCTGTTCTTCCACTCTGACCTGCAGCGTCTGCGGCGCATCAAGAACCTGAAGCCGTGGCCGCTGCAGAACGTGCTCATGGAGAAGTACAAGTTCAGCGAGACGGACGCGCACGAGATCACAGACTTCCTCCTCGGCATGCTCGTGACCGACCCGCGGAAGCGGATGGACGCCGCCGGGCTGTCCAACCACTACTGGCTCAACGACTGCAACGTCGACGGCTACATCGACCGAGAGGTTGGCACCCGCGGCGAGGACATCCTGGGCTGGCACAAGGAGGTGAGGCGGCACCACCACCACCACCGCTAAACCAACGCACAAAATCGCATATCCCGCACCCGCATCATTCTGACATGTACACATGTACCATAATATTCCCCCATCTTTTTGTACTTCCTGGATCTGTTTGGCCTTACTAATCGTTTCTTCTTCTTCTTCCACCGCCCGTAGAGCCTCCGACGCCGCACGCTGGAAAACCCGGTTTCCTCTTTGGGATCGTCGGCGACGCCACCGAGGCGCCTCCTCTTCTCCCACCAAGCGCCAGCACGATGAGTTTGGAGGACCGCATACGAAGAATCCGCGCGCTGGAGGGTGCAGAGCTGGCCTGTGAGTTCCGGGAGCTCGCTGTGGCTCTGCGGGAGCCGGAGCTGAGGCTGGCCGAGCCGGTGGCGGACGTGATACCGTACGCCGTGTCGCTCTCCACACAGCCCGAGCTGCTGAGCTCCATCGTCCGCATGCTGGCGAACTGTGTTGCAGACACAGACCGGAACAGGGACATCCTCGCGGCGTGCGGGGGACCGCTGCTCGACACGCTGGTGCGCCGTTTGTTCGCCGGAGACGAGGAGCTGGACTTTGTCGGCTGCCACCTGCTGGTGAACTTCCAGCTGGACCACGAGGAGGCCAGCAGAGTGGTGGGTGCGCTCTGCACGCGGGACACCGACAACCTGCTGACGCGCATCCTGGAGCACCTGTCCCGCGCGCAGTACGGGTCGCCAGACTTCAGCCTGGACGATCCGGCACTCAGACTGCTAGAGGAGGTGCGCGTGTATCCCACCGTGCACGCCAACTACACGCTGGATGTGGCACACGTGGCCACCTTCGTCGCCAACCTGCGTGCGACCGCTGGCGGCGCGGTGGACGAGGAGACACAAGACTACATGGACGAGGTGGGCACGCAGGTGTGGCATCTCGGAAGCATAAACAGGCTGAGCGGAGACGTTGCCGGTCTGCTGGAGTCGCTTGTGGAGCTGCTGGACCGGTTTCCAGCGGAGAACGGCTTCATGAGCGTGGCGCTGTTCTCGAGCAGCGAGGCCTTCCGGGCGAGTGCGCCGGTCGTCCAGAGGTTTGCGCGTCTGGACGGCTCGCCAATCGTCAACGCGGCCCGGTGTGTTGTTCTCGGCAACTGCGTGGTGTCCAAGGACACCGAGACCATGGTGGTGGAGACACTCGCGCTGTCCACCGAGGAGCTGCTGTCCACGCTCGTGGGCATCCTCAGCGGGGAGGAGAAGCCGTACTTCTACTACCAGAGCGTGTTCCTGCTGCAGAAGCTCGCGGGCAACGAGCGCGTGGTTGCTGGGCTCTACGGCGGTGGCTGCTTTGGCCTGCTGAAACAGGTTCTGGCCTTCTTCTTCCGCTCCAAGCTCGGCCAGTACCACAAGGACGTGGTGGCCATTCTGTACAAGGCGCTCGGCTCGCTCTTTGCAAAGACAAACGACACCCGCTTCGAGCACGCGGCGCAGTGGCACGCGCTCGCAGAGTACATGCTCACCAGCACCGACGACCTGCAGAACGACATGGGCTCGGGATCCGCCACGTTTGTGTGCAAAGTCGTGGCCTTGTACGCTTCCCAGCCAGGGTTCGCGGGACTGGCTGTGCGCGTTCTCGAGATGACGCTCCCGCAGCCGGCACTGCCCTTCCCGCTGGTGTTCGAGCGCACCAAGATGGTGGGCTGTTGTGCCGAACGCCTTCCGGACGACGCTCTGGTGCGTGTCCTGAAGCAGACGCGCGAACTGCGTGACTCGGTGGCCGGCCAGGAGGGACTCCCGCAGGAGCAGGTGGCGGTCCACCTGGAGGCGCTCACGAACAACCTGCGTTTCGCGGCGGCCCGTGTGCTCTCGCTGGACTGCAGTGCCGAGCTGCGGGCGCTGGCTACGGAGATAGTGTCGAATAAATAGGTCTATTGGGTCTTTTTGTCCTGTTTCAGCACAACCTCGCAGATCGGCCCGTGCCACACCACCTCGTAGTCGTTCTGCCTGCCCTCCATCCAGGTGCACAGGATCTCGTTGTAGGTGACGAAGTAGTAGATGCCCAGACTGGTGAAGATGTGCCACCAGCCGTGGCCCTCGACGACGAAGCCGTACGGCAGCCCGAGGTAGTTTCTGCGGATGTGGATCAGGTACTGGCAGAACACGTTGTCCAGGTTCCAGATGAAGAACCCAAAGATGAACATCGAGAACGCGGTCGCGAGCATCTTGTACAGGAACACGCGTGTCTTCTTGTCGTCCACGATCTCGTGGATCGTCTTGAGCGTCTTCCAGATGATGCTGAAGTTCAGCCCCGCGTAGCACACCTGGTGCAGCGCCGGGTTCTTGTAGACGAACACGTACACGATGGTGAGCGCGGCGGTGGCAACCCCGGTCAGCAGGCGGATCAGCAGAGCGCGCTCGCGCGGTTTGCGCCAGCTGAACAGGTACCCGAACGGGATGACCGTCACGTATATCATCGGCAGCTCGTCCATCAGCTGGAACTCGTAGCGCAGCGTCATGTGGAACAGCCACGAGCCGAACCCGACAAACGCCATGCCGAGCGAGATGAAGATGTACAGCAGCCCGTGCCTGTTGCGGATGGCCGAGTGCAGGTGGTAGCCCGCCAGCACGAAGAACGAGATGTTGGTGGTGGAGTTGACGAACTCGGCAAAGTACTTGGACACCACGTAGTTCTCCTCGCACCAGTCGATGGTGGCGGTCACCGGGCCCCAGTACCCGACCCCGTGCGCGTCGGTCTGCGGATCCCCGTAATTCATGCCTATCCCGGAGAAGAAGAGCACAAACGAAGGTGGAGCGCGATTTTTCCCGCCCCCTTCGGCTCCGTGCCGAGGTGTGCCGAGCGGTGCGGCCCTCCCGCTCGAGCCTCAGACGCTGGATCTACGGTGCGGCAAACGAGGTGTTCTATTTATCAGTCCTTGTGCTCCTTTATGTTCTCCTTGAGGACGCTCTCTCCCAAGAAGTGGAACGTCCACACAAACTCGTACCGGTCCTGCTCGCCCGCGGCCCATGTGCGCAGGATCTGCGAGTACAGGATGAAGTGGTAGATGCCCAGACTCGTGAACAGGTGCCACCATCCGTGCAGCTCCAGCAGGATGCCCAGCGGCAGGCCGAGCACCTCTCTGCGCGCCCAGATGAGGCTCCGGCAGTATGCGGTGTCCAGGTTCCAGATGAGAAACCCAAACAGGAACTCGAACAGAGCCGCGGAGATGAGCTTGTACAGGAACGTGCGCACGCGGTCGTCGGTGACCTTCGTCCTGACGAGGTACAGACTGCGGAAGATGATGGCAAAGTTGAGCAGTCCGTACGAGGTCTGGTGGAACGCGGGGTTCTGGTACACAGAGCAGTATATGTACGTGAGCAGCGCCGTGAAGAGGGTGGTGGTTCCGTAGATGAAAGCGGTGGTCTTGCGGCCCTTGTCGATGCTGAATATGTACGCGAACGGGAGCGCGGTGCAGTAGATCATGGGCAGTTCGTCCATCAGCTGGAACTCGTACTTGAGGGTCATGTGGAACAGCCACGAGCCCAACCCGACAAAGCACATCCCAACAGACACAAACATGAAGAGCAGGCCGTGTCTGTTCTTGACGGCGGAGTGGAGGTGGTACATCGACAGGAAGAAGAACGACAGGTTTGTGGTGGCGTTGACGAACTCCGCGAAGTAGGTCGATATCACGTAGTTCTCCTCGCACCAGTCGATGGTCGAGGTCACGGGTCCCCAGAACCCCTCGTTGTCAACCCCGCTGGGCTGCTTGTAGGTTAGTGAGTCCCTGACCAGTCCGTAAACGTCAAACATGTGGGGAAGGGCAATCTAGACGCTAATCTGTGTTGTTTTCTGGTATCGCTCTTGATATCGCACTAGCTGTGTGGATACTGTTTGTATCGAAGCAGATGTGTGCAATAGCCACTCTCGTAGAAGGGTTGAGAAGGAAGGAAGGAAGGAGATCCGAGCGGGTCCGCGATCGTGGGGCTTAATACTCGGGTAGTGCAGACACCCAATTTCGTGTCAAACTCACGACACAACACGAAACGTGTGTTGCGAATCGGCTCTTCTGCGGCTGAACAGTCTCAAGGCAAAGCGTTTTAGGAGAAGAGGCTCGTCTGGGATCCCGGACCCCGGCTGGATGTCCAGTCTACTCTCCAAAGATTGGTGGTCACTAAGGGTTTCGTACCGCACTTTACTCTTGTCAATGGTATAAAGACTGATGTTGTTCTTATGACCTCTGCGATAGACACAGAGACGCTGAGAATGGCATGATGGCTGTGCCACTGGTTAGCGGGGACATCTGAGCTCGATCTATGAGACGCTGTGAAGCACCGTTGCGTTCACAGTGACCTCTGCCTAGACCAGCTCCGGCTGGATGCCTATTTCCTCTGTCTCCCACCCAGACAACGGTCTATGTGGCTCGCAAATCTGCTTCCTGCGATCTTCCGATCGCAGTTCAGACACTTGAAGTAGTCGTCGGTGGCTGTGTTCGGTGCCGTGGAGCCTGTGCCGTTCTGCACGCTGCCGTTCTTGCTGCTGTAGTTCGAGAACACGTCTTTGCCGTTGCTCACGAACTCCAGCCGTCCCAGGTCCCTCTCGGTGGGCATCGGTGTCGCTGACCCGCTCTCGAGCTTGGCGCGCTTGAGCAGAGGCTGTTCGGCCGCCGACGTCTCGATGTACTTCGGGCTGCCCACCGTTCCGTACGTCGATCGCAGCACCTGCTCGTTGAGGATCGACTCTATTATGATCCCGTGTATTATCGGCGTGCACATGTTTTCGAGTATCGAGCTCGAGACGCTTTTGTACGTCAAGTTCTCCTCCTGGTTGGTCATCTGATCGTCCTGTGTCTATGCGTTATCCCCAGTTCGGTGTATTCTGTCCCCGTTCGGTGTATTATGTCCGGATTCGCGATTCCTGTCCTCTGTTGTGTGTATTTTGTCCCTGATTGGTGTGTTTTGTCTTGTGATTGGCTTGTTCTGTGTAGACGAGCAGGCGTGGCCCCAGCGATTCCTGGGTTTTGGGCCTCAGAAAATTTTGGCGCGTGGATTTCCTCCTCTCGCCACCCTGCCACACGCGGTGGAACATGAGCTCAGAGGACGAAGAGCTGCTCTTTCTGAACACCGCGCAGCAGGATGAGGACCCAGAGGAGGTGCAGGACTGGTCGGCGGTGGCGAAGCGGAAGGTGCCGAAGCGAGGAACCAAGGACACCGAGCCCCTGGCCGAGACCCCAACGCAGTACGACCAGCGGATGCTGGGAGAGGCCCGCAGCGCGATGTACGCTGCGCTGGGCAGCCACCGCAAAGCGCCAGACCACAACACAATCCGCTACGACAACGGCTTCTGCATGGCACGGCCGAGGGGCAAGTTCCTCGAGACGATGGGCAAGACAGACCGCGACGGCGTGGTGTGGTTGAGTGCCGAGGAGGCGGTGTTTCTGGTGGAGCGTGGCTCCTGCGTTGCCAAGTCCGGGGACACGGAGCTGTCGCACGAGGAGCTGTACCGGCTGGCGTTCGCCAACCCCGGCGACCACGACCGGTTTCTGTGCTACTCGCACCTCAAGCGGTGTGGGTACACAGTGCAGCGGCACTACGAGTACGACTCGATGATGCTGAGCGGTGCCCGGCCCAGCAAACCGCGCCCGGGCTGGCTGCAGCGGCTGCTGCTCCCGGTGCGCAGGTTTTTCGGCTTGGTCGGCCGGTTTCTCGTGAGATACCCGCTGCTGCATCCGCTGCACTACAGGTTCACGCGGTTCTTCAGCTACTCGTCCATGTTTGCGGAGCTCCAGGACGTGTTTGTGAGGCCCAACGCGCGTCCGACAAACGCGGTACCGCGCTACCGGATATCGTACAACGTGTGGAAGCCGGCCCCCGGTTTCAAGAAGAGCAGTCCGCCCAGACCCGACTTCCAGGTGTGTGTCGTTGACGTGGGGCAGCAGCCGTTTCCGCCGTTCGAAGAGGTCCAGTCCATCCTCCGCAGAGCCGACACGGCCACGCTTCCCACCAAGCAGGAGAGACCCGACCAGGTTGCCGACTACTCGCTGAAGTACGGCACCACCCACGTGCTGATGTGCATCATAGATCAGGGCGTGATGAATTTTGTGAGGCTGAACGACACGAACTTTGCAGTGCGCGGCACTGTGTGGCGAGACGAGTGGCTGAACAAACCGCAGCGCAAGAAGGGCGGAAGGCGTAGACGCAAGTAATGATAATGAAAAGACCCTCCAACTAAGCCGCACGTAATGCGATGGCCTGCCCGATAAGACCAGCCGAGTGTTAAGCCCCCTTTCCCCTCTTCTTCTGTGCCAGCACAGGATAATCACAGCGTCTACCAGGATAATCACAACGCTTCCAGCATGATCAGAACGCAGCACTTGCTCTACATAGCCCACTTCCTGACCAGAACGGCCACCAGGAGCATCGCCTCCACGCCGGTCCGGCTGGCCAAGATCAACAGCTCCTCGGACGCAACACACTACATCCTGAGCAGCATCGGCCAGGACCTCCGCACGGACACCGGGGTGTCGCGGATGCAGAACACCGCCACGGTTGCTGCACACTCGTTCCCGCTGGACGGCGCCGAGGACGACTACAGGCAGCTGCCGGACGACTCTCAGTTCATCGAGAAGCACTACGACGACCTGAAGCACTTCCGGGCCGTTCTGGGCAAGCCGTTTGGCGAGTTCAAGAGTGCGAGAGAGCTGTTCATGGCGCTCAGCGAGCACAGGCCGGGTCCCGACAAGGCCACCTCGCGCAACTTTGACGGAGACGTGCCCGACTTCACCGTTTCGCCGCGGGCCAGGTTCGACAAGTTCATCAAGAACCTGAAGATCACGCTCAAGCTAAACGGCGGGCATCTCTTCACGCTGGATCTACTGTTGCTGAACCGCAGCGTGTTCGAGGGGTTTGAGAAGAAGAAGGGAAAGTAGCTACTGGAGGCTCCGCCGCAGCGTTTTCGAGTGGTTTGAGAAGGCTATATAGCTAGCTAGAAGCGAACAACTAGTTGGAGGCTCCACCGTCAACCACAAGACAGTGGCCGTTAACGTACTTGGCGCTGTCCGACGCCAGAAACAGCACAGCGTCGGCGATGTCGTCGGCCTCGCCGATGGTTGCCTGGGGTACCATCTTGCGCAGCTCCTCGAGCACGTCTTCTGCGCCCGCGTAGATGGGCGTCCTGATGAACCCGGGGTTCACGGTGTTGGCGCGGATGCCCTGTGCTGCAAAGTCCTTGCAGATGGACTTGGTGAGGCTGTTGATGCCGGCTTTGGTCGAGGAGTAGCCCGCCAGGTCCGGCAGCGTGCACAGACCCGCGATGGACGAGGTGTTGACGATGACTCCGGGCAGCTTGTTTGCGAGCCAGTGTTTGACCGCGATGTTGTTGATCATGAAGGTACCGTCGAGGTTGATCTCGTGGACCCGGCGCCAGTCCTTCACCGTCATGTTGAGGAACGTGGCGAAGTCGCCCACCCCGGCATTCGCGCACACGATGTCGACCGCTCCGTGCTTGTCCAGCGCAGTCTTGAACAGGTTCTCGTTGTCTTCGAGCTTGCTCACGTCCGCGTGCACAAAGGCCACCTTGTCCTTGAACTCCTTGGTGGCATCGAGCGCGGACTGCACGGACTTCGGGTTGGCATAGTCGCCCACGGTCACAGCAGCACCGGACTTGAGGAAGCTCTTGAGGATGGCCAGACCGATTCCGGAAACACCTCCGGTCAAAACGACAGATTTACCAGCAAAGTTGAAAGACATTGGATTGGGTTGGCCTGGAAAGAGGAACAAGTCAGGGCGGTCTGCGGGTTTATATACGTACGGACTGCGGAGGGGTCACACCACCCGGGTAAATCTCGCAGGGGGCGGAAGATGTTTAAATTGCCGGAAAAGGCTTGGCCCGAAATTGTTCCGGGGAAATCGGTGCGGGGTCATCGCACATACCGTGATAGCACCGGCTGATTGGCCTGTTCACAGAGAGATAACCTCCTTGACGAACCGGTCGTTCTCAATCTGCTGCTTGAAGTCGGTCTCGACCAGTTTCTTGAGCAGGGCGGCCGATTCCTCGTGCGTTTTAAGTCCACCACTTGCGTCGATCTCGGACTTCCACTTCTTCAAGATCTGTTTGAGGAGCTCGTTGCCCTGCAGGATCTCCTGGTCCGTGCACTTGGTGCGCTTTTCGCGGATGTAGGGGTCCTTCGCAGCAGAGTCCGAGTCTTCCAGCTCGGTGGCCTTGCGCTTGGCCATGCTGATGATCTTCTGCGGGAACTTGACAACCTCCGCCACGTGGATGCCGAACGACTGGTCCGACACACCGGGCTCCACCTTGAAGAGCAGCGTGATCTCGTCGCTGGGCGCCTTGTTCTCGGCCTCGCTGTTGATATGTGCCACCACGTGCAGGTTCTCGACGGTGGGGACCTGGTTGGCCAGAACGGTGAGCTCGTGGAAATGCGTGGCAAACATGGTGAATGCCCGGACCTTCTGTGCAATGTGCTCGCTGATGGCCCACGCGAGTCCAAACCCGTCGTACGTGGAAGTTCCTCTTCCGAGCTCGTCGATGATGATGAGCGAGTTCTGGGTGGCGGTGCGGAGAATCGAAGACATCTCCAGCATCTCGGACATGAAGGTGGAGACGCCCTTGAGCTGAGAATCAGAAGCACCAACCCTGGCGAGGATCGAGTCAAACAGACAGAGCTCGGGCGAATCGGCACACGGAACAAAACACCCGATCTGTGCCATCAGCGCAATGACACCCACCTGTCTGATGTATGTAGACTTACCACCCATGTTGGGACCGGTGATGATCAGAAACTCCTTGTCGTCTTTGACGAGCTCGATGTCGTTGGCGATGAAAGTGAGGTCGTCCTGGGCCTCGAGACATGGGTGTCTCGACTCACGCAGGATGGTGCGTCTTTCGTCGCTGTTGATGCCGTGCAAGATCGGACGAACATACGGAGTCGGTGCGTACAGAGAAACGTGTGCAAACGAGGTGAGCACATCGAGCATGGAGAGCGTGATCTGCAGGTTGAGGAATATCGGGGAGTAGGTTCCGGTGATCTCGATGATCTCACGCACAACACTGCTCTGGAACTTCTGGTACTCTTCCTCTAGCTTGACGACATCCTGTGCCAACGATGTTAGTTCGGAAGACGTGAAGAACACACCGGCCTTGACGGTTGATAGCTCGCGGTATGTGCTGTTGCCACGTAAAACTGAAGCATCGTTTCTCGTCAGTCTGAAACAGTAGCCGTAAACGTGGTGGTTCTCCAGCTTGAGTTTCTTCTCCAGCTCCATTCCCAAATCCTCAGCCACGTCCTCGTGACACGCCCTGATCTGAGCCTTGATTGCCTCGAGCTCCTTGCTGATGCGCAGAAGGTTCTCGTCGAACTCAGGATTGATGGCAATCATGGAGGATGCACTGGATGCAGAGGTGGCCTCTTCCAGAGACTTGAGATCGATGGTGGACTCAATGAGCTCCTGGAACTTGGCCAGGTGCGGGAGTGCATCCGTGATCGGTTCAATCCACCACTCTTCGAGGAGCTGCTTGGCAGACAATCCCTCGTTTCTCGAGTTGTCTGTGTCCATCGCGTCGTTGGCACTCGAAGTGATCAGGTCGAGGAGATCAGGCACCTTCACACAGAGCTGGTAGATTCTGATGACATCGTCCAGCTTGGCGTTCTTACCACTCGTAAGCTTCTTGACCAGCTTGGAGAGGTCTGGAACGTGGTTCAGGAACTGGTCTTGGAGGTCGCATCTCAAAGTCGAGTCCTCGGTGAGGTGCTCAACCACTATGTGCCTCTTGGTGACTTCCTTGGTGTCGATCAGCGGCTGTTTGATCCACTGGGAGAGCAGTCTGGCGCCGCCAACTGTCTTGCAGTGGTTCAGGAGGCCAAACAGAGAGGAGTTCTTGTTCATGAGGTTGTTCGAGCCAGGTGGGGGGAAAAGGTTGAGTGCCCTAACAGCGGCAAAGTCCAGCTTCATGTACTGCTCGAGGTTGTACTCGACGACTGTGTGGGTTCCAAAATTGGAGTCATCGTTCATGAGGTTGAGGTAGCTGACGAGGACGGTGGCACTGGACAGAGCGATGGTCAGCGACGACAGCTCGTTGGTGGACAGAACCAGGTCGTTGCCCGTGAGTCTGACGAAGTCCTGCTCGATGTTCTTTGTGTTGAAGTCGCTGGACTTGACTGCCGTGGAAACAACGTCGCACTTCTCCAGGAGCTGAGCGAGTCTCTCTGCGTCGGCATCCGTGGCGCTTGGAACGAGACACTCCTTGATCCCCAGCTGGATCAGCAGCGACTCCAGGTTCGAGAACACCTCGTTGTCGGAAAACTCGCACAGCCCAATGGTCTTGGCGTTGGAGTCGAGGTAGCACAGCCCCACCTTGCGCCCGTCCTGCGCGCTCGACGTGACCTTGACGGCAGCGATGAGCGCGTACGAGGTGAGCTCGGACGAGTTGATGAGCTCCTCGATGGCAGCCAGGTTCCCCGGCGAGGCCATCTTGACCAGCTCCCACGCCTTGCTGTAGATCTCCACCTTGTAGCCGGTGTCGATGACCGCGCTCTTCAGCACGTTGGAAAACACAGCGGGCGACAGCGTCACGTAGCTGATGTCCTTGCCACCCGATGTGGCCCTCTTGATCACTGACTGCGTCTTGTAGATGGTCTCGGCGACAAAGTCCGCGTCATCGTCAAACACGGTGTAGTAGTCTCCCTTGTCCACGCTTCTCAGCGTCCTCTCGCCCTTGGGTGGCAGCGCAAAGTACCGCTTGTAGAAGGAGTTCTCGTCGTGTCTGTCGACAAACTTCAGCTCGGGCTTGACACTCGACATCGTTGGGCCTTGTTGGTTAGAAAGAACGCGCAACTGGGAGGAATCGAGACGCGTCTCTAAGAAGGGGCGAATTGGCCCACAGACACGACCGCCCGGAGTCTCGCTTGGGCCGTGAAGACGCGGCTTACACGGATTTGGGTGCTCAACATCGAGACCTCATGGGGAATTGAGGCAGTTGGGGAGTGTATTTGCGGTAGCATCAGCGGTGGTGAGTGGATGGGATTTAGAGGGTTCGAGTGGTCGAGGTGTTTGCTCTGAAAACTGCGAATCTCGAGATTCCCCCGCAAAATAGCTGAAAAATGAAAGATGCAGTGCCTTTCTTTTTGGGTATTGGTATTTTATTTTCGGCGAATATACAAAATCTAGACTGCTCCGTAGGAGCTCTCGTCCTCGTCCTCTGAGAGAGCACGGTCCTCTATGGGCTCGTTGTAGATGAAGAACTGGACAAAGATGATAAAGTCGAGGAACAGGGTGCCGAGACTGCCGGCCAGCCAGGAGGCGTTCACCAGGAGGTAGTTCTTGCCGGTGCTGACGCTGAGGATCGACACGACATACGTCATGTTGCCCAGACACGCAAACAGGAAGAACAGGAAGGAGATCCCCTCGCACGACTTGCGCTCAAAGTTGAGCAGGATCTGCGGGACACGCGAACCGAGGTACAGCACAGCACAGAGCCAGCCAAACGTCTGCGCGAGGTTGTCAAAGACAAGCTCGTCGTCCGGAACAGGCTTGTGCTTGTGGGCGCCCTTCTTGGTCGAGGAGATGTACCATCCGGCAATACCAGCAACGAAGACGAGCGCAACGGTGAGCACGTTGAAGAAGAACGGTCTCCACTTGCTTGCGGTGGTGTCGTCCATCCCGTTTGTATCTATGAAGCTCTCCATGCCATCGCTGTTGTACTCGTCGTCGTCGTCGTTGCTCACCACAGACTCGAGCAGGTTATCGTGCTCGCTGAGCGGGTTGGCGGGCGAGAGGTGGATGGGATCGACGCTGCCCTTGCCGTGTCCGTACACAAGACACTGCCACAGCAGCACCAGGTCCGCAAGGGTGTAGTATATGGCGAGGATGGTCATGGTGGGCAGCACTCCCTGCAGGACGGCACCGAGAACGTTAAAGACGTCTCCGAGCAGCCACAGCACGACAAAGAGCAGAGAGAGGCCCTCGGAGCTCTTGCGTATGAAGTTCTCGTATATCTGGGGGGCAAAAACAATGATCCAACACACGATGGATATCGAGCTGGGAGGTGGAATTAGTATGGGGGAGGAGCAAAGGGCCGCATCTCATCCGGATGCGCCGCCGCAAAAACATACCCGGTGATGCCGCTCACCGCCTGGGCGTCTATCACTATGGGAACTGGTGGAGCCATGGCTGTCTGAGTCTGGGTGTCTTGTAGCGGAGGAGAGGAGTGGCTGTTTGCTCCCGTCGGCAGAAGCCGCTTTTTTCACGCTGTTTTTTTTTTTTTTGTTTTTTTGGGCATCGCACTCTCCGTCTGCCTCTCTGAAATGTCAATTTTTTTCACAAGAAGCTCGCCAGAAGCAGTGGAAACTCCGATAAACATGAGCGAAACAGAGAAAGAACAGGTTGTGCCAGAGGGTGTGCCTTCGAAGGCTGCCGAAATCCCCGAGGGCATGACGAAGTCGCAGTGGAAAAAGATACAGCGCCGAAAGAGGTTTGACGAGAGGAAGGAGGAGTTCAAAGAGTTCAAGAGACAGAAGCGCCAGCAGCAGCGGGCCAACCGCAAAGTGCGCATGCAGGAGGCGCTTGCGGAGGGCAAGGACCTAAGCGAGCTGTACCCTTCAAAGGCCAAGCCCAAGACCAGGGCCGAGGACCAGATCAGCAGCGGGTGCAAGGTGATCGTTGACTGCGATTTTGACGACCTCATGCTCGAGAAGGAGGTTGTTTCTCTGTCGAGCCAGCTGACGCGGAGCTATGCCGACAACCGGATGAACAAGTACCACGTGGATCTGGAGGTGTGTTCGTTCAACAAGCGGCTCAAGGAGCGCTTCGACGCCACGCTGGGCGACTACGTGAACTGGGACGACAAGCGGATCAGGTTCTGCGAGCGCGGACTGGACGAGCTGGTGCAGGGCCAGGACCTCGGGCGGGTTGTGTACCTGTCGGCGGACACGGACGACGTGCTGGAGGAGCTGAAGGAGGGAGAGACGTATGTCATCGGAGGCATTGTCGACAAGGGGAGACACAAGAACCTGTGCAAGAACAAGGCGGAGCAGCTCGGGATCAAGACCAAGAGGCTGCCGATCGACGAGTTCATCAAGCTCAGTGGGCGCCGAGTGCTGGCCACCAGCCACGTGGTGGAGCTGCTCATCAAGTGGTTCGAGTACCGGGACTGGAAGCGGTCGTTTGAGGAGGTTATCCCGCAGCGCAAGTTTGCCGAGGTGGGGGAGAAGGAAGAGAAAAAGAACGGTGATGAGAAGGAAGAGGATGAGAAGGAAGAGGATGAGAAGGAAGAGGATGAGAAGGAAGAGGAATAGAAGGAAGAGGATGAGAAGGAAGAAGAATAGAAGGAAGAGGAATAGAAGGAAAGAGGCGAGAAACACACAGACGCGTAAACTTAATACAACGAAATCAACGAAACACAATTCACAGCACCGTTTCGGGGTGGATCCACCCTTCCATGGGACTACCCGGCTACTGGGCTATATAAGGACCTTTCTCTGACGAACTTGTCATTATATTCTTCTTGCAATACATCAAATATTCAGTATATCAGCTACTCGAGTCCACTTGACCGTTGCTGGCATTTCCAAAAAAAAAGAATAAAAAAGAATAAAAAACAGTCGTGTACCGCGATAATCCCCGATTACCGCACAGCCTCGGACCCAAACAGTCCTCATCGGTCATGCCGCGCCCTCTTTTTCCCGGATTTTAGCGTCCTTTTCTTCCTTCTGGTTCCCCGTTTTTTTCTCTTGTCAACCTTCTGGCTAAACATACATCCGAACAATGAGCGTGAGTAGTGGTATCGGTCTGACGGTGTCGGTCTGACAGTGTCGGTGCGACCGTGTTAATGTGACCTGTTGATGTGACCGTGTCGGTGGCGACTAACAAGACAGGATTACAAGTCCCCCTCTGGGCCTCCCCCCAACTGGCAGAACCAGCAGTCCGGCTCCAACGCCGAGTTCTACAACGGCACGTCGTACGGCCAGCCCCAGCAGCAGACCAGGGGTGCGCCCGGCGGCTACTACCAGCAGCAGCCCCAGGGCTACGGCCAGCCCCAGGGCGGCTACTACCAGCAGCAGCAGGGCTACGGCCAGCAGCCGATGTACTACCAGCAGCAGCAACAGCCGGTCTACGTCCAGCAGCAGCCCGCCAAGTCCGGCAACAACGCCGACTGTCTCACCGCGTGTCTGGCCGGTATGTGTATCTGCTGCACCCTGGACGCCATCTTCTGACCGTGCGCGCTATCTAGCACAAAAGTCTCGTCGACGTTTCCTATCCTAGTCTGTCTATCTGTAGCTCTCTCTTCTTGGTGTAGAGGACCAGCTCCTGCAGCACCGCCAGCTGCCACGCTGCGGTGTTCCCGTGCAGCGGTCTGCGGTTCTCGTCGCGCTGCTGCTGGAGCTCTCTCCTGAGACCGGCGGCCTCCTCGGTCACCGTGCGCAGCCCGCGCTGCGCGAGGTCCAGCTGCTGCCTGTACTGCGCGATCACGGCCTCCCGCTTGACCAGCTTCTCCCGCAGCAGTCTGGTGTGCTCGGTGCTCAGCGCAGCCTCGCTGACCGGCGAATCCTGCGTGGTTAGTACCGCTCAGCGGGCCTCACGCGCCAAACGTACCGTCCCGTGGACCTTCTCGCCCAGGATGCGGTCCTCGTTCTCCATCACATACAGCAGCGACAGCGCCAGACTGCTGTTTGGGCCTGCGAGTCCCGCATCCAGCAGCACGCGGCACACCCAGTACACACGCGTCAGCCTGTCCAGGAAGCGCGTGTTCCTGGCGTCGAGCAGCCTGCCGACGCTGAGGCCTGCGAGATACGCGCTGCTGGGCGGGTTCGCCTCCGCCAGCCGCTGCGGCAGCAGGTCGAGCGGCACGTCTCCCCACCCGAGGAGCGCCAGCATCTGCGCCAGCACGGCTGCGTCCAGCAGCCTGAGCGGGTCCTCCGCGAAGGACTCGTCCACCGGCGAGCCGTCGAATTTCTGGCACTGGCCTGCGTTAGCTACGGCGACTCCACAGCGGAACAGGCACTTACCCAGTTTATAACGATACGGATGACGTCTATATCCTCGGACATCGTGGCGCTGGTTCGGTGGCGCGTAAACAAGGGAGAGGCCGAAATGCAACAGGAGGCTTCTGTGGTGGGTCACTCCGCCGGCCTTTTTGGTTTTCTCACGCGCGCCTTCTTCGCGTCCTTTGGCTTGTCGGCTGGTTTCTTCGCGTCCGGCCCGGCGGGCGGTTCACCCGCTGCGTCTCTGGGCCTCCGGGGCTTGGGGTTGGGCTTGTCTCCCGGCGTGGGTTCGCGCGACTTCGGCTTGCGCGGTTTCCTGGGCTTGTCCTGCGTGGCCTCCTTTCTCGGCTTGCCTGATTCTCTGTCCTTGCCAGGTCCAGGTTCCGGCCTCCGCTGTCTCGTGGCCGCATCGGGGGCCTCCTTGGGCCTCCTCAGCACCCTGGGCCTGTCTGGCTTGTCTGGCTGGTCTGGCCTGTCTGGCTTGTCTGGCTTGTCTGGCCTGTCTGGCTTGTCTGGCTCCGGCGCGTTCGCCTTGCGTTTCTGTCCACCCTTGTCCTTCTTCTTCTTCTGCTTCTTCTTCGCGAGCTTGCTCTTGGCCTCTTTCTTGGCCTCTGTCTTCGCGTCCGCATCTGCAGCTCCAGCCTTGCCAGCTCCAGCCTTGCCAGCCCCAGCCTTGCCAGCCTCAGCCCTCTCTGCCTCAGCCCTCTCTGCCTTCTCCAGCGCCCTGGGCACGTTCATGACCGGCTCGAAGAACATCTCCTCGGCCACAGGCACGCGCGCTGGCTGCTCGAACCTGGACGGATCTGCGAGCCACTCCTGGAACTGCCTGAACCGGTCGGTGACCCGCGGGGTGCCGAACACGGCTCCCGACTCCTCGGGCGGAGCCATCGCGGTGTGGGAGCACTGCTCGATGACCGCGGTGAACGAGTGCGTGAGGGTGGAGGTGGTGGCGTTGGGCGGGTCCTGGGAGTTGTAGAACTCCGCGGTGCGCATCTCGGCCGCAAACCGGCGCATGTTCTCGAGCGAGTCAAACTCGATATAGCACCGCGAGTACACCGGCTGTCGCAGCAGGTCCGCGGGATAGTGGCCCTCGACATAGTAGTTCGAGCGCATCTGCTCCGTGGGCAGGACCGGTGCGATCTGGCTGAAGAAGTCGCTGGACGTGAGCAACGGCGGCAGCAGCCTCAGCACCAGCTTGAAGCCGCCACCGCGCGCAAACTCGGCGCCCTCGGTGCGGGTGTTGAACGTGACATCGCCCTTGGTCGCTGACGGCATGTTTCGCGCAAACTGCGTGGTGTTTGGTGGTATTTGCTGGTCTTTATGGGCACCAGGGGGCGAGTCGTGGCGCCGGTGGGCCGTTTCGGGGCGAAAAAAAAATCCGCTGGGGCTTCCCTTCCCACAACAACCACCCGCGCGCAAGCATGCCCGAGCTGGACTTCTTCCTCAAGAAGCTCAAGAACGCGCTGGAGCTGCCGGCGCCAACGGCGCAGATCCCGGTGGCGAACCTGCTGTCGGTGGATCCCACCAAGTCGCACATCGCCCGGCTGCAGGCCGAGATACAGAACACGTCCAGCGAGCAGCTCGCGGCCACGATCGACGCGCTGCACCTGTTCGACAGCGGCTGGCCAGCCTTCGAGCAGTGTGTGCTGTCGTACCTGCTGTTCGTGCGGGACCTGGACCCGTGGTCCACGCTGCGGTCGATCGACCCCATGATCAAGTACTACGCGGACCTCGCCATCGCCATGGGCAACACCGAGAACAGCAGGTACCTGCTGGCGACCGTGGCCAACACAACCGCTGCGCTCGTGCCGCTGGTGCGGACGGTGGACACCAAGCTGATGCTGGTCAACAGGCGCAGGGGCGACTACCCGCGGCTGTCGCACGTGTCCGGGGTGCTGCTCAAGGCGCTCAACAACCTGCGGGCCGACACGGACATCGCGCTGCCGAGCCACAGGGACAAGCAGGCGCTGCTGATGCTGCTGAGCACGAAGCTGTGCTCGACCTACTTCTTCATCGACAGCCCGATGCTGTGCAACAACATCTTCTCGAACGTGTCGACGCTGCGGTTGAGCCCGAGACTGATCCCCAAGAGCGAGCTGGTGCGCTACCGGTTCCTGCTGGGCAAGTTCCACTTCCTGCAGAGCAGCATGCTCAACGCGTTCCACCACTTCAGCTGGTGCTTCGAGCACTGCCACCACGCCGCCCGGCCGCAGATGCTGCTGGCGCTGCTCAAGTACCTCATACCGTGCGGGCTGCTCGTGGGCAAGCTCTTCAACCTCTCGCTGCTGCACAAGCTGTCCGGGGTGCTCGGGACCCCCGAGTTGGCCACGCTGTACGCCCCGCTCATGCGGCACTTCAAGAACGGCGACATCTACAACTTCCTGTGCGTGCTGCGCGCGAACGAGGACTACTTCCGCAGGATGGGCGTGCTGCTGCCGCTGATACAGCGGTCGCGCATTCTGCTGCTCCGCAACCTCACGATGCGCACCTTCCGAGCCGCTCCGGGCAAGACGCTCGCGATGGCCAAGATGAAGGCGGCGCTCGCGCTGTCGCTGCAGCCGGCCCAGATGCGTGCGTTCGGCGGGCTGTACGCGTACCACGTGGTGGACGAGATCGACGACGCGTTTGTCGAGAACGTGCTGGTGATGCTGACGGACCAGAACCTGCTGAAGGGCAAGGTGGCGCCCGTCTCGCGCAGCGTTGTCGTTTCGAAGAACGACACCTTCCCGCGCGTCTACGAGCTGTACCGCGTGAAATTCCCGCTGGAGGCCAAGGACGCGTGGCTGGATAGATAGAGCGAAAACCCGCTTCACACCTGTGACGCGTATCTTTCATATATGACGTAAAACATCGCACCACCCAGGGCCAATCAGATAAGCCTTCCCGGGCGCAGCCCCAAAGACCGCCGCATGCGGCAACGATTAGCCTTTTGTTGCCACCCAGCCACCCCGCCCCCTAAATTGCTCTCCTCCTCTTTCCTGCCCCTTCTTCTTCTTCTCTTCCAATCAGTGTTTGATCATAGACCATCTGGAAGGCCCACATTAGAAAACGTGTGCTCTCGGATACTAATCTAACGCTTCAGCCTACCTGAAAAACAGCTTCAGCCTACCTACAAAACAGACCCTCCCCCTATCTCTCTCCGCAGTATGAAGCTCTCATACTCTGTTGCACTCGGTGTAATCTCTGCCCTCTCGGCCCACGCACTCGTCATTCCGTCCATTGCCGAGCTGCCCTCCCTCTTCGCGCTCGACCAGGAGGTGATCGAGGTTGCGCCAGCCAAGCACGAGCTGAAGCCGGAGCTGATGCAGCACAAGGGCCACCAGGGGGCTCCTGCTCAGATGGCGGCGATTGTCAAGCCCAACTCGGACAACATCATCCCCCACTCCTACATCGTCGTCTTCAAGGAGCACGTTTCCTCAGACGCTGCCGACTTCCACATGGAGCTGGTCAAGGAACACCACCTGAACGCCTACGCCAAGCACGAGAACCTCGACGGGTTCCACGACTCGGTCAAGGCGGCTGGCATCAAGGACGTGGTGGGCGGGCTCACCGGCTCCTTCAACATTGGCGAGTCCTTCAAGGGCTACACCGGCTTCTTCCTGCCCGAGGTTCTCGACCTCATCGCCAAGCTGCCCGAGGTTGCCTTCATCGAGGCTGACTCGCGTGTTTTTGCGAACGAGTTTGCCGTCCAGAACGGCGCGCCATGGGGTCTGTCCCGAATCTCCCACAGACAGCCACTGAACCTGGGCTCCTTCAACAAGTACCTCTACGACGACGATGCCGGAAAGGGCGTCACCGCCTACGTCATCGACACCGGTGTCTCCGTCACGCACGAGGAGTTTGGCGGAAGAGCCAAGTGGGGCAAGACCATCCCAGACAACGACGAGGACGTTGACGGCAACGGCCACGGCACCCACTGCGCCGGTACCATTGGCTCGGAGCACTACGGTGTTGCCAAGGCTGCCGACATTGTCGCCGTCAAGGTTCTGAAGTCCAACGGTTCCGGTACGATGTCCGACGTGGTCAAGGGTGTCGAGTTCGCCGCCAAGGCTCACGTCGACGCTGCCAAGAAGGGCAAGAAGGGCTTCAAGGGCTCCACCGCCAACATGTCTCTTGGTGGTGGCAAGTCCCCGGCTCTCGACATGGCCGTCAACGCGGCCGTGCGTGCCGGTCTCCACTTTGCCGTTGCTGCCGGTAACGACAACGCGGACGCGTGTAAGTACTCGCCAGCCGCCGCTGAGAACGCCATCACCGTTGGTGCCTCCACCCTGTCCGACTTCAGAGCGTACTTCTCCAACTACGGAAAATGTGTGGACATCTTTGGCCCCGGTCTCAACATCCTGTCCACCTACATCGGCTCTGACACGGCGACCGCCACTCTGTCCGGTACCTCGATGGCGTCTCCACACGTGTGTGGTTTGCTCACGTACTTCCTGTCTCTGCAGCCCGAGGCAGACTCTCTGTTCTCCAACGGAGTGTCTTCCGGCATCACGCCAGCCCAGCTCAAGAAGAACATCATTGCCTACTCCACCCCAGACGTCCTGAGCGACATCCCCGACGACGGGACTCCAAACCTGCTCATCTACAACGGTGCCGGTCAGAACCTCACCACCTTCTGGGAGACATCTGCGTCCGAGACGAGCAGAACCGAGGATGTCGAGTTCACCAAGTCTGTGCTCGAGTCTCTCAAGGACGAGCTCAAGGAGGACCTCAGCGAGCTCGAGGCTGACCTCAAGAAGATCATGGATGCTGCTGTCAACGAGGTTGTCTAATAACGCATGGGTTCTGCACCCTTCAGTTCTGTCTGCTTTTCTGTTTTGTCTGTTTTTATCATTTGGGTCACCCGGTACTATCTTTTTATTCTTTCTACAAACCTTGAACAGTTTCACGTAGCTACTTCTGGTCACCGCCCATGAGCATCACGATGAGGAGGGGCGGAACGATGTACATCCAGTACTTCTGGATGAAGGACTTCTCCAGCACCACGGGTTCCGGGCCCCCCTGGGCTCCCTCCCTGGGAGCGCTGTGCGTCTTCAGCTTGGGGCTGGCGCCGGTCTGGATCTCCCGCTGCTGCAGAGCCAGGCCCCCGTCCGCCTCCAGCAGCGCTATCGACCTGATCGTGGCGTTGTCGGTGCGGATCAGCACGGTCTTGCGGACCGCGTAGTCCATGTGCACGCGGCTGAAGCACTCGTGGCCGGCTATCCCGACACAGTAGCTGCCCGGGGCGAAGGGCTCGTCCTCCGGGGTGAGCACCCACGCGCCGTCGTAGCGCAGCGAGCCGATGGCGTAGCGGCCCGCGTCGTTGTGGACGAATATATCGGCAGTCTGGTCCGGCGCCACCTCGAGCGCCAGCACGGCGGCGGCGAGCGCGAATATCAGCGCGAATATCGGCGCGGGTTTCATGGAAATGGGCCGGGTGGTGGTTTGAGGGGAAGCGAAGGGTGGAAAAGCCCGGAGGCCGGAAAAGCCCAGAGGCTCAAAGCCCCAATCCGACCACGTCTCCCCAACACGCCTCTCTCCCAAGCGCCAATACACCACGATGCGCATCACAGGGCTAGGCATCTCGTGGCTGGCACACTGGCTGGCCACGTGCACGGGGAACATATTGCTGGACGGCGACACGGCGCGGGTACGTAGCCCAGCGGTGGCGAGACACGGCGAGACAGTGTACTAACAAGCACCAAGCACACCTTCAGCGTCAGACACACGGTGTACGGAGACGTGGAGCTGCGCGCGCTGCTTCCGGCCAGCCTGGAACACCGGTTTGGTGCGCTGGATGCGACCGGATTGCGGGTCTGCCGAGCGCCAGACACCAGGACCCGCGCGCGCGACCGCGGGCTGCCGGCCGAGCAGGCGGAGGCGCTGCGACAGGCCACCCGCACGGTCGAGACGGTGCTGGACGGCGCAGCCGTGCGCTCGGACAGCCTGGACAGCTACTGGTCGTACGTGCTCACGGCGAGCGGGCTTCTGCAGGCGCATGTGGTGCAGCTGGCGCCGGAGCGGGTCGCCAAGCACTTGCCGGGGGACGCGAACACCGTGCTCACCACGCAGCGGTACGTGCTGGGAGTGCCGCCGGCGGTGCGGGCGATCGGCCACGGCGCAGAGGGCGGCACGCTGACGCTGTCGGAGACCTGGGACAACGGCACGTCGTGCGACCTGACGCAGGCGCCGCGCAGGGTGCGGATCACGTACGCGTGCGACCCGCAGCGCTCTCAGCCGGCCATCACGAGCGTGGCGGAGGTGCAGAGCTGCGTCTACGAGGTGCGGGTGGCGCTTCCGGCGCTGTGCGCGGTGCCGGAGTTCGTGCCCATGGAGCGCAGCCTGGCGCCGGTCGAGTGCGACCGGTTTGTGCGCGAGCTGCACGTCGCTGGCACGGACCGCCCGGCGATCGTCGAGCTGGACGACGTGCGCTCCGTGGTGCCGCTGGGCAGGGGCGTGTACCTGGTGCAGCTGCCGACACCCGCGCGGCTGGCGGTGGTGTGCACCGAGGACCCCGCGGTGGAGCGGGTGGCGCGCCGCGTGGCCGAGCAGGTGGTGCGGAACCTGGCGCGCGTGCCGGCTCCGGAGTGGGCGACGCAGTGCTCGCACGAGTTCACGGCTGCGTTCGACGTGTACGACATCCACGGGCGGCGGCTGGCCACGGTGGTGCTGGAGCCGGAGCTGCGCGACGGGGTGTGGACGATGCCGTACTTCGTGTCGGAGGAGCCGTTCGGCGCGAACTTCCTGCGGTACGCGGGGCGGTGGGTCCACCACGGGCTTTTCTGAGGTATAATAAAAGTAGAATGGCTAAACCGTAAAATAGAATGGCTAAACCGTTCCGGAGCCTATTTTTCATTTTTTCGGGGCGGCTTTTCCGTGCCCTTCTCCTTTTGGCTGAAGGCTTTTTGGCCCTTCTCCTTATCTCTTCCTCTCCTCATCTCTTCCCCTTCCCCTTCCCAATCAGCGCTAAACAATGGCAGACGAAGCAGACTCCGCACGCGCGCCGATCTGCGCGGTGTTCGTGGCCAAGTTCGACGTGCACACGGGCTTCGCGCTGGAGTGGAGCCGGGCGCTGGACGGCGTGCCGCTCAAGAACATCGAGTACAAGGCGCTGCCCAGCGGGCTGCACAACGTGGAGCGCGAGACGGTGGCGTTCGTCCAGCCGCGCGAGCCCGGCTCGGTGGCCGGCACGGTGGCCGGAAACGACGGCATATACTACGGGCTGTCGGTGTTCCGCCAGAACCGGTCGCCCGAGGTGACCGCGCGCGAGGACGTGAAGATGTACGCGGTTGGCGTGCTGGTGGACCCGAAACACCTGCTGCAGGGCGCCATCCCCAAGTGGCGACCCACCATCTACAGCAGCACGTGGCTGTACGCTGCGGACCTGGACCGGCTGCTGCAGCAGTGGATGGCCGACGCGCGGTTTGGCGACTTTGGCGTGTTCGAGGCGCTCTTCGACGAGCACCGGCCCAAGAACGGGCGCAACGACCGCTTCCGCAACGTGGTGAGGTCCGTGCACGCGGGCCGCATCGCCGAGCGCATCGCGGAGCCGGATCCCGGCCCGAAACCGGCCTCGGTGTCGTCGGCCGAGTCCTCGATCGCCCGCTCCTCCAACCACATGCTGCTGTACCTGTTCGGCCTCGTGGACAACCTGGGCCCGCTGATCTTCCAGGTGTGGAAGGCTGCGCTGCTGCGGAAGCGCATCCTGTTCGACAACTCGCACGCGTCGATCGAGCAGACATGCGCCTACAACTACTGCGTGTCGGTGCTGTCGAGCATCCCGGTGGACATCTCGCTGGAGATGCTCAAGAGCGGGTCGCGCTCGTTCGCGCAGCTCGAGTTCCTGCAGCCGCTGTACACGGTCGGGGTCAACGACATGGCGCTGCTCGAGCAGTTCGGCACCGGGTTCGTGGCCAACACCTCCGACTCGATTCTGTTTGACCGGCCGAAGCTGTACGACGTGGCGGTCGAGCTGCGCGACCCGCACAACGACGACAGCCTGCCCCGGGTGGGTGCAGGCGTCAGGGCCACGCAGCGCGACTACCGCAAGTTCCTGGTGCTGTCGGAGCTGATCTCCAGCGACAAGCGCGACACCGACTGGGCGCGCAGCGTGACCGAGCCCACCTCGCTCAAGGAGTTTGCGTGGTCCGGGTTCTCGTGGTGGGCCACCGCGGGCGAGAACTCCAGCAACGAGGCAGCCCTCGAGCGCGAGCTCGTGTTCAAGAACTTCAAGCACCTCGGCGACGAGCCGGGCGACGGCCCCGGGGAGTTCGACCGCGTGCTCGGGACGGTCGGGTACTTCCAGGACATCACCATCAAGGTCTTCAGCATGGTGATCGACCTGATCAACAACCAGGACGAGGCCGACACCGACACCGACACCGCCGACGGCGACCAGACCCGGCTGGTGGACGACGACGACCGCACCATCTGGATCAGCCCCAACGACATCTCGGAGATGGGTCTCGACCCGTACAGCGCCTCCGACGCGCAGTTCGTCGTGGAGCTCGTGCGGGTGTGGTTTGGCAGACGTGCTGCGCTCGGTTCGTACCTGGGACTGTGCTGTTTCTGAGCGCTACGAAGAACGTGTAGTTGATACGAGAAATACGAACATATTTTTTTTTTCAGTTTTATTTTGCCAAGTTAGATCATCATCCAGACAGCAGTGGCAAGCACAACACCCAGAACAACAGCAGTCAGCACGCCGGCACCGACCTTGTCCTTCTGCTTTATGTCGAGGTCGTTTGCGTTTGTATCTGTGTCCGATCCGAGACCCGCATTCCAGTCCGACGACGTGGACGATCCACCGTTGTCCTGTCTGTACGGAGCAGGACGCTCGTCTATGAGCAGATTCTGGATCACCTCAAGCGCAGACATCTGTTCACCCAGACCGTACTTGCCATCCCAACCGCTGTACGACCAGTCCTGACCACACGTGACACCGTCGGTACCACCAGAACACGACTGCGCAGCGCCCGCGGCACTGGCCTCTATCACCTCCAGGATCTGGTCGTGCAGAGAGGGCACCATCTTGGCGGTGAGGCCCAGGCAGCGCGAGAAGATGGCCTTGAAGGTCCGCTGGTCGTTGTTGCAGCTGCCCGAGCTCTGGCACTGTCTCTCGTACATCACGTTGTCCTTCAAGAAGATCGAGATGCCGTTGAAGATGTTTGTGGTCCTGGTTTCCCACTTGGACTCCTCGGTGTGGTTGTAGAGGTACGCGCATCCCGCCAACAGAATACCATAGTTGTACGTCCACTCGCCTTGCCCCACGGTGGGACACTCGCCGTCGACAATGTCTGCACCGTCGTAGATGCTGACGCTGTCGCCGGACTGGCTCACAAAGCCTGCGTCTGTCATCCAGTCCCAAACCGTGCTGGCTGTGTCGGCGTAGGTGTCGTTGTCCATGTACCGGGCCAGTCTGGAAGCCATCAGAAAGAGACACCCGTTGGAGATGGTGTTCTTGTAGTCGTAACCGTTGTTCCAGGTGAAGATCTGCCACCTCAGCCCGCCGCCACACGTGGAGTTGTCCCACCGGTCCCACATGGTGTTGTACACGGCCTGCGACAGCTCCAGCCACGACACTCCCTCGTCCTTGGCCGGGTTGGTGAAGTTTCTCTCAACGGCCCCCATCACGGCAAAGCCCCAGAAGCCCTGGTCGTCGTTACCCTCGGTGAACGACTGATTGGACGGGATGTAGTTGTTCTTCGAGCCCTTCTGCGCGATCAGCGCATCGTAGATTATCTGCTCGTACGTGTCGTTCTGGCAGAAGTACCACGTATCGATCATGCCTCCGAACGCCTCGCCGGCCACCCACCAGTAGTAGGGCGCCTGGAACATGCCCACGGTGCCTCCGTAGCGGGTGCCTTCGTAGTAGTCCATCATACCGTTGAGGATTTGGGTGGCTCCGTCGCAGATGGAGTCCTTGTCTGAGGTGACCAGCGTGAACCCGCTGGCCAGCGTGGACAGCAGCGCTGCGCACGTCACTAGCGAAAACTTCATCCTTGTTGCAGAAGAGTGAAACTCGGTTCAAGCAAAGCGACCAGAAGCGTGCGTTTCAAGCGTGAATCTGGCGTAAATTATTTTAGACCGGATTATTCGTCCCGCAATCTAAATCTCCTCTCGCACGTCGCAGCCTTCCCAGTGAGAATCAGAGTCGGTTTGAGCCTGAGTGAGCAACGGTATCAAGTGGCAGAGGAAGAAAAGAGAACGGCGAGATCAAAGGGCTGTTCTAAAACGGGAGCCGTACACAAGGCGGAGTCGAGCTTTGTAAGCAATTACGTAATCACAATCACCAAGCGGTGCGGCGCTACAGCGCAAACAGCCCGGGCAGCTCTGCGAGGCTGCTGATGACGATTTGCCTGCTGTTGAGGACCCTGTGTGACTCTCCGGGGCCCAGCAGGCCCGAGACGCCCGTGCGGTCCAGCAGGATGGCGCCCATTCCTGCGCGCTGTGCACACTCGAGGTCCTTCTTGTACTCGTCGCCGACGTGCCACGAGTTCTGCAGCAGCTGTGCCAGCGAGTAGCGACCGAGGTCTGCGTGTGTGGTGCGGGTTCTTTCCATGATCAGCTCGAAGAAGCGTGGGTCCGGTTTGGACACCTCGAGGTCGTACGACAGGAAGATCGAGTCGTGGGTGAAAAACTGGCCCAGCTCGAAGGCGTCGATGATCAGCCGCGTGACGCCGGCGTCCGCGTTGCTCGCCACCATCGTGGGCACTCCGCTCCGCTGCAGCTGCTCGAGACACGGACGCAGGTCCGCGAACACGCGGTACGCGTCTCTCGTGGCAAAGTGCCCGACCAGCTCGCTCAGCATCGCCGGTGGCACGGTCCCGCTGCACCGGGAGAGATCTGCACTCTCAAACACACGCTCCAGAAGCGCGCGCCAGAACTGCTCCACCGTCCACCCCTGTGTCTTGCCGTAGTTCGGGTGTGTCAGGATGAGCTCCCGGTAGCACTCCGTGTACCGTTTAGCGATGGCCGCCGTGTCCATCTGCACGTTGTGCTTGGCTGCGATCGCGTGGTACTGGCTCTCCACAGAGTCGATCGGCGTGTATATCGTGTCGTATGCGTCGAACGTTATCGCTGCTGGCCTGGGCAAGCGGAACCGCAGCGGCGAGGCATCCGACCCGCTCGTGTATCGCCGCGAGAGCCTCGCCGGCCCACTCGTGTATCTTCGCGAGAGTCCTGGAATGTGCCTCAACATCGGATGCTAGAAGCTATAGCCGTGTTGATTCTCTGATTATTCCGTGTTTCACACACGGAGTGGAAAGGATGGCGCGGGCGCGTAGCCGCCAGCCGATGGGTCAGCGGCTAACCGGAAAAACTCCTAGCTACGGTTAAATGAAAAAGAAGACTCCGTCTTTCTCGCCTATACAGCTCACCCGAGGAGCACCTCCCAGCCCCAGTCCTTCATTACCGTGGTCCAGTGCGTCCAGGACTTGATGCGGTCTTCTCCGAGGTCGTGGTCGTCGTCTGCGTCGTCGTTAAGGTATCCGGATATCTGGCTGGCCAGTCTGGCGTGTTGCTGCTCGTCGTCATCCGACGAGATGGTGTCGGACCTGCGTTTGCGGTAGATGTCCTTGCGCGCCCACACCTCCTTGACCACCTCCAGCGCGCGGTCGACGTTTCCTATCCACAGCTTCTGCGACAGCAGCTCCCACCTGTTCTTGCACCACGCGCGCTCGTCGCCCGGCCGCGCCTCGCACGAGGCCACCAGCAGCGGGAAGATGTGTGCGATGCACGTACGCGAGGACGCGGGGATCGACGCAAACAGCATCAGCACCTTCTCGGCGAGCGAGTGCGTGGACTTGGACGGGATCTCGGGCACCGCCTGGTGCAGGTAGATGAGCGTGGAGTAGCGGTACGCCTCGGCCGTGGAGATTGCCGACGCAAGGTCCAGCAGCGGGTCCTCGATCTGGGTGTTGCGGAACGTGGCCGGCTGCCATCTTTCGAGCTCGGACTTGAGCTCGACCGCCTGCGACACGATCAGCAGCGAGTTCTTGCTCTGCCTGCGCACCTTGGAGATGAGACTGGCCACGCGGCCGATGATCGGGAACAGCGACTGCCCCACGCCCAGCAGCGGGTCAATCTCGTCGCCGCCGTTGAGGTTGAACGCGCGGAAGGACTCCATCAGGTTCGGCGCCTGGCGCGCCGCCTGGCGCGCCGAAGACGTGCGGCGCGATCTCGGCGCGGGCTCGGCGTCCTCGTCGGTGACCAGCGCCGAGTCCGACTCCCCGTGGCTGTACAGCTCGTCGTCCTCGTCGGACGTCATGCGCGCGAGCACGTCAAAGTACACCCACGCGTTGAACAGGAACCGCACGCCCTTGGGAACGCCGCCGCCGCCGCCGCCGCCGCCGCTTCCGCTTCCGCTGCGGCGCACGCTCTCGACGTCGCTGTCGCCGCTGGACGACGCAGACGTCGACCTGCTCCTCGGCGAGACGGCGCAGATCGTGGACTCGCCGCTGCCGAGCCCGTTGCCGTCCATGCTGGTGCGGATGTTCTGCAGAATCTGCTGGATCATGGTGCGCGCTCCCTTGAGATGCGCGATGCCCGTGGAGATGTGGCGGTCCCAGGCCTCGCTCATGGCCAGCGCGATGCACGTGGCGAGCGCCACGTCCGGCGGGATCGTCTTGTCCTTGAGCCCGTGCACGAGATCGACGATGGCGGTCTTCATGTGCCGCATGCCCTGCGAGCGCAGCGCCGAGTCGCCGCGCGCAACGTGGAAGCACGTCATCGAGCTGAGTGCGTTGAACATGACCGGGTACTCCTTCGCCAGCGGCAGCACCACCGTGCGCCACGGGTTCTCGGTGGGGCCGTTCTTCATGGACATGATGCCGCAGGTGTACCGGTCGAACGCACTCAGCATCTTCAGCGACTGGTCGCCGAGCTCGATGTTCTTCGGCAGCCGCGAGAGGTTGTAAGCGCCGGCCTCGGGCGACGCCGACTGGAAGCGCACCAGCGCCATGCTGGGCGACTTGGGGGGCTCCGCAGGCTCCGCGGGCTCCGCAGGCTCTTTGGCCGGCGAGTCGAGGTTCGCGGGGCTGGGCGCCGCGATCTCGCCGTCGAAGTTGGTGAAGGCCGAGATCAGTGTGGAGAACCCGGGCGACGCGATCTGGCTGGCGATGTGGTCGGCGTCCAGCAGCTGCTGGATCCCACTGGGCGACGGCGCCGACAAGGTGCCGAAGTTGGGGCTGGCGGCGGCGGCGAACGCCTGGAACTGCTCGAGCGCCGCCGGGTTCGCATACAGCGCCGCCGCAAGGCGCGGCGAGTCGACGCCGCCGCCCGGCTTCGTGGCACTGTTGATGATCTCGAGCAGCGGGTTGGCCGCGTCGTGCTTCTCGTGCGAGTGCACGTTCAGCGGCGACTGCGCGGTGGACGCGGGCGACTGCACCTTGAAGAAGTCCGAGGGCGTGCTCATGCTGAAGGGCGACATGCCTGCCGCCGGCGGGTTGAAGTCCGGCGACGGCGCGCTGAGATGGCTGAACGAGCGCTTGGACTCGTCATCGAGCCCGTCCGCCGACGACGAGCTGCTCGCCGCCTTGGACCCGACGTCCGCGTCCTCCGGGTTCAGGAAATCGGTCGGGCTCAGGCCGCGCCGCCTCTGGGCGGCGCCCTTCTTCTTCGGCGCCGCTGGCGCCGCTTGCGCCGCTGGCCGGCCGGCGGCCTGGCTCTTGGTGAAGTTGTTGATTGTCGAGACCAGCGCCTTGGCGAGCTCCGGGTTGCGGCCCTTGGCGATCAGGTCGTTGGCGATGGCGATCTCGGCGGCAGAGCGGCCCGTCACCGACAGCGTGGCGGCCTCGAGCGCCTTCTGCAGTATCTCGGAGTTGTGCGTCAGCAGCGCCGGGTCTGCCGGCTGCGGCCGCTGCCTGGGCTGTTTCTTCGCCGGGGGCGCGTACGCGGTGCCGTCGTCGAAGCTCTTCCACTTGAACGCGGTGGCATAGCCGCTGCACAGTACGTTCCTGCTCTGGCAGTTCACGCAGAACGGCCGGGTCTCGTCGCACTTGAGGCGCTTCTTCTTGCACGTGAGACACCCCTTTCTGCTCTTGGTCTTTGCCTTCTTCGGTTTCTGCTCGGGCTCGGTGGGCGAGGCCTCGCGCTTGACGCCGGCGGCGCCTGTTGCTGCTGCTTCCTGCTTGACGCCGGTCATGGCTGTCCAGTGGATGTGGGGGGAAGAGCGAGGATCGTCCTGGATCGGCCAGCGGTGTCGGGAACCGAACGCCTTTGTCCCCGGTGAAGCGCCTACCCTTATCTCTGGTTTCCGCGCGACCCCAGTGACAATCTGCCAATCGACAAACTTGCCAAGGCAATTCCGCATTCGGCAAAAAGATCCCGAAACTGAAATTTGAAAAATTTCGCTTACATAATGAACTTTTCAGTCGTGTGCGCGCGAATCCGTTTCCACGAAGAATTTTTCACTCCCGCGGGCCTGTTCACGGCGGCCAAAGCGCCATAGCAAGCATGGGGTTGGACTTGTTGAGCAGCTCAGGCCCGGTACTGGCGGTCAAGTTTGTCGGTGACACGCTTTTGAGCGGCGAGGGCCCGGAACTCGTCGGCCACGACGCCAAGACGGGAGCGGTTCTGTTCCGCACGCAGGTGTTCGGCCGCAACAAGATCCACGGCATCAGCGTGGGCGCCGCGGGCGTGCTGGGAGTGTGGGGCGGCCGTTCGCTTGCATTTGCGCGTGTTTCCGACGTGGGCAGCGCGAAGGAGCTCGGCGTCAACGACTGGATAGTGCACGTGGGCTTCAGCGCCGACGCCGCGACGGCCTACGTGCTGACGGCACACAACGTGGTGCTTGTGGTGGAGGTGGCGACGCACCGCGTGGTTGCGCAGCGCACGTGTGGCGAGAAGAGCATTCTGTACTCCGGGTACGTGGCGGCGGTGGGCGACCGCGTGACCGTGGTGGCCGGCACGGTGATGGGCGGCATCGTGGTGTGGGACCTCGGGTCCGGGGCCGTCACGCACACGCTCACGGGCCACGAGGGCTCCATCTTCGGCGTGCGTCTTGCTGAGGACGGTGCACGGCTCGTTTCGTGCTCGGACGACCGCTCCATCAAGCTGTGGGACCTCGAAACCGGCGAGAACATCGCCACGGGCTGGGGCCACGGTGCGCGCATCTGGTCGCTGCAGTTCGTGGGCAACCGGGTCCTGAGCACGTCCGAGGAGTGCACAGCGCGTGTCTGGGACATCCGGGGCGCCGAGCTCGTGGCCACCGAGATCTTCAGCGCCCACCAGGGCAAGAACTGCTGGTGCGGCGACGCCAGCGCGGAGCTGGGCGTGATCGCGACCGGCGGCGCCGACGGCCGCATCCGGCTGTTCGACATCGCCGAGCACCTGCGGCCCGGGGCGCTCCGGCGCCGCTGGCGGCCCGCAGAGGTCGCCGAGATCACCGGTGCGGCGCTCGCGAGCGGCGAGGTTTTCAAGGAGTACGCCAGTGTGGCCGGGGGTTCCGTGTGTGTCACGTCCGAGGGCACCGTGTTGTTCCTCACGGCGGCCGGCGAGTGGCGGTTCGTGCTGCGCGCGCCAAAGTACGCCGGGTTCTCGCTCGTGCGGGGCTTCGACACGCAGGGCGTCGCGGTGGTCACCTCCAAGGCCGGCTCGCACCTGCTCGTGAAGCTGAGCGCGAGCGGTGAGGTGCTGGCCAGGCACGAGTTTGTCACCGAGGGTCTGGGCAAGGTCACCAACACGATGGCTGTCTGCGGAGCCAAGATGCTGCTGGTGGTCGATTCGCCCGTGCCAACCGACCCGTTTGTGGTGCACACCATCTCCGAGTCGCTCGAGGTGGCCTCCACGCTGGCACTGGCCAAGCCAGACACCCGTTTCGTGTCCTCGGCCGCTGCCTACGACGAGCGCAACAACCAGCTGATGCTCTCTTCGCGCTACACCACCATGGCCCTGTACAGCCTGGCCTCCGGCGCCCTGCTGAGCACGTGGAAGAAGTTCCTGCCCGGAGACACGATCACCAGCGTGGGTGTTCTGCACTCTGAGCTGGGCAAGACCGTCTTCTCCGTCGTGGTGCGGGACGGCTCCTACCACTTCCTCGAGGTGGCCACGGGCGAACACACCACCTCCAGGCTCATCGGCGGAAACAGGGTCCAGAAGGCCTTTCTGGAAGGCATGTTCGAGGCCGCGAACGGCGACATCGTGGTGTACGGCTTCCGGAGCTCGGACTTCTTCGTGTGGAACGAAACGCAGCAGTTCGAGGTCTTCTCCGAGCCCTGCGGCGGTCTGCACAGACAGTGGCTCTTCAGGCACACCGGCGACTCGTTCCGGTTCACCTACACCCGCGCATCGGCCATCCACGTGCGGGCGGTGGCCGGGTTCCCGCTGGCCTGCAGAGCACTCAACCCGGGCACCGGCGGCCGCGAGATCCGCAGCATGGCGGCGCAGGACCGGCTGCGGGCCGACGGGTCGCGGCTCGTGCTCGTCGGCGCCGAGGACACCTGCGTGCGGCTGTGTGTGCTCGACACGGCTGGCGGGCTGCGGGGCGTGTGGTCGCAGCGGAAGCATGTTTCTGGCATCCAGCAGGTGCGCTTCATCGACACGGATCTCGCCATCTCGTGTGCGGCCAGAGAGGAGTTGTACGTCTGGCTCGTCGACGACACCCACCAGAGGCCGTACATCTCGGTGTTTGCGACGCTCGAGCCGATCAGCGCCAACCCGGACCTGCGCATCATGGACTTTGACACCGTGCCCGTGCACGCTGGCGGGTGCAAAGCCGGCTTTCTGGTTGCGACCGTGTACTCGGACTCGCACATCCGGGTGTGGTACCTCGATCTCGAATCTCGCTCGTTCACCATGCTGCTCGAGGACAGGTACACCACCTGCTGCCTGCTGGACTGTGCGTTCGTCGTGCGCGAGAACCGCATCCACCTCGTGACCGGCGCCACCGACGGCCACATCAGCATCTGGGACCTCACCGCCAGCGTCGCCGCCACGGTGGAGGCGGGCCGCGTCTCGCTGGGCGCCGTCCCGGCCGCGCCTGTCGCGGCGCCTGCGGCGCCGGCCGCGCTGCCGGCCTGTCTCGTGCGCCAGCAGGTCCACCAGTCCGGTGTCAAGTCGCTGGCGGTCAGACACACCGAGAACGCGGTGTATGTGGTGACCGGCGGCGACGACAACGCCATCGCTCTGCTGCGGCTGTTCGGCGACAGCACTCTGGAGGTGGCCGCCTTCGTGGCCGACGCCGCCGCCTCTACTGTGACCTCCGTGGAGTTCGTACCCGGCAGGCCCGAGATCCTCGCCACCAGCGTGGACCAGATCGTCCGGGTGTGGTCGCTCCACCTCGAGCTGCTGTCGAGCACGTACGTCACCGTGGCCGATACCGGGTGCTCGCTCGTCACCAGCACCGCCAGCTCGCCCGTGGCGCTCATCGGCGGGGCCGGCGTCTCGGTCTACAGCCTGTGACGGAATCGCATAGACACTTCTCTTATGTACATGTAATATAGAAAGACTCTTGCCTCAGCCCTGGCGCTGCTTGTGCTTCGGGTTCGACTTGCACAGCACATAGACTCTTCCCTTGCGTATCGTCATCTGCGGGGTTAGTAACCGTGGATCTTGCGCGGAGCAGCCATAGTCAACGTACGTAGCAGTGCGGACAGAACTTCTTGACGGCGGTTCTGACCTTGAAGGACCTCGCCATGGCAGGCACGGCGGCTGGCGCGATGGCTGGTCTCTGGACCGCCGGTCTGGCGACAGACACCGCCCGGGAGGGCATGCGCAGCAGCGCGGCTCTCGACAACAAGCGTCCAAACATGATTCTCAGCTGGATTGTGGGTTTCTGGCGGGAGAAGAAGGCCGAAAGGCCAGAGGACGACGCCCGGCACTTTTCAGCACACCCACGCAGGGCTTCGTAACGCAAGGTTGAAATTTGCAGGGCTTCGTAACGCGTGATTGGAAGGTGCAGGGCTTCGTAACGCGTGATTGGCCGGTGCACGACTGTCGTCTGGCTTGTTTTGAGGCCCTTACAGCGAGCGCGGTGGACAGGAGCAGGATAGCAGCGATCGTCTATCAATCAGCGACAATGGACGGATGGCACGAAGTGAGTAGCTCTGCGCTGGGCTGCGGCTTGCATGCGGTACTAACCCCCGAAGGTGATCAGGTTTTTCGGTGTCAGTGCCCCGCTGCACATCCCCGGTGCCACGCCACCCGCGGCCACGCAGATCCTGTTTGACGACACGCAGGAGCTCATCTGGATTGCCAACTCGACCGGCTACGTGTCGGGGTTCTCGGACCTCGGAATGGTGCCGTACACCAAGTTCCAGGCCCACCAGACCGCGGTGCTGCAGCTGCTGAACCACCAGAGGGGAATCCTCTCCCTCAGCAACGAGAGCCTCAGTCTCACGAGCAGAACGGGCATCCCGCTGTTCCGGCTGCGGCTGGCGGACTTCAGCTGCATGGCCTACACCTCCAACAGCCAGGCGGAGCTGCTGCTGGCGGGCTCGAAGGGCGAGCTTGTGCGCGTCGACATGAACAAGGGCGCGGTGGTCTCGAGCGCTCCGTACGCGGCCTCGGCGGTGCTGATGGCCTCGGGTGCGAAGATGATTGTCATTGGCAAGATCGACGGGTCCATTGACGTTTACGACCCGAGACAGGACACCGTGGTGAAGACGTTTGCTGCGCACTCGGGGCTGCTGTCCACCATCCACTGCAAGGACAACATCCTGCTGAGCTGCGGGTTCACAAAGAGACAGGACAAGTTTCTGGCTGACCCGCTGGTGAACGTCTACGACATACGATCGCTGAAGCCACTGGCCCCCATACCGTTCCCACCGGGTGCGTTCCAGGCAAGACTGCATCCCACGCTGCCCAGCGCCGCGATCATCGCTTCGCAGACCGGCCAGATCCACGTGGTGGATATCTTCAACTCGGCCAACGTTCAGCTGTACCACGCGCAGCTCTCGGCCTTTGGCTCCTCGCTGGAGGTGTCTCCGAGCGGCAACGTGCTCGCGCTCATGGACGGATTCCAGGAGGTGATTGTGTGGAGCAGAGGCGAGGACCCGCCAAAGACGGTTCTGTTTGCACAGCCCCTGGTCGCACCCTCGATGGAGCCAGACGCACAGCCAACCTCCGTTTCCATCGACAACGACAACGACGCTCTGAACGGCGTCAAACTCCCATACTACACAGAGACGCTGCTCTCGGCGTGGCCAGTCCATGCCAAGTTCACCTTGGGCGGCCTGCCCGAGAAGATCGACCCGGAGATTCTCAATAGCTCCAAGCGGCTGCAAGGGTTTCTGGTGGCCCCCTATGACAAGGAAAAGTTTGGTCCCCGGAACGTGTCTGCGAGGTTCCAGTCGATCAAGAAGCACACCAAGAACGGAGTCAAGATACCCAAGTTCATCAGTGAGAAGGCAGTCCAGGAGACCGAGGATTCCAAGTCTGCAGCGCTCAAGGACCAGATGAAGATGTTTGAGTACACCTCCAAGACGAACAACGTACCCAACTGTTTTGCCAAGGTGGAGATTCTCTACAGCAAGTTCGGTGTGGATGATTTCGACTTTGACTTCTACAACATGACGAAGTATGCTGGACTCGAGACAAACGTGTCCAACTCCTACTGCAACTCGCTCTTCCAGGTGTACAGGTTTGAGCCTCTGCTGTTCAACTTTGCCGTGTCCAGTCTCTCCCAGGAGGCTCTCGACACGGACTCTCTCCTCTCGGAGCTGGGTTATCTGTTCGACATGCTGGTGAAGGCAAACGGCAAGCATTGTTGTGCTGCAAACTTCCAGAGGCTCATGTGCCTCTTGCCGGAGGTTAAGAAACTGGGGCTGCTGGACGATGAGGGCAGGGTGAAGGATATGTACGGCCAGCGTAAGCTGATCCAGACGTTCAACACCTACCTCTTCATGAGACTTTCCGCTGACGAGAAGACCCAGAGAAACTCCCAGGTGTCTACCAACCTGGACTCCATCACGGGTATCTATGTCGATACGCTTGTCTCCAGTGTCTTTTGCAACGCCAGGGAGAGAAACATGGAGGTGACTCACTCCTTCGATATTGTCAGCATCCCCACAAATGTCCCCAACCAGAGAACGATCGGTAACTCGATACTGGCATGTATGGAGGCGTGCATGAATAGACACGAGCAGCAACAGATCTCCTGTAACGTTTGCGGTCGTCAGCACCTGATCGAGATCATCACATCGGTGGCCAAACTGCCACCAGTGCTGTCGTTGAACCTGAACTTCAGCGAACAGGAACTCAACGAGCTGAGAGAGGTAAAGAACTGGCTCACGCCGGAGTTCTACTTTGCCAACAACCAGGGCCGAGGATTCTTCTCGCCATCGAACGACAACAACATCCCTGCTGAGCACTACGAGCTGATTGCGTACATTGCACAGATCACGTCGAAGGAGGGGCTGAACCACCTCGTTGCGTTTGTCAAGATCGAGGACGCGCCAACGGCGCAGAAGTGGCATCTTTTCAACGACTTTTTGGTGATGCCCGTACCTGACTCCGAGGTGTTTGACTTTAGCTACTGGTGGAAGAGACCCGTCGTTGCCGTTTACCGCGACAGCTCTATCAAAGTGCCATTTGCGTACGACATCTTCAAGAAGAACCTCAACGACTCCATTCTCTACCGCGATCACTTTGCCGAGGGCACGAGACAGTCCAGGATCATCGAGTACGAGATGCTCACGAAAGAAGAGGCTCCGAAACCAGGCACGCTTGTTGCGATCGACGCTGAGTTCGTGCAGCTCGCACCAGCACAGTACGAGTTCAAGAGCGACGGTAAGAACTCGCTCGTGTGCCCTCGCAAGCTGTCCCTGGCGCGTGTATCAGTCATCCGCGGCGAGGAGGGCCCCAAGTACGGTGTTCCCTTCATCGATGACTACATCACGACAACCGTGCACATCGACGACTACCTCACGTCGTACTCTGGGATTGAGCCTGGCGACCTCGACCCTGCGACTTCGACCAAGTCGCTGGTTGATTTGAGAACCGCGTACCGCAAGCTGTGGCTTCTTCTGAACATGGGCTGTGTGTTTGTCGGACACGGTCTCAAGTCAGACTTCCGAACGATCAACATCCAGGTTCCCCCAGACCAGGTCCGCGATACGATCAACCTGTTCTACCTCAAGAAGGAGAAGCGTGTTCTGTCGCTCAAGTTCCTGGTGTACATTCTGCTGAACGAGCGTGTTCAGACGGGCAACCACGACTCCATCGAGGACGCCAAGAGCGCGCTGCTGCTGTACAAGAAGTACCTGGATCTCGAGGCGAGAGGCGAACTCCAGGCCGCACTCAACAAGATCTACACCGAGGGCCAGTACACCCGCTTCAGGGTGCCCGAGTAACTGTATATTAGCATCAACTAAGCATGCGCGCTTGCAATAACACGCCATTCGTCCACGTTAGTGTTCCAAGTATTAAGCCCCCGATCTGCCAAAAGTCGCGCGTGCCACGCAAGGAGGCGTTTGGCTTTGCTTGTTGCGGACGGAAGCGGTCCAATCAGAGCAGCTGATTGGTGGCAGTCAAACAAGCGATGGAACCCCCCAGCTCGCCGTTCATCGAGAACCCGGAGATCGATGGTGCTGAGAGCGAGCCTGTGAGGGAGCTCCGGCACCAGCTGGAGTACTACAAGTACCAGTACGAGCAGAGCAAGAGCGACTACAGCCTCATGGTGGAGGAGAACGAGGCCCAGAAGCGGGATCTGGAGCGGAAACTGCGCGAGGCGGGCGAGCAGGCGGATGCGCTTTCCTCTGACCAGCGGTTCCTGCTGGAGCAGAAGGAGTCGCTCGAGGACGAGAACAGATCTCTGCGTACAAGACTGGAGAGCAGCGAGCTCAAGTCCCGGACCAAGGCCAGGGAGCTCCATGCCACCATAGAGGAGATGTCGGAGGAGCTGAACACGCTGTCTAACAGACTGGATGTGATCACCGCGCAGAACCAGGAGAAAACCCAGCGGCTGAGCGGTGCGCTGGAGACCCAGACAGCAGAGGCCAGCAGGCTGCGTGAACAGCTGGAGCACCAGGTGCTTCTGACGGACAACGCTACGCGGAAGGTGGAGGAGCTCACGCAGCAGCTGAACCGCGTGAGCGTGTCGAAGGACGACTCGGATGCGCGGGCCCTGAAGCTGCTGGAGTCGGAGTACCAGATCCAGCAGGAACACGTGCACGATCTTGAGAAGAAAGTGCTGGACGGAGAGAGGACCATTGCCAGTTTGAGGAGCAAGAGAGACTACATCGAGGTGCTCAAGGAGGAGAAGGCCGGTCTGCAGCGCCAGCTGGCTGCGGCCAAGCTCGTTGAGGAGCAGAAGAACGCGATCGAACGCGAAAACGCGGTGCTGGTGGCTAAGCTGGAGAGCTGGTCCAAGGCGATAGGCGACACCGGTTCTTCGGAACTGCTGGAGCAGATGAACGTGCTGAGATCCGAGAAGCACTACGACCAGCAAGCGATCTCGAGCCTGAAGGAAGAACTCAGGAAGAGCCAGGACGAGAACATCTCTCTCAACGGCGTGAAGCTGAAGCTGGAGCACCAGATCTCCATGCTCGAGGCCAACATCATGGACAAGGAGGTTGAAGTTTCCGTTGCGGAGAAGAAGCTTGCGCTTGCCAAACAGGAGATCGAGTACCACAAAGAGCTGCTAGAGAGCATGCGCTCTGAGCAGAAGGCGTGGGCCGAGCGCAGAAAGCAGGAGGCCACCGAGGAGGTTGTCGACAACGGCATGCTGAACGACCTCAGACTGCAACTCGCCGCCAAAGAGGGTGAGATCGACGCTGTGAACAAGCTGAATGCCGACCTCAAGGCCGCTCTGGGTCAGCAGCAGGCTGGCCAGAAGAGAAAGAGGCTTGACGACGACGATCGCTCGAAGAACGAGGAGCTCATACGCGAGATCAGGTCTCAGATGATCGAGATCAGAAACCTGAACGATGCCAAACACGATCTCATCAAGGAGAACCTCGAGATCAAGTCGCAGCTGAGCCATCTCAAGCTGAGGTACAACGAACTCCAGGAGAAGAAGGGCCCGCGCATCGTTCAGCTTGCCGACAACCCTACCGCCAGGCACGAGAGAATCTCCAGACAGACGCTGGAAACCCTCACCAGGGAAAACAACGAGCTGCTGGGCAAGGTGGCCACTTTTGAAACGATACCCAAGTCTGTGTACGACAGGCTTTTGCTGGAACAGGAGAGCCTCAAGAGACGAGAATACGAGTCGAACAAGAGACTGCAGAGGCTGCGCGAGGTGTACTCCAAAAAGACAGGAGAGTTCAACCAGATCATCTACAAACTGCTCGGGTACAAGCTCGAGTTTCTTTCGGACACGAGGCTCAAGCTCATCTCCAAGTTCTTCCCCAACTTTGACGCCGAGGCCGATGAAGAAGACTACATCATCATCGACTTGGCCAACCTGAGATCCTCCTCGGTGGCTCCCATCTCAGAACGCAACGTCAAAGTCAGCGGCCTTGCAGCCAACGTCGTTTCCAACCTGCTTGGGTTCTGGGTCCAGGAGAAGAACGACGTGAGCTGTTTCCTAAGTGCTCTCAATCTACAGTTGTTCGAGGAACAGGGAAACAGATGATCGTTTGCTATGTATACTATTTAGATCTCACCAAGAACCGTCCTGATCAAGAAAAAAAAAACGAAAAAATGAAAAAAATGATGCTAATTGTACAAAGCTCAAATGCCGTCGCTGTCGTCTTCATTACGCTCGGCAGCCTTCTGCATCCTGGCGAGCTTGACCAGCGGTGCAAGACTGGAAACGTCATCGGCCTGCTGGATGAACGGATCCTGCAGGAGACTCACCGAGTCAGCACGCTTGTCTGGATTCACCTCGAGTGCCCACTGCAAGAAGTTCTTGAGGGTGTCGCTTAGCGAGTCTGGATCGTTCAGCTTTGGAGTACCGATCGTTGTGATGAGGTAGAGTGCTCTGAGTGGAGTCTCGTTGAGGTATGGAGGCTCGCCCTCGATCATCTCGATGGTCATGATACCAAGAGACCAGATGTCAACCTTGGGGCCGTACTCCTTCTTGCCGACAATCTCGGGGGCCATCCAGTAGGGCGTACCCACCATGGTGGTTCTCTTGAGGTTGTACTCCTTTATCTGCGCACAGAAACCGAAATCCGTGATTTTGATGTTTCCGTCAACGGAAAGAAGAATGTTGTCAGACTTGATATCTCTGTGGATGATACCCTTGGAGTGTAAGAACTTGAGACCGGACAGAGTCTCTCTGCACACGGCACCGATCTGGCGCTCGGACATAACGCTATGTGTGACGATATCGGTGAGGGATCCACCCTCCATGTACTCCATAACCACCCACAGGTCTGTTTTGAAGAGGTATGAGTCGATGAAGTTGACGATGTTCTTATGCTTCGATCCCTTCATCACAAGAATCTCGTTGATGATCAGTTCCTTTTTGGGCTGCTGCTCGAGATTCATTTGCTTGATGGCAACACACATGTTCGTGTTCTGCTCGTACGCAGTGTACACTCCACCACTGGCACCTTGTCCGATCTTGATCAGGTTGCGGTACTTCAGAGAGGGATCTCCTGAGGAACAGATGGTAGTCAGCTTGGCCAAGATGAGCTTATCGCGTCTCTTCTTCTCCTCCCTCTTGCGCTCAGACGCAATCTTCGACTGGTTCACATCACGTATCGGAACGTTCTTTGGAACAGGGGGTACGGGAGGAAGAGTCTGGTCCTTCTTCTCCAATGGCACTGCGGGCGGTGCAGCAGATGGCACAGGAGGGGGAGGTCTCTGTGGAGCGTGAGAGGGCATAGTGGCAGTCGGCGGCTGTCTGGGCGAGTCAACAACAGGGGGCGTGGCGTTGGAGATTCCAGGAGCGTGATGCAGTATCTGCATCGGCTGGTGGGACGAAGAGATGCTGTTCTTGCGTCTCGAAGACATCTTGCGCGAGAGGGATCCGAAGAGGGATGATGGCGAGTTCATGATCGGGGTCTGTGGTGCGGGCACTCTGGGCGATGTTTGTGTGAACTGCTTTGGCGTCTGTGGATGCTGTGGAACCGCTGGAGGTGGTCTCGATGGTATGAAAGAGCTTGTAGCGTGTGCGTCTGTGTAGTCGCTGCTGAACGGACGCTGAAGCTGCTGCTGCTGCTGCTGTTCCTGGACAATCGTGGGCGTCCTTGGCGGATACTGAAACTCCTGTGTTTGCGTTCTGGGCGTAGACATCTCCGATGCGGAAACCACAACGGGCGACGACGAATCTGCGGTGGAACTGGAGCCGCTGGACGCAGACTTTTCTCTGTCGGCCTTGAACTTGGTCAGAGCCTGTTCCTCCGGGTCATGCGTCAGGTTATCCTTGTAGAATGCGACGATGTCCACCATGGCCTGTGGATTCTTCTGCTGCTCGGACTTTGAGATACCGCTCGAGGTGAGCAAAACCTCCCACTCGCGTGGCAGACCGGTGAACTCGCCTGTTTCGTCGTCGATTCCGACGTGTCTCACGTGCACGGCGTCGAACGGCGTGGAGATGGTCTTGGGCGAGCCCGTGGCGCTGGGCGAGGACGCAGACTTGAGCGATGTGACAAAGTTGGAGAACTTTTTCGTTCTGCGCTTGAGAATCGACGTGGACGAGAGGGAACGCGTCGAGTTGGGAGTGGACACGGCCGGTGCGGTCCTCTGCACGCTGGGCGAGTTGCTGTTTGAGTTTGACCGGCTGCGGTGGACCTCCACCTGCTGCGCGATCGTGGGTGTCACGAAGGGCGGCTGCGGCTGCGTATCACCCGAAGATTCCTGTTCGGACGTGTCCTGCGTGGACAGGTTGCCTGCGCTGAGGTCGGTTGTGTTGGCGCTGCGCTCGCGGGTCTCGTCGATTGTGTCCTCGGTGGCCTCCTCGGTGAGCTCCTCGGTGAGCTCCTCGGATGTTGCGTGGGTCGCGTTCTCCGCTATGGACTCAGCTGCCAGCTGGCTCTTGCTCTCGGTGAACTGGTCGATGATGTCGTTGATGCGGTCCGAGTTGGCCATCGAGTTCCTGCTCTCGTGGAGCGAGTCCGGTTTGGGCGACAGATACACGAGTTTGGCCGACTGCACGGTGTCCTCCTCGGCAGACTGCGTGCGGGACTTGGACACAAAGTCGAAGTGCTCGATGCTCTCGGAGGAGTCGATCTGGGCGCCCGCGAGGATCTGGCTGAGCCCGTTCACCGCGAGGTCGGGCTCGCTGGCCGCGCCCGGATCGAGCGTCTTGGCCGAGCCGAGCGACACGTCGTGCTCCAGCGGCTCCTCCTCCGCGCCAGTGAGCGCACTCACGTTCAGCGTGCCCCGGTAGCGCGGGAGCGAGGCCGGCGACGTGGGCTCGGCGGGCTCCTCGAGCCTCGAATTGGTGGGGGAAATCATATCAAGTTCGGACAAATGGGGGTTCCCGGATGGATGCAGGAGTCCGGATGCTGTGGGTATGGCGGACTGGGTATAATGGCGGTTTGCAGAGAGCGCAGCGGGTTTGGCGAGAGATAAACACAGCTGGACGCGTTAGGGGGCGCTCCCAAGAAAAACCGCTTCGACAAACTCGGTTGGGGCACGCCCCCCTCACAATGGGAACCCTGTTGGCACGAGCGCCGCGCGGGTCCGTGCCCGTGGTGCTGGTCGTGCATCGTCCAACGTTGCTGGCACGGCGAGTCCTGGCAGGTCTCAGCGAAAAAGCTGTTTTCTGTTCGTCGCCACCTTTCGTCTCTGCTTGCCACAACCTCCAGAGGACAGTGCGGGTATTTCCAAGCTGTTGTTTAGATCCTTGCTGAGACGTGGAGTTCGTACGATGTCTACCACCACGACCGTTCCCTTTTCCAGGGAGAGCCTTGAGTCCATCCTCAAGAGACGCTTCTTCTTTGCGCCTTCGTTCGAGATCTACGGAGGCGTTTCCGGCCTGTACGACTTTGGGCCGCCGGGCTGCGCTCTGCAGGCCAACATCGTGGACGTGTGGCGCAAGCACTTCATCCTCGAGGAGGACATGCTCGAGGTGGACACCACGATGCTCACTCCGCACGAGGTGCTCAAGACGTCGGGCCACGTCGACAAGTTTGCCGACTGGATGTGCCGAGACCTCAAGACCGGCGAGATCTTCAGAGCAGACCACCTGGTCGAGGAGGTGCTGGAGGCGCGTCTCAAGGGCGACCGGGAGGCCCGCGGCCTCGCTGCGCAGCCCGCGGCCGAGGAGGACGAGAACAAGAAGAAGAGAAAGAAGAAGGTCAAGGAGATCAAGGCCATCAAGCTGAGCGACGAGGAGGTCAAGGAGTACGAGACCATCCTCGCCAAGATCGACGGCTACTCCGGCCCCGAGCTCGGTGAGCTCATGGTCAGGTACAAGATCGGCAACCCGGCCACCAACGAGCCGCTGGAGCAGCCCAGGGAGTTCAACCTCATGTTCGAGACCGCCATCGGTCCCTCCGGCCAGCTCAAGGGCTATCTCCGTCCCGAGACCGCCCAGGGCCAGTTCCTCAACTTCAACAAGCTGCTCGACTTCAACAACGAGAAGATGCCGTTTGCGTCGGCCTCCATTGGCAAGTCGTTCAGAAACGAGATCTCTCCCAGGTCCGGGCTTCTGCGTGTGCGTGAGTTCCTGATGGCCGAGATCGAGCACTACGTTGACCCCAACGACAAGTCCCACAAGAACTTCGACTCGGTCAAGGGCATCAAGCTCAACTTCCTCCCCCGTGACATCCAGGAGGCCGGCAAGACGGAGCCCATAGTCACCACCATCGGCGAGGCGGTTTCGTCCAAGATGGTGGACAACGAGACCCTCGGCTACTTCCTCGCCAGAATCTACCTCTTCCTGACCAAGATCGGTGTGGACCCCACCCGTCTCAGATTCCGCCAGCACATGGGCAACGAGATGGCCCACTACGCCCAGGACTGCTGGGACGCCGAGCTCCAGACCTCTTACGGCTGGATCGAGTGTGTCGGCTGTGCCGACAGATCTGCCTACGATCTGTCCGTCCACTCTGCCAGAACCAAGGAGAAGCTCTGTGTGCGCGAGCAGCTCCCCCAGCCCAAGACCGTCACCCGCAAGGAGGTCACCTTCGACAAGAAGAAGTTTGGTCCCAAGTTCAAGAAGAACGCCCCCGTCGTCGAGAACTGGCTCACCGAGCGCACCGAGTGCGAGCTCGACGACCTGGCCAAGGAGCTTGACGAGAAGCTCAAGGTGACCGCTGACATCCCCGGCTTCGAGGAGCCCGTTGAGATCGGAAACGACCTCATCAAGATTGAGACCAAGACCCGCGTCGAGCACGTGAGAGAGTACGTGCCAAACGTCATCGAGCCATCGTTCGGTATCGGCCGTATCCTCTACAGCATCTTTGAGCACACGTTCTGGGCCAGACCTGAGTCGGCCTCCAGATGTGTGCTGTCCCTGCCCCCTCTTGTGGCCCCAACCAAGGTGCTGCTCGTTCCCCTCTCCAACAACGAGTCTCTCCAGCCCATCGTGAAGCAGGTGTCCGGCATCCTGAGGTCCCAGCAGATCCCCTTCAAGATCGACGACTCGTCGGCCTCGATCGGCAAGAGATACGCCAGAAACGACGAGCTGGGAACCCCGTTCGGCGTCACCATCGACTTCGACTCTGTCGAGGACGGCTCGGTCACGCTCAGAGAACGTGACTCCACCAAGCAGGTCAGAGGTGCCATCGACGAGGTTGTGCTGGCCATCAAGAACATCACCTACAACGGTGTTTCCTGGGACGAGGGCACCAAGAGCCTCTCTCCGTTCGAGTCCAAGAACGACGACGAGTAATCTACGATAAAGCCCTTCTCTCTAGTCCATGTCCTTGCGTAGGAACGCGAGCGAAAAGTCGCGCGAGGCGCGGATGGAGTCCTCCAGCCCGTCACTCTCTATGTATCCCGAGTCCGCGAGCTTCGCGGTGCCGGACCCGACCACCCGGAAGCCGTACCGCTCGTAGTAGGCCACCAGCTCGTGCTCCACGATGACAGACGCGTGCAGCCTCCGGCACCCGAGGCTCGTGGCGAACGACTCCATCGCCGCGTACATCGCGCGCCCCAGACCCGGGTAGAACGACGTGAATGCAGACAGCTCGAACGCCGCAGCGTCCTGCTTGCACGGTTTCAGTGCGATCGTCCCGAGGATCTGCGTGTTGCCGGTGTGGTGCTCCCGCATCAGCACGTCTTTCAGGGCACTCGCGGAATGGGCCATCGCCACCTCCGACGATCCCCCCGCCGCGATGAAGGCCTGCGTGAGCGCACCGGCATCCAGCTCGGCTCCGGCCGCAGCCTCGCCGTAACACACCCCGATGTACGTCCCGTGGGTGTCCTGGAGATCCAGATCCTGGACGAGGTTGAGCTTGATCCGCGGTGACAGAATCACGCCGTACTTGAACCTCGGCTTATCGTACCCGCGGTTGACCGTGCGGATCATCACGGCCTCCGCCTCCGGCCCGGCCTCCAGCAGCTCGGACAGCCTCACCACGTTCAACTCGGCCATCTTGCTGCGTTTGCGGGTGATTGCCACCGATGCCGCCAACAGGAACACGGACGGGGGCTTAGCAGTTTGGGGTCTTGGTGCTGTGCACGACCTTTTGAGTTGTGTTTGCACGACCTTCATTCGACTTGTTTTTGCACGACCTTTCTTCGACTTGTTTTTGCACGACCTTTTCGACGATTTTTCATTTTTCATTTTTCACTTTTCATTTTTCATTTTTCACTTTTCACTTTTCACTTTTCACCGGATCCTCCCAGTTAAGTATGTTCAAGCTCGGATCCAGCGCTGTGGCTAGAGGCTGGAATGCCCGCTCTGCGGTGGGATCGGCACGCCGGCTTTTCGGCGGCACCCGCCTGCTCAAGACGTACGAGGAGGAGAAGGTTGTTTTGGACGAGATGGCCAAGACGCTCACCGAGAAGGACGTGTCCAGACTGCGCAACATGCGCAACATCGGTATCTCCGCGCACATCGACAGCGGCAAGACCACGTTCACCGAGCGCGTGCTCTTCTACACCGGGCGGATCAACGCGATCCACGAGGTGAGGGGCAAGGACCAGGTCGGGGCCAAGATGGACTCGATGGAGCTCGAGAGAGAAAAGGGCATCACGATCCAGTCGGCCGCCACGTACTGCTCGTGGGACAAGGACGGCCAGAACTACCACTTCAACCTGATCGACACGCCCGGCCACATCGACTTCACCATCGAGGTGGAGCGCGCGCTGCGGGTGCTGGACGGCGCCGTGCTGGTGGTGTGTGCGGTGGCCGGAGTGCAGTCGCAGACGGTGACGGTGGACCGCCAGATGAGACGCTACAACGTTCCGCGCGTGACCTTCATCAACAAGATGGACCGCATGGGCGCCAACCCGTGGAAGGCCATCGACCAGATCAACAAGAAGCTGCGCATCCCGGCCGCCGCCATCCAGGTGCCGATCGGCGAGGAGTCGGACCTGGCCGGAGTGGTGAACGTGATCGACCGCGTGGCTCTGTACAACGAGGGCTCGCAGGGCGAGGTGATCCGATCCGCAGAGGTCCCGGAGGAGCTCCGGGCGCTCGTCGAGGAGAAGCGCGCCGTGCTGATCGAGACGCTCGCCGACGTGGACGACGAGATCGCCGAGTGCTTCATCGAGGAGGTGGAGCCCTCGGCAGAGCAGATCAAGGCGGCCATCCGCCGCACCACCATCGCCCGCAAGTTCACGCCGGTGCTGATGGGCTCGGCGCTGGCCAACCGGAGCGTCCAGCCCGTGCTGGATGCCGTGTGCGACTACCTGCCGGACCCGTCCGAGGTGCTCAACAAGGGCCTGGACGTGAGCGATGCGGCCAGCGAGAGGGCCATCAACCTGTCGCCGGCGTCGACCGAGCCGTTTGTGTCGCTGGCCTTCAAGCTCGAGGAGAGCCGCTACGGCCAGCTGACGTACCTGCGTGTGTACCAGGGCAAGCTCAAGAAGGGCGGCATGATCTACCACGTCAAGTCCGGCAAGCGGGTCAAGGTGTCGCGTCTGGTGAGAATGCACTCCGAGGAGATGGAGGACGTGGACGAGATCGGCGCCGGCGAGATCTGCGCCACCTTCGGCATCGAGTGTGCCTCCGGAGACACCTTCACCGACGGCACGCACGTGTCCATGTCGTCGATGTTCGTGCCGGACGCGGTGGTGTCGCTGGCCATCAAGCCGCAGACCAAGGATGCGGCCAACTTCTCCAAGGCCATCAACCGCTTCCAGAGAGAGGACCCGACCTTCCGCGTGCGCTACGACGCCGAGATGCAGGAGACCATCGTCTCCGGCATGGGCGAGCTGCACCTCGAGATCTACATCGAGCGAATGAGACGCGAGTACAACGTCCAGTGCACCACGGGCAAGCCGCAGGTTGCGTACCGCGAGTCCATCGCGGGTCTGGCCAACTTTGACCACACCTTCAAGAAGCAGTCCGGTGGAGCCGGCCAGTTTGCGCGTGTCATCGGCACGCTGCAGACCTCCGAGAACGCCGACACAACCGGCTGTTTCGTTGCACCCGGGTCCGAGGACCCGAAGCTGGCCAACACCTTCAAGACCGCCGTTGTCGGTGGCCGAATCTCGGACAAGTTCCTGTTTGCGTGCCAGAAGGGTTTCGAGGACGCCATCGAGAAGGGCCCGCTGATCGGGCAGCGGGTGCTCGGTGTGAACATGCTCATCAACGACGGTCAGATCCACGTTGTGGACTCGTCCGAGTACTCGTTCCGCACCGCGACGCAGATCGCGTTTGAGAAGGCGTTCCTGGAGGCGCAGCCCATCATCCTGGAGCCCATCATGTCGCTCAACGTTGTGTCTCCGATCGAGTTCCAGGGCGTGGTGATGGGCATGCTCACCAAGATCGGAGCCATGATCCTCGAGACCGAGAACTCCAACGACGACTTTGTGGCCGTGTGCGACTGTCCGCTCAACCAGCTGTTCGGTCTCGCCACCAAGCTGAGGGCCGTGACCCAGGGCAAGGGCGAGTTCTCGCTAGAGTTCAAGGAGTACCAGCCGGCGCCTCCACACCTGCAGAAGCAGCTGATCGAGGAGTACCAGAAGAAGAACAAGAAGTAGCGTGTAGATAGTGTTATGCAAGATAAATAGCGTTATACAGAAGAAGTAACATAAATGGCGTTCTACAGAAGAGGTAACATCAGTAGCGTTATACAGGAAGAAAGAATATGTAAATGGCTTGATACAAGGAGAGGTAACATGAATAGCGTTATACAGGAAGAAGTAACATCAATAGCGTTATACAGGAAGAAGTAACATCAATAGCGTTATACAGGAAGAAGTAACATCAATAGCGTTATACAGGAAGAAGTAACATCAATAGCGTTATACAGGAAGAAAGAATATGTAAATGGCTTGATACAACAAGAAGCAACATGAATAGCGTTATACAGGAAGAAAGAATATGTAAATGGCTTGATACAACAAGAAGCAACATAAATAGCCTTATACAACAAGAACCGTATTGTGCAAGTAGCGTTATACAACAACAACACTAATACGCAAATAGCCTCACACCCAAGCGTGGACACGCTCCTCTGTAGATCAAGTGACTGGCCTTATACAGGGTGACCCCCGCTACGCTTGGTCCTGTTCGTCCGCCCGCTTGTAGTTGACGATGTCGTCCGGAGCCCTCAGCATGGCGGCCGGGTGGATGTCTGCCGGCGTGGGCCCGCGGTTGAGCGTTCTCGGGTCCACCACAAGCAGCTGGTTGACGGTGGGCCCGGAGACGTGGAGCTCTTCCTCCGAGAAGTACTCGTAGAAGTGGGTGTGCGGCGGCTTTTCCATCTGCCGCACCTGCTCCTCCTGCTCCTTGATCTCCGCGAGGTTGAGCTTCATGATCTCGTCGATGCGCACGTGGTTGAGGCGGTCCAGGCGCTGGAACGCGGCCAGCAGCGACTCGCGCGACACCAGGAAGCCGAGGTCCGTGTGCACGTTGTCGAGCTTCCACTCGTTGAAGCACGTCAGATGGCGGTGCCGGTTGGCCCAGTACGCAAGCGCTCGCTCCTTGTCGGTGCGCAGCAGATCCAGCGCGCTCTCGCACTCGTGAGGGTACTTTTTGCCGTACTTTTTGTCGAACGCAGCGATCGCCTTGTCGGCGTCCTTCTCGCTCGCGGCCGCCAGGATCTCCGACCACTTGACGCAGATCTTGATCGCGGTGTCCTCGTCGGCATTGCTGGCCAGGATGCGGTCCCGCACGCGCTTCGCGTACTCCAGCTGGTCGAACAGAACGGCGCTCTGCGGGAACGCCGCCTTGCTGGCCGCCAGCAGCGGTCTGTTCGGGTGGATCACCAGCACGGGCGCCTCCACCACTCCGTGCGCGTCGCAGGCCTTGCGGAACTCCCGCAGCACCCACTCCAGCTCCGTGGCCGTGTTGCGCGGGACGAACGCAAAGCCCGCGTAGAAGGGCTCGCGCCCGCTCATGTAGCCCGCCATCGTCACGACGTCCCAGCAGCCGCGGTCCACGTGGAACACGTTGTCCACGAGCAGCACCCAGTGGTACAGCTTGAGCATCTTGAGCGAGCGCGGGTGCGCAAAGAAAACCGTCTCGACGCCCTCCTTGACCGGTCTGGAGCTCACCACGTAGCCGGCGTCCGCGATCTGCTGCTGCAGCTGCGGCTGGCCGGTGAACGGTGCGCGGTAGTGCTCCTTCGCGCTGTGGACCAGCGTGCGCACGTAGCGCTTGGAGAACCTGTCGTGCGGGTACTTGGCCCTGAGCGCGGCGGCGATCTCCGCAAACTCCTTCTGCTCGAGCACCATGGCCCGGACCGTGTCGACCATCTCGTCCGTCACGCGGTCCTCCACCGTCTCGCTCCAGCGCGACGGGTTCCACAGCTCCGGCTCGTATCCGTCGTCGCTGTCCACCTCCGCTGCAGCCTGCGGCTGCTTCTTCTTTTTTCCGAACAGTCCCATTGCTCAGCTTGATGTGTTTCTGTAAGTTTTAGCGCCGTTTCGCACGCGCGGATTTCGGCGCGTATTTAAAGTTCGCACAACGCCAAGAGAATAAAACCAAAACAGCCACGTTCGTCCCGATCCGGGTGCGTACGGTGAGGTCATTACGAAAGGGGCAAGGTGCATGGAGCTGACCCATCGTCCAACCCCTGAGCCCCTTTCCGGAAAAATACCCGAGAACCTTCGGATAATCTTCGTCAAATTTACCCGTGGCTCCGCCTCTTCTTGCGCAAAGACCCTCATCGAGAAATTGGAAAAGATCTCATCGGCCACTGTACGTCGCTGCAGAGGCGGTTCACCCTCAAAACGCCGCTTCAATGCCATTGTGGTTGATGTGGAAAAAATAATCCGGGGAAAAGAAGACGCGCCCGTATACCGGTTGTACGTGAATTATCAATAATCAGTCTATAACTTACTTCTTGCCGCCTCTCTTGCGACGACGGTTGTTGTTGTTGTTCTTCTTCTTAGGCTTGGTCTTTGGCTTATCGTCGTCCTGTTCAGAAGTGGCCTCTGACACTGCCTCAACGCTCTCAAACACTTCGCCCGTGGTATCGCTCTCGGACTTTGTCTCTTCTATGACTGTAGACTCTTCAGACGCCTCTTTGGCCTTCTCAGAAACCTGTTCTTCTGGTTCGGGTTTCGCCATCGCATCCTCAGCCGGCTCGACGGCATCGGCCTCCTGCACTTCCTCGGGTTCGATCTCCGGTTCGACCTCCTTGGCTTCCTTGACTGGCTCAGCTTCAACCTCCTTGACAGGCTCAACTGTCGCTGGCACAACTTGTTCGACAGACTTCGCTATCTCTGTAGGCCCAACCTTCTTTGTAGTATCTGGCTTGACGGTCTTTGGTGTCTCTGGCTTGACTGCCTCGACGGTCGTTGGGGTCTCTGGCTTGACTGCCTCGACGGCCTTTGGTGTCTCTGGCTTGACTGCCTCGACGGTCGTTGGGGTCTCTGGCTTGACTGCCTCTGGCTTGACGGCCTTTGGTGTCTCTGACTTGACTGCCTCGACGGTAGTTGGGGTCTCTGGCTTGACTGCCTCGACGGCCTTTGGTGTCTCTGGCTTGACTGCCTCGACGGTCGTTGGGGTCTCTGGCTTCACAGTCTCTGGCTTGACGGCCTTTGGTGTCTCTGGCTTGACTGCCTCGACGGCCTTTGGTGTCTCTGGCTTGACTGCCTCGACGGTCGTTGGGGTCTCTGGCTTCACAGTCTCTGGCTTGACGGCCTTTGGTGTCTCTGGCTTCACAGTCTCTGCCTCGACGGCCTTTGGTGTCTCTGGCTTCACAGTCTCTGGCTTGACGGCCTTTGGTGTCTCTGGCTTCACAGTCTCTGGCTTCACATTCTCGACCTCTCTTGAAACCTCAACAGTCGTCTCGGTCTCCCTGGTCTTGATCGTAGGAATGTTCAAAGTAGCCCTTGGCTTGGGAGACGTTTTGGCTCGGGCTTTCTTGATCTCCTGGACCTCCTCTCCCTTGAGTACTTCCTCGCACTGACGCAGCACATCCATTGTTTGTGTTCCCATCTTTCTGGCCGCAAGTGCGAGCTGCTTGAGTGCCTGCGCCATGGCATCGTTCTTCTGCTTGTACATCGTTTCCAAGTGCTTCGACTTGTCTTTGTGCCTCTCAAAGTCGCGCTTGTCCAGTGGCTCCACCTCCTGCACCGTATCGACCCTGCTCGAGAGTGCTCCGAGCTGTGTGTCCTTCTCCGAAATGTACACCTCGATGATGTCCTTCAGCTTCCTGAACTCTGCCTCAAAGTGCACCTTGTAGTCGAGGTTCGCGTGCTGCAGAGAGTCGTACTGCACTTTCAGTCTCTCGTTCTCAGCATCGAGCTCGCGCTGTCGCTTCTGAACCGTGTCCAGCGTCGTCCTGGCGGCCCCCAGCTGGAGCTTTGACTCTTTCAGCTCCGCGAGGTGTGTCGAGAGTTCTGTCTCCAGGTCCTTGATTCTGCGCTCCTTTCGGGTGAGCAGAGCGTCGTTCATGTCGTTGTGGTGCTTGGTGATGTCCATCTTCTGGTTCACGTTGGCCAGCTCCTTCTGCGACACATCGTGCCTCTTGCGTGTGTCCTCCAGCTCTCGCTGGACCCTGCCCAGCTCCTCTTTCAGAGAGTCCACTTCCGCATGCAGCGCGTCGATGACCCTGGTCGACTGGTTGGACTTGGTCGGACTGGAAAACGGAGTGAACGACATGCTGTTGCCGGAACAATGCAGATAATAACACGGCGCCCTTTTTAGATCGACTTGGCCAACGCGCCTGTGAATGGGTCGTGTGCTGGCCGTGGTTAGTAGCCCCGGGGGACGCGCCACGCCGCTCGGCGGTTACCCGGAAGCGGGGAAGTTTCGGCTTAGTTTCAAGGCGTCATCCACAAACCGGAGTGGAAAAGCGGAGAAAACTGCAGCGAACGAGGCCGTGGAAAGACGGTTCCAACTCCGAACCGTGGTGTAGTCGCCTGTAGCGGGAAACAAAGTCGATCTGCCGGTCCCAGGCCCAACGTCTCCGCCAATCCCAGGCCGGAGGGTCTGGATCTGACCCGGTTCTGTCCTGGATCGAGTGACATTTTGTCTCATGACCTTTGCAGAGCGGGCCCAAAAGCGCAGACAAACAGAAATGCGGCAGTCACTCGGGTGGGTATCACCACTTTTGGACCCCCGTTGTGGCAAAAATGCCTGCCCTGTATATATAGGCCTCTAATCCGCAGGGCTGGCTGTGTGTTGCAGCAACCCACCCGTACAGTCTGCATGTGAACAGCCATGGCAGCCATAGACCCCAATAATGACACCCTTAGATTGCTCAAGTCGCTCGGTACGTTGCAGAGATCGCCGTTCTCGTTGGCCGCTAACACGACAAGACATCAAGCGCATCAAGTGGCCCCGGAAGTGGTCGCTGAACCGGGCGAAGAGCGACACGGCAGTGCCCATGGCCCCACCCGTGGACAGCAGGTCGACCACCGCGTCGCCCACAGAGTACTTCCCGGCACAGGCGTCGGCAGAGCCCCCGGACCCGGCCAAGATATTCGAGCGCTCGGTGCAGCAGGGCCCGGCCCCGCTGACGCGCCAGCTGTCGTCGCCCGCCACGCTCTCGCCACGCCGCCAGAGCTTCCCCACACACTATACCACCGAGTCGTACACCGCACCGATCCTCGATGCCACCTGCGAGCTGATAACAGGCAGCGAGGCCGCGCTGGACCAGATCACGGTGGTGGCGATGCGCCGGCCGTCGTCCATCCTCAGCGCGTCGGGCCTGCCGCCGCGATCGTGCTCGCGCACCAAGACGCCTGCTGCCGACCAGCCGGGCCAGGAAGACGACTCCCGCAACCTCTCGTTCTTCTCGTACGCCGAGTTCCTCCAGATGGAGCACGCCGGCGCGCTGGATCCGGTGCGCGACGTGGCGTTCAGGACACCCGTGTTCAGCGGGGCCGCCAGCGCTAACAGCGTGTCTGACGAGGAGGACCCGCTGTCTGTGACGACCGTGGGCGAGCTGCTGCGCATGAGAACCGTTGATCTGAAGGATTCGCACCGGAAATGACCGCCACGCGTGTGCATAGCTTAAATATGTATATGTACATAGCTTAAAGCATAGGGTGTAATGCAACGAGGTTCCCGTGTTGTGGTGGTGCACGCTCCAATAACAAATTACAAATTACAAATTACGCCACCCGCTTCTCCCGCCTTTGTGTGCTCTTCTTCTGCCAAAGAGACAAGGACAATCACGAACATGAGCACCATAGGCGTTATCGGAGGCACAGGCCTCGTCGGGACCGAGTTTGTCAGACTGGCGTCGCAGCTGTCGTCTGTGGGCAAGATCGTCACGTTCTCGAGAAGAGAGCCCAAGACCAAGGACAAGGTGGAGGCCGTGATCGAGACGGACAGCGAGAAGTGGGGCGAGCTGATCAAGCAGCACAAGACCGACGTGTTCTTCTCGTCGTTCGGCACCACCCGCAAGAGAGCCGGGTCTGCCGAGAACTTCACCAAGATCGACTACGGTACGAACTACGCCGCGGCCAAGGCGGCCCGCGAGGCCGGCATCGGCACGTTTGTGCTTGTGTCCACCACCGGTGCCAGTGCCGAGTCGCGTTTCCACTACCTGAAGGTCAAGGGCCAGCTCGAGGACGACGTTGTTGCTCTCGGGTTCCCCAGGACCGTCATTCTCAGACCGGGCCTGCTCCTGGGCGAGCGTGAGCAGTCCAAGGGAGGGCTCGAGGACGCCATGAAGGTGATCGGCTACCGTGTCAAGGGCACCTTCCTGAGCAAGTACATGATGCACCCGGTCGACGCGGAGGACGTGGCCAAGACGGCCCTCTACCACGCGCTGCAGCCAGCCGCCGCGGACAAGGAGGTGGTCATCCTCTCGCCCCAGCAGGTCGTTGACGACGCCAAGAAGTTCACCGTCTGACCCGTTACTTGTGTTGGGGTTGGGGTTTCCACCCGCTTCCACGGATCAACTTGGTGGTGGTGGGCGCACGACCCGCGGTATAAATTTTTTTGGCGCTGCGAAAAACTTTTCACCTTCCTCTTCACCTCTTTTTTCCTCTTTTCCCTCAAGCGAGATCCTCTTCCGGGAGGATCTGTGCCATAAGGTATGTTTCTAATGCACTCTGTTAGCCTCGGTGCTATGCAGCTTTCCATATGATGAGAAAAAGTTCTTCTTTCCATGTCTGATCGACCATGACGACATGGCTGAAAACCGTCTTTTCTCCCTGGCTGCGTGTCTTCGGACCCGGTGCTGGGGAGAGTCAACAAAGACTTATACTTGCCAGTATTCAACTCCACTGATTCCTCACAAGCTGCATGGCTCCGTTGCGCAGACTCCCGTCGCGGCAACACGGTTGACTAACCCGACACAGTATGTCTACCATTCTCTGCACAACGAGAGCGATGAGCGGTTTAACATGATGAAATTATTCTTAAACATTCGCAGTTTCCTCGGTAGCGGGCGCTAGAACCCATCTATGTCCGCCAGTGACCGCCCATAGACCTTCCATGGATGTCTGATTAAACCCATTCGCTCTCTGTGTCCACGACAGCCGAGGCCCCGAGTACTAACCCCTAGATAGAGCGTAATGCAAACATTCGTTACAAGTATAAATACGTAGCCGTCACTGCTGCTGACACGTATCGTCCAGCTCCTTCTGCAAGTCTGGGGCCTCGCCCGAGCCGCCAAACCCGGGGAGCATGCTCAGATCCTCGCTCATCAGCTCCGAGGGCGGCATGCCCAGCTCCTGCATCTCCTCGAGCTTCGTGGCGATGTACTCTTTGTCCTGTGCGTTTGTCTCGTCGTACGACGGGGCGTCGAACCTGGCGATGATCAGCGAGCAAATGTCGTACTGCTTGGCGTAGTTGTCGTACTCCTTGTCGTCCCTGTGCTGCTCCAGCCAGCCCGGGTACTTGTCGAAGAGCTCTCTGATCGGCTCGTACAGCACGCTCTTGGAGCTCAGCTGGTCCAGCATCTCCACGAGCCACTTGGACATGTCCTCGCCGGACCCGTCCAGCAGCCCAGACAGCTCGCCCACAGACCCGCCCAGCGACCCGAGCAGCTGCTCCAGCAGCTCGTCCGGCTGCTCCTGCTTGATCTGCTCGTCCACCTGCGCTCCGCTCGTCTTCAGCCGGGACATCGTCTCCGAGATGGCGCTCTGGAAGTCGTTCTTGGGCTCTCCCGCGGCCTCCGCCTTGAGGTCCTTCATCGCGTCCCCGAGGCCCTTCGACGTCTGTGGGTCGTTTATCGACATCTCCTTCAGCAGCTGTGCAAACTGCTCCTGTATCACCTGCTCGACATCCTCCTCCTTGTCTGCGGTGGCCGTGGCTGTTGCCGAGGCTGTTGCCGAGGCTGTAGCCGAGGCTGTAGCCGTGGCCGTCGAGCTGGCCGTGGCCTGTTGCTCTTTCCTCAGCGAATCCTCCAGCAGCTCATCCTGGAAGTCGTCCAGGAAGTCGTCCAGATCGTCCAAGTCGTCTTCCTCTGACATGTTGCTGAATTGCCACTCGCCACCGGGAAGAAACGCACATGGCTCGTTTCGCCAGGCGGAGGAGGCGGGTCGTGCAAGCACCCAACGTTGCCGGAATGACGGGTCGTGCGCCGGACTAACGCTGAGAGATTTATCCGGGTCGTGCGCCGCCCCGCTCTAAGGCCGTGGTGGCCGTTCAGCGAGTCAACAACGCCTGCCGGGCCAGCGCAACCACAACAAACAAACATGCCAGAGCAGAGTCTGTGCCTGCAGCGCCTGCAGCAGGAGAGGTGAGTGTTTTCAGCGCGCGCGAGCGTTCCGGGGCGCGGCGGACGGACGGATGTGCTAACCCGGTGCAGAAAGCAGTGGCGCAAAGACCACCCCTTTGGGTTCTATGCGAAGCCGCGGAAGGACCTCGACGGCTTCGACCTGTACAACTGGTCGTGCGGGATCCCCGGTAAGTCCGGCACCATCTGGGAGGGCGCGACGTACCCGATCACCATCACATTCACAGAAGACTACCCGGCCAAGGCGCCCAAGGTGAAGTTCCCCAAGGACTTCTACCACCCGAACGTGTACCCGAGCGGAACGGTGTGTCTGTCGATTCTCAACGACACCCAGGACTGGAAGCCGTCCATCTCGCTCAAGGAGATCCTGCTGGGCGTGCAGGAGCTGCTGGACACGCCCAACCCGCTGTCGCCGGCGCAGGAGCCGGCCTTCCGGGCCTTCCAGAAGAACAAGGACGAGTACAACCTGCGGGTGCGGGAGCAGGTGAAGCAGTTCGCGAGCTGAGCTGATCCACGGTTCGCGAGATCCACCGTTCGCCGGCTAGCGGATCCGCCGCTTCTTTTGCGTTTTGCGCCGGTCTGGTGCCTTTTTTTGCTAGTGCATTACGATTTGCTAGTGCTTTTCGCTAATATACAGTCTACTCGGCGGATCCACAGTTCGTGAGCTGAGCTGATCCACAGCTCGCCAGCTAGCAGATCCGCCGCTTCTTTTGCGTTTTGCGCCGGTCTGGTGCCTTTTTTTGCTAGTGCATTACGATTTGCTAGTGCTTTTCGCTAATATACAGTCTACTCGGCAGATCCACAGTTCGCCAGCTAGCGGATCCGCCGCTTCTTTTGCGTTTTGCGCCGGTCTGGTGCCTTTTTTGCTAGTGCTTCTCGCTAATATACAGCCTACTCGGCGGCCTTGTACTCCACGAAGCGTGGCAGGTTCTCCGCGGCCTCCTCGAGAGCCGCCTTGAGCTCCGGGTGCTTTGCCCGGTCGCACAGCTTGAAAACACGCCTCACGCCCGGGACGAGCCGCCGCAGCCGCTCGTTGTAGCCGCGCGCGACAAACACTGCGGCGTCGTAGGCGTACTCCTTGTCGCCAAACACCTCGAACACCGCGTTGCAGCACTCCACCACGTTCACGTCGAACAGGCTGCCGAAGCGGGAGTGCACCTGCGCCGCGCTCGCGCCGACGAGGCGGTCGACCGACGACTCGAGGCACTCCAGCAGGAAGTCGCCGACGGCGCCCGTGGTGGCCGGGTCTGCGGCCGCCAGCCTGGCCAGAAACCGCACCAGAGCCGTGTAGTACGACGCCAGCTGCGGAGTCTCGGTCCGGACGAGCTCCGCGGAGAAGCCCACCAGCCGCTGCACCGGGGCAGCGTCGCCCAGCCGGAAGGGCACGGTGTCGCACAGCACCCACGCCAGGTTGAGGTAGTCTGTCTTGAGCTCGAGGTCCGTGGTGTCGAGGGCCTTGGGCACCGCGGCCGCCAGCAGCTGCTGGGCGGTGGGGGTCCAGGCCGGCTCGCTCTTGAGCAGCCACGCAAAGTTGTACAGGGCCACCAGCGCCTTGGACACAAACTCGTCGCTTTGCGAGCACTCCAGCACCACCGGCACCACGCGGTCCAGCGAGAGAGCCACGATCTCGCTGGTCACGAGGCTGCTGGAGCCCACGCACTCCACCAGCGCAGACACGAGGTCCAGCGCCACGTCCACCGCCTGGACGTTCTCCTTGTGTTTCTGGAACCCGGTGATCTCCTCCTTGGAGGGGATGTCGCCGGTGATCTCGCCGGTGGCGGTGGCAGAGAGGTCCAGCTGCGCCAGGAGGCCGTGGACGGTCTGCAGGTACTGCAGCGCCTGCTCGGCGGAGATCTTCCCCGCAACCTCGCCCAGCTGCAGGTCGAGCCCCAGCTGGTACAGCTGGCCCAGCGGCCCGGTCGTCCTGGAGACTGCGCTGAGGCGCTGCGACACCAGCTGCAGGAACTCGAGCGAGTGGGCGCTCACCTCGTACAGGAACCCGGTCGCGAAGGTGTACAGCTTGTCGGTGATGCGCGGGTGCGTGCGCACCTTGTCCACGAAGGCCACCACCTCCTCACTGAGCACCTTGGCCATGACCTGGCCCGCCAGCACGGCGTCCTCCGTCTCGGTGAGCGCCTCGACGAACCCGACCACGTTCTCGATGTAGTCGAACAGCAGCGTCTTCTCCACCGAGCCGGTCGAGCCGTCCACGCGGTCGATGCTCTCGCCGGCCTTCGCCAGACCGGCCGCCACCGCGGTCCATATGTCCTGGCGCCACGTGTATATGGCCACGTCGTACCCTTCGTCGACAACCAGGTTGCGCAGCAGCCCCCACGCCTCCATCACCACTTCGGCGTTGTTGTCGTTCAGCAGCTGCTCCATGGTGATCTGCACCAGCTTCTCCTTGAGGAACACCTTGCGCATCTTGGCGTCTGTGTCGCAGATCATGGAGATCGCAGACACCGCCATCGACCGGTCGTTGGGAACGCTTGACGACAGCTTGGCGATCAGAGGCGCCGCCTTGCGCATGGACGTGACGTCGATCGTCGGCGCCTCGGCCGCCTTGTCGCCGAGCATCTTGCGGCGTCTCTCCGCGGAGGCTCTCGACTTTTTCTTTAGCTTCCCCATGTTTTATCAGATCCTCGGTGGTTTGGACAAAACGAGAGTCTCTGAAAAAAAAAATTTCAATTTTCAATTTTCAATTTTGGTTTCGGAAAAACTAATTCTTGTCAGCGATTACATAAGCAAGCCGGTTGGTTTTATCCAGATTTTCTAACACCGCTCACGATATCGTCGACCCTGAGAAGCAGAGAGGCACTCTCGATGGCGGTCTTGACGCTCTGCAGCTTGATGACCTCTGGCTCCCAGATGCCGTACTCGTTCATATCCACGAGCTTGCCGGTCTCTCCGTCAACGCCCCATGTGAACTCGCCGTTGGCGTGCTTGGCTCTGAGCTGCGAGATCGTTCTGATGGGGTTGCCTCCGCAGTTCTGCACAAGGGTTCTGGGTATCACTTCGAACGCATCGGCAACAGCCTGGTACGGCCACTGCTGGACACCCTCGATGGACTTGGCCTTCTCGGAAAGTCCAACGGCAACGGCCATCTCGGTGGCACCACCGCCCGGAGACAGACTGGGCTCGAAGAACACCTGGCGGGTGACCGCCATGGCATCCTGCAGGTTTCTCTCGATTTCGTTGAGGATGTCCTTGGATGGACCACGCAGCACGACCGTGCACGCTCTGGGCTCCTTGCACTTGACGAGGTAGGTGAAGTACTCGTCGCCGATCTGTTCAACTTTGAAAAGGCCACACTTGAGACCCACGTCGGACTCCTTCAGGTCCTCGACGCGGTTGACGATGGTGGCTCCGGTGGCACGGGCGATTCTGTTGTTGTCGGACTTCTTCAACCTCCTCAGTGCGGTGCAGCCGCCCTTGAGCAGGTAGTGCTGTGCGAGATCGGAAACACCCTTCTCTGTGATGACGAGATCCGGCTTGAGCTCGAGAATCTGCTCGCACATGAGCTTCACCTGCTCCTCTTCGATCTCCAGAAGTCTGCTCCAGTCTTCCTCCTTGGTGATCTCCACGTTGGTCTGCGACTCGCCCTTCTTGTACTCGAGCGGACAGTCGAGCAGAATCACCCTCGGGTTCTCGATGTGTCTTCTCATCTTGGGGTGCGTGACATCCTTGTTCAGCAGCACACCGTCCAGTACCTGCGAGTCCTCGATCTCTCCACCGGGGATCTTCTCAACCTTGACGTATCTCTTCGTGTCGATCTCCTTGTGGTCGCCGTCCTTGAAGAGCACCGTCTTGACCGCCTTGAGCGCGAGCCTGCACATGAGGTCGGACCACTTGGCCACGTACTTGGTGCCGATGGACGCGGCGATCAGCTTGACCATGGACTCGTCGTTCTCCGTGTCGATGGGCTTGGACACCTTGTGGATGATCTCGAGCGCGTCGGCCATGGCCTGCTTGAGCGCCTGGATCACGATCACCGGGTGTATGTTCTTTTCGATGTATGGGAAGGACTGCGCCAGGATCTCGCCGGCCAGGATGATCACGGTGGTGGTTCCGTCGCCCACCTCCTCGTCCTGCGTTCTGCTCAGCTCGATCATGGACTTGGCGGCCGGGTGCGCAACGTCGATCTCGCGCAGGATGGCGTGGCCGTCGTTGGTCAGCACGATGCCGCCCATCGGGTCCAGCAGCATCTTCAGCATGGCGTTGGGACCCAGACACGTGCGTATGATGTCGGCCACGGCCTTGGCGGCTGTGATGTTGGAGATCTGGGCCTGGCGCCCGGTCTGGCGCTCGGAGTTTGTGTCTTTTTTGCGGTTAGTAAAGGCCAGCGGGCGGCAGCGGCGGAGCACGTACTCAGAAACACAACGGGAGCCTGCATCGTGTTGTGGGTGTTTGGTGGAGACGGGTGGCGAATGAGGAAGAAGAGAAGAAGAGGGCGAAAACGTCGACGAAACGCGTTCGGGGAGACCCGGGCGGAAAATGGCAGACCGGAAATGCAACGGAATCGGAAAAATTACGACGGGACGGTTTGGGGATAAAACGAGATAAACGAATAACGAGCTAAATAAATACAACACCTACTTGCCGAAGATGAGGTTGCTGAGTCTGTGGTACCACTTGAGCGGCTGGTCGCCGAACTTGTCGAGATTGGCGTAGTAGAGCTTCTCGTGCTCCTCGATCTCCTCGAGCCCGGACTGCAGATCGACGTCCTCGGCCTTGACGTACTTGGTGCGCTTCACCACCTTCCAGAAGATGTAGATGGCGATGTCGATGAAGATCATCAGGTACGAGAACAGGAAGCTCTCGACGGTCCAGTTGCCGGGGATGAAGACGGTGTAGCCCTGCACCCACACCATGATGAAGATGATCACGGCCGCGACGATCGAGAGGTAGGGCTGGCACCAGCCCTTGAAGGTGAAGGAGTCTCTGTCGATGCCCTGCACCTTGCAGGCCCGGTAGAAGTGCAGGTACGTGATGCAGATGAAGAGGAAGTTCAGCAGCTGCGAGGCGGTGACGAGGTTGACGATCCAGTCGAGCACGGTGCGCGCGGTCTCGCCGAGCTGCAGAAAGGCCAGCAGCGCCCAGCACAGCGACACGAGCACCGCGTAGATGGGCACGCCGCTCTTGTTGCAGTAGGCAAAGTACTTGGGCGCCTTCCCGTTGAGCGCGAGCCCGTACAGCGTTCTGGACGAGCAGTAGGTGTACGAGTTTCCGGCGCTGAACGAGGAGGTGATCAGCATCACGTTGACGATGTGCGGGAGCACCTTGATGTGCATGTTGGTCATGGCAATCACGTACGGAGACGAGCCGGCGCCGGGCTTGGAGTCGTTGATGGCCTCCAGCAGCAGCGGGTCGTTGTAGGCGCACACGATGCCCACGCACAGCGCTCCGCCGATGAAGAACAGCGTCAGACGGTAGGCCACCTGCTTGTAGGCGTTGGGCAGGTTCTTGCGCGGGTTGACGGCCTCCCCGGCCACCATCGAGACGTACTCGGGCCCGGCAATGGTGAAGCACGCGCTGATGAGGCACGCCAGCCAGCCCTGGAACCGCCCGAGGCTGCCGGTGTGGATGTACTCGTTCATCACGCCGGGATCGCGCCAGTAGCGGAAACCGTACACATCGCGCTCCGGGTTGGCGCCCACCATGGTGAAGAAGGTGAAGCAGATGAGCCCGACCGCCAGGATCACCTTGCCGATGGCCAGCCAGAACTCGGACTCGCCGTAGATCTTGACGGCGAACACGTTGATCAGGAAGTACAGCACGATCTGCACGGCGATGGGGATCGCGGGCGAGTAGTCTGCGCGCCAGTAGTGGATCAGCGTGTTGAAGAGCGTGAGCTCGAACGGGATCAGCGAGCCCTGCAGAAACCAGAAGTTCCAGCCGGCGGTGGTCTCGAACGCCTCGTCGACACAGCGCCCGGCCAGCCGGATGAACGGCGACGAGATGGGCAGGTAGCACACCATCTCGGCACACGTGGCGGTCACCATGAGGATGGGGATGCACCAGAAGGAGAAGCCGAGCAGCAGACTGAGCGGCCCGCCGTGCGACAGAGCCGTGCCGATGGCCACGAACAGCGCCACGCCGATGGTGCCGCCGATGCCGATCAGCTGGATGTGGCGGTTCAGCAGCCGTCTGTGCGTGTTGCCCACGTCGAACACGTTGTCGGTGAGCGCGGACGAGGTCTCCACGTCCACAGCGTCGATGTTCTTGGAGTTCTTGGACTCCATCTGCGCCCTGCTCATGGCCTGCTGGATCTCCTCGACTCTACCCGCTACCGGCACCACAGGCGCCACCGGTATGAAGATGTCCTTGCAGTTCGAGAGAAACTTTGACATTTGGTTCTCTTGGGGGGTGAGGGGGGAAGGGAATAATGGAGAGAGGCCTCGATAGATATACAAAGACAGACTTCCACCGCAGATAAGAGAACAGCCGCTGATTGTCCCGAAATGTACAAATTATCCCTTATCAGAGAAGAACCACAGTGTGCGAGATCTCGTCGAACAATATATACTCACTTTTGTTGGGAGATACGTCACACGCAGACCCGCACAGCCTTGCAGCTCTTGAAATTTTCCAGCGTCTCGGCGGCTTTGGCTTGGCGCGGAAAAATTTGCCCCTTTCTTGTGTGCATTCCTTTCTGTCTGTGTCTGGCAGGCCCCCACGGGTCCCAATGCGAGCCCGTGGGGACATCCGGTATGATCGTGTGTATATTTAAGCGTGTACAGGCATATACAAGCACACACTCGTGTGGCCGGTCGGCCGGAAAAACCAGAAAGATCCTCCGCGTAGCCGCCCACTCGAGCGGGGTTCCAGAATTGATCCTGAGGGGCAATGACCCGTGACGTCAGCAGTGCTCCGCCTGGGCGCATGTCCGTGTGTTGTGTTTGTGCTACATTTTGGAGTCGGATCCGCTGGGCAGAGCGTGGCACCGGTTTGGCGCTGTTCAGGTGCGCAAATCGCGGAGTCCAGTAGATAAGAAATATGTAGGAGGTGCTGTTGGCTTATCGGACGCAAAGAGATGCCCCTTTTGGGACACGAAATTCCATCGGATGCGCAATTGCAAAGTTGCTCCCGCCCCAGGTATTTAGATAAGGATCGGCCACTTGGGCCCCCTGATTCTCTCTTCCTGGAGTAAATGGCGCTTCCCAGGACACTGCCGGCGTCGTGGTACACCTCGGATAAACTGCTGGATGTGGCCAAGGACAAGATCTTCAACCGCGGATGGCACTTCATCGCCCCGGTCACCAGGTTTGTGGTTGGCGAAGACCCGGTGTCGCAGTTTGATCTCATTGCCAACCCGTTCTTCGTGGTGAACAACGTGTCGGACCTCGAGACGGCCCGTCTGGACGTATACTACGGCGTGTTCCGCGCTGGCATGGCTCTCGGCGAGTGTGCCCGAGTGGCCCACCACCTCACCGACTCCGGGCTGCTCTTTGTGTGCCACGAACAGGCTCCGCCTGCTTTCGACAGCTTCTTCGGCCCGGAGCTCGAGCAGATGCTGCGCAGCCAGGACTTCCGCACCATGAAGCACCGCCGCAAGCTGGTGTACGAGTGCGACTACGGCTTCATGACCTTCATCGACGGGTACCAGGAGTGTCTGCACTGCCAGTACACCCACCCGGGGCTTGCGCGTGCGTACTGCCTGGACTTCTACAAGGTGGAGACCTACACCAACTTCTGTAGACACATCACAGACAGCAGCGACGGCGACTCGGACCCCGGTCTGTTTCTGTACTTCTTCCCCACCTGTTCGCTCAACTGCTACGCCGGCGGAATGAGTGTGTTCCGGTGCTGCCCGCTGTCTGGCTCCAAGTGCCGCATGGAGTTTGACTACTTCTTCGACGGCTCCGACGCGGAATTTGAGACCTACTTCAAGTTTGCCAGACAGGTGGCGCTCGAAGACATCGAGCTGTGCGAGGCGTGCCAGCGTAACCTGAACATGGGCGTCTACCAGGGCGGCATCCTCAACCCCGACAAGGAGAAGGGCGTCATATACTACCAAAACCTGGTCAGGGAGCGGATCCTGGCTGTGTAGGAAGTACGAGAAATGAGAAATGTTTTGGAATTGGAAAGTCGTAAAATGGAGAAGTGTTGCAAACTGGAGGAATGTTGTAAAATTGAGGAAATGTTGTAGAATTGAAGAAAAGTTGAAAATTGGAGGAAAGTTGTAACGGATAAACGCAGTACGATAAACGCAGTACGATAAACGCAGTACGATAAACGCTGTACGATAAACGCTGTACAACAGACGTTGTACAACAAACGTGGCACGAGAAATCGCAACCTCACGCGGCTTCTTCGTCGGAGGCATACTCCACGTGGGACGTCTCGTCCTTGAGAGTGTCGTAGACCCTGTCTGTGGCATTCTGCTTATCGGTGACGAAACGCTTCCACTTCCGGGCGGGCACCTTTCTGTCGAACATCTCGTCGATCTCCTCGAAAGAACGGCCCTTGGTCTCGGGCAGGTGGAAGAAGTAGATGAACAGAGACACGAAGGTGAGCCCAAAGTGGATGAACAGGATCTTCGAGCCCATGTTGGCGCGATCCGGGTTGAACATGTAGGGAAGCACAAACGACCACATGCACTGGAACGCATAGTTCAGGATGCTCGCTATGGAGAAGGTCTTGGCCCTGAGGCTCACCGATGACACCTCTCCGGCCACGATGTAGGCCATCGGGTTGACCCCGATGTTGTAGAAGTAGTTGTACATCACGAGGAAGGCCGAGGCGGCGGTCATGGCCGGCCCGCTGGACGTTTGGGTTCCAATGGCGCCCACAAGCAGGTTGACGAGACACAGACCGCCCATTCCCAGGAGGATCAGTGGGCGTCTGCCGAAGCGGTCCACGATGAACCAGGACGAGATGACGCCTGCAACGCTGAGCGACTGGCCACCGCAGCTCAGCTGGTACGACTTGTCGGTGGAGTAGCCGGCAAGCTGGAAGAAGTAGGTGGAGTAGGACCCGGCAAAGTTGACGCCGGACATCGACTGCATCACCACCGAGAAGATCACGAGCAGACTTCGGCGGAGGTCCTTGGGCCGGAAACAGTCCACGTAGGTGGACGACTGCGAGATCTGTCTGAGCTCCTCGAACGTCACCTTCATGATGGCGTACTGCTGGTGGGCCTGTTCCGGCGTGTACAGCTTCTTGAGACTTCTCATGGCGTCCTCGTTGCGGCCCTTCTTGATGAAGAAGTACGGCGACTCGGGCATGAAGGGCGCGATCAGAATGCACGAGACAGAGAACACCCACTGCGGGATGAAGACCGCACGGTACGCCATCCTCGTGGTGTAGCTGGCGGTGGTGTTGTTGATGAGGTAGCACATGAACGGGCCGATGCACAGCGACAGCGAACACGCCGCACTGGTGAAGCCTCTCAGCGCGAGCGGGATGATCTCCGAGACGTAGCAGATGCAGAGGGTGTGGAAGATGCCCAGGCACAGCGCGTTGAGGAACTTGCCCACGAAGAACACCTCGATCGAGGTGGCGACGTACTCGAGCGCAATGCAGGGCACGGTGATGACGAGAGCCACGAAGATCACCGGCTTGCGCCCAAACCTGTCGGCGAGCCAACTCGAAAAGAAGGCAGAGAACCCGAGCGCTCCCAGCGGTCCTCCCGATATGGCCGACTGCCACTTGGCCTCCAGCACGTAGGACCCGGCTTTGTACTCGTACCCGAAGTCCTGCCTGAACTGCGGGATCGAGATGACGATCGAGCCGGCCTGGTTCTCGTACCCGCACAGGATCATGGTCCAGATCATGAACATGGCCCACGCAAACGCCCTCGGGTACAGCTTGATGGCCTCCCACTTGGTCAGCTCGTGCTCTGTCTTCTGCTGCGCCTTGGAGATGAGCTCGAGCTCCTGCATGTCGAAGGACGCCGCACCGTCCGCGTCGTCGCCCACGTCCACGGGCACTGGGTTCTCCACCTTTGGCTTGAACACACTAAGCAACCTCATCTTGCTGGCTGCGCATGTTTGCGTTTGCGGGGCGCACAGGACCCTGCTTTAATAGTATTTTCTAGGCAAGCTGGGAAATTGGCGCCTAGTCCGGAAAAAAGTGCGGGGAAAAACTCACGGGGTGTCGGGCAAATGGTTTTTTGAAAGAAAGCTTAAATCTGGCTGTATAAATTCGCTCAAGAGTACTCCACAACTACATCATACTCACCCCCTGCAAGGCGCTCGAGCAACGCGTGTCTGCCGGAAGCGGAAACCTTGCCGGAGAGTGCGGTGTCCTTGCCGTTGACGGTGATCTTGGCGACGGAGCGGCCCTCTCTGACGGGAACGCCGATGGTGCCCGGGGTGGCGGCAGGAGACTTGATCACCAGCTGCAGAACGCTGCCGGAGTGCTTCTTCCAGCCGGCGGTGATGTAGCCCGAGGTCTTGGAGGTGTAGCCGGCCTGCGCGAACTCAAAGGCACCCTCGGCGTAGACACCTTCGGGCTCGAAGCTCCACTCGGAGTGGTCCAGACCCAGGAAGTTGACGCCCACAACCTGGTTGGTCATCCAGATGCACGGACCGCTCGCCCACGGGTGGCAGTGCGAGATGTAGGCCGGATCGTAGCCGATGAACGGGTACTTGCAGGTTCCGTCGCCGTTGTAGCCCTCGATGAGCGAGGACTGCACGCTGTAGGGAGCGTTCCACATGTACCCCCACATGGTGCGGAAGAGCTCGTACGAGCGCTCCGGGTGGCCGTGCTTGGTGTGCGACATCACCTCGAGCGAGCTGATGAACGGAGAAATGCAGTGCTGCATCTCCGGGGCGATGGCTCCGTACTGGTTCCATCTGGTGGAGAGGTTTGCCGAGATCCGCTCGATCCGCTCGGGCGTGGCAACGTCGAAGTACAGCGCCAGCGCGTTGGCATCCTGCGAGTGGATCTGGTTGGCGTCGCTGTCCTTGTACATGCCGGCCTTCTCGTCCCACAGGTACGAGTTGATGGCCTGCTTGAGCCCAGCGGCCTTCTCCAGCCAGTCGGCCTTGGTGGCTTCCTCGCCCAAAAGCTCGGCCAGCTCCGCACCGTAGGTGAGCGCCATGTACAGCATGCAGTTGCAGGCGGTGGAGTGGCCCTCCAGGATGTCGCGGCCCCAGTCCAGCGGGCCGTCGATCTTGAGGGTTCCGGTCTCGTCCACCTGCTTCCAGATCATGTCGATTCCGAGCGTGTACTTGGGCCACACCAGCTTGAGCCACTCCAGCGAGCCGGAGTTGTACCGCATGGTGGAGTGGATACACTGCAGCGACCACAGGTGGTAGGTGTCGCTGCTGAAGTTGAGAATGGGCTCACAGGCGTACGGGAAGCGGCCCTCCGGGGTCTGGTGCGCCAGGATCCAGTTGGTGGAGTCGATGCTGCACTCGGAGTTGAAGGTGATGTACTCGGAGAGCTGCGAGATGCTGCGGTCGCCGGACCAGATCGTTCTGTCTCTTCTGGCACCGTCGACGAGCACCTCCGGGCCGAACCCGCACTGCACATCGTTGTACCAGCCGGTGGGCTTGGACACCACGTCCATGCGGCGGCCGGTGTCGGTCGGGATGATCGACAGCTGCACGGTGTAGGCGCCGGCGTACCAGATGGTGTTGGCAAAGTCGTCCGACGAGTAGAAGTAGCCGTTGTAGTTGCGCAGGTTCTCGCCCAGACTGGGCATGTTGTTCATGGTGGTGAACACCTTGCGGATGGCCACGTGGCCCGGCTTCCGGGTGGAGATCGTCATGTACCTGAAGGCTCCGCGCTGCTGCGCAAACGGACACACGTAGACGCCCTCGTCGACCGGCACCTCCAGCGTCTTGTCCTCGATGAAGAAGTCCATGCTGCGGTCCGCGTTGTCCTTGTCGATGAAGTAGTTTGACTCGGCGAACGACAGGTGCACCGACTGGCCGGCGGTGGAGTCGGCGGTGAACTCGATTCCGTAGAAGCCGCAGGTGTTGAAGCCGAAGTCGAGGGTTATGGCGGCTCCCGCGCCCTTCAGGAAGGCCACGGTCTCGGTGTTGCCGACGAGGTTCTCAGCGTACTGGGTGATGCCCTCGGTGGAGTGCAGCTTCGTAGGGTAGACGGTTCTGTTGGCTGGGGAGATCTTGTAGTCGTCCCAGGGACCCTCGTTGGGGGTTGCCTCCAGGACGGACTTGGCAAAGGATTGGGTGGACATTGCTTGGCCTGGGAAGAAGAGCAAGGAGGAAATCGGCGCCGGCCGCGTATATTTATACGGGAAATCGGCCGGAAAGCTCCTGATGGCTCCCCAGATTTTTCAAGGGTGCGTGTCCCTTCGGGTCAATGTTGTTCCGGGAACTTTCTCCGCGCGGATAAATACCAGCTTCTTTCCTCCTCCCCCTTTTCTCCAGTCCAGGCTTCAAGCAACGATGACTGACGCCAAATCGATTCTACAGAAGTACGTGGCTGTGATTATCGCGCAGAGTTCGCCACTAACACCCACAGATGGGCCCCAGAGAGGCTGGCGCTCTTCCTCAGCCTGAGAGAGATCGAGGTGCCCAAGGGTCTCACCAGGAGCGAGCTGATTGACCTCGTTCTGGAGAAGAAGGACGTGCCTATACTGAGGCCCAAGGCCAGCAAGACGCTCTTCCGCGAGCTGACCCACGAGCAGCTCGTGGACTACCTCAGCGCCAGGGGCTACGTCGTCCTCAACAAGGGCAAGCTCGTGACCGGCGTTCCGGTCTCCTACATCGACTTCCAGGAGGCCGAGCTGCTCAAGGGCGCCATGCAGGACTTCGACGCTACCTACGCCACGGATGCCGAGGAGATCGAGTACCAGCTGCTGAAGGTGCTCACCAAGAAGTACGAGCTGGCCAACCACTCCGACAGCATCATTCCGGGCTTCTCGCTGTCTGTCTACAGGCCAAAGAACGTGGACAACCTGCTGGCCAAGTTCGGGATCGACTACGCCCCCATCGGCTCTGTTGACGACAAGTTCGACATTGCCAGGTTCTCCGTCAACTTCTTCAACTCCGGAATAGTTTGCTAAGATACAGTATCACTCCACGGAACAACACCTCGTAGCGCCCCGAAAAAGAAAGGTTTGCCTCCTCCCAATCTGGGTTTCCGCTCGCCACTTTGGTCCGCGCATACGTAACCAGCGGTGCGGGGACGGTCATTTGGCCTGGCAACCCGGGTCGCAGCTTATGTCCTGGGAATGTGCTGGTCTCCGGGCTTTTTCCAGCTGCTCTCGCTGTGGAACCCTTGCACCCCCTCCGGCTGTATAATAGAAGAGAAGGGTTTCAACGGACACACCCCCTCCCGAGCCGGCGCTTGGATGTGGCCGGAAGCAAATTTTAGCGCCGAAAACGTGGCCTGTCTGTTTTCGGCCAAAAAGCGATCTAAAAAAACCTGTATAATATACGAAAAACTTTATAGAATAAACAAACTCAAACCTCCTCGACGTGGGACACTTCCTGTTTCAGCTGGTCGAAGCACTTCTCGCTCTGCTGCGAGTTGCTCGTGACGTAGTTCTTCCACTTTCTGGCGGGAACGTTGTTGGCGAACATCTCGTCGATCTCCTCGAAGGACCTTCCGGCGGTCTCTGGCTGGTAGAAGTAGAAGACAAAGATCGACATGAACGACATGCCGGTGAAGATGAAGTTGATGTAGGAACCCATGTTGGCGCGGTCTGGGTTGAACATGTATGGAAGCACAAACGACCACAGACACTGGAAGGCGTAGTTGGTGATGGTACCAAGGGCCATGGTCTTGGCTCTCAGACTCACAGACGAGATCTCAGACGCGAGGATGTATGGGAGAGGACCGACAGAGCCGTTGTAGAAGAAGTTGTACATGGCGATGAAGGCAGTGGCGGTGGTCATGGCTGCACGGTTGTGTGTAGCGGTACCGGCACCAGCAACTATCAGGTTGAGGACGGTAAGACAAATCATACCGGCGATCATGAGTGGACGACGACCAAACCTGTCGATGATGAACCACGAAAAGATAACACCGGAGATGCTCAACGCCTGCGCACCACAACTGATCTGGTAGGCCTTCTGGGTGCTGAAACCAGCGAGCTCGTAGTAGTAGGTGGAGTAGGAGGCGATGAAGGAAACACCACTCATTGGCTGCATGAAGAAGGAGAAGACAACGACGAAGGTTCTCTTGATGTCCTTCTTGCTGAAACAGTCGAGGTAGGTGGAGGACTCGGAGATGAGCCTGGACTCCTCGGAGGTGACCTTCATGATGGCAAACTGCTGCTGGGCCTGGGTCGGGTTATACAGCCTCTTGAGACTCTTCAAGGCCAGCTCGTCCTTGCCCTTACCGATGTAGTAGTAAGGCGACTCGGGCATGAACGGAGCAACAAGGAAACACGAGATGGAGAAGATCCACTGTGGAATGAAGACGCCTCTGTAGGCCATTCTGGAGGTGTAGTTTGCCGTCGTGTTGTTGATCAGGAAGCAGATGAACGGACCGATACACAGCGACAGCGAACACACAGAGGCAGCAAGGCCTCTCAGGGCCATTGGAGACACCTCCGAGACGTATGTCACACACAGCGTGGAGAAAACACCCAGACAGAGCGCGTTGAGGAACTTACCGCCAAAGAACAGCTTGATGTCCGTGGCGACAAACTCCATACAGATACTGGGGATGGAGATGGCCAGAGCAACGACGATGATCCACTTTCTGCCGAATCTGTCGCCGATCCAGGAGGCACCAAAGGAGGAAATGGCAACCGCACCAAGCGGAGCACCGGAGATGGCAGACTGCCACTGTGTGTCCAGAACGTACTCGCCTGGAGCGTACTCGTGGCCGAAGTCCTTTCTGAACTGCGGAATGGAGATCACGATGGAACCGGCCTGGTTCTCGTAACCAACGAGAATCATGGCCCACGCCATGAAGAGCAGCCACATCGCAGCACGGGGGTACAGCTTGATGGCCTCCCATCTGGTGAGCTCGTGCTCGATCTTCTGCTGGGCCTTGGCGGCTATCTCGAGCTGCTCCATGTTGTTGGAGTAGGTCGAGGCTACATCCTCGGAGGCCTCAGCCTCTCCGGACTTCTTGAAAAACTTTGATAAGAACATGTTGTGGAGTATGAGAGAGAGAGGAAACAACCCACCAGCAGAGGGGAAAACGAACCGTATTTAAAGCCCGCTCCGTCCTTAGTTTCTTTTTGTCTCGCCATGCATGGTTTCCGTCTGAATTTGCGGGGGTTCTTTATCGCGCTGATGCATGCCGGTTAATGATCCACCGAAAGCGGTGTAGCCTTGTGGTCATCTCAGAGATGACCAGGCACAGCGGTCAGCCTCCCCGGTGCTGTCTGGCGTGATCTGTGCGACGCTTCTCCGGTGGTATCTGAAAAACCCGACCCCAACGGTCTCACCCCAACCGTTCTCACCCCTTCCTCGCGTTGACCCCCGCTGGGCCCCGCTGGACCCCGCTGGAACCGTTCCCAAGTTCGCTCTGGCCAGTATCCGACACCCTGGAGTGGAGATTGTGGAGTGCATACCCAGCCTCCAATGAGATCTCTCGCAAAGGCGGAAAGCCAAACCTCCCCAAAAAGCAACGGCCAGCCGGAGTCAGAATGATGCTCCGTGCCGGAAATCGCTTCGGCGCTTTGATGGTCCCCGAGCCGTTTCACGTTCCACCTAAATGTGCGGCCTGCCCGAATATTCTCTCCATATCCACCTCGCCACGGTCTCCAGCTCGCCGGAGAGTGTCTGTCGCGAGCTTCTTCCAGTTCGAAGTGGTGCCACCAGGCTCCTCTCAGCGCTCTCTTATTTCCGGCAGGTTTCTCCGGTAGGTTTCTCCGGCCCCGCCCGCCCCTCCGGCACAGCCTCGAATTTCGTTGGATCATTGAACCGAGTTTTCGTTGGCTTCCCGCTTTTATCACCCCACAAAATAGCAACGAGGGGCCGGTATAAGGTTACCCATTATTATCTTGACGCGAAGGCCTACCCCACGGGGACGGTCACAATATGCAGTCCCAACAGGCCTCAGGCCGGGACGGCGTGGACCCAAGCGGACGCGTGTAGACCAACGTGCGCGCGTGTAGACGCGATCTCCCGCCGCCACCGTCGCCCCGTAAGCTCTGGGATCCCCGACTGCCCGCCAAGGTCACGCACATGGGTGTTCTTGGCGACAATCGGGCCTCCGGTTGAAGAAGTCCTGGTCGTGTGCGATTCAATCCTCAAGCGCCGAGATCGAGTTTCTCCGGATAATAGACGCCCAACAGCAGCCGGGGACGATCCTGTATCAGTGCGAAGACACGTAGGTGTGGAGGCCGCGAGTGGTTGCCACTCTATGGCCAGACACACAGCTTCGTTTTCACGCCCATTGCAAACGCGGTGTTGTATTTCCAAAAGCGATGAGTTTTCTTAAGAATCTCAAAACGGGGTGTTCACCCCTCGCAGACAACCCGGGGAGACGGCTGTATTTATAGATGGGGTTTGGGATTCTGGAAAAGCGGGGGAACCAGCAAAATGGAAATAATACCCCATCAGGTCCGAAGTGGAGAGTGCTGAAAGCGAGTCCCGGGCAGCTATACCAGTATCTCAGGCTGAACCTTTTCAGGCTGTACCGTTTCAAGCTGTACCTTTTCAGGCTGTACCGTTTCAAGCTGTACCGTTTCTCAAGCTACCAGTTTCTCAGGCTGAGACAGGCTGAAGTTCCTGCCGGGCACGTTTGGAGGCGCTCGTGAATCGCTCTGCCTAACAGGATGTCACAACCAACTCTTTATACTCGCCCTTTACCTCCGGAGCCGCGGTGCCTCAGACTTTGTAGAGAGCTGTGGCGACCAGCAGAAGAGATTGGCCACTTCGATCACCGCGCTCAAAGCTGCGACTTTGTAGAGCAAAGACATACTTGGCTGGCTACTGCTTGGCTGGAACAGAGTAGCCAGGCCAGGCCAGCTTCTGTGCCGATATCCGAAACCCCCGTTCTTCGGTCCGTTCAATGGATACGCTTCCTCTTTCGGCCACGCATGCACATCGGGTGTGGGGCGATTTCGCGCTCTTAAAATTGCCTCTTTGGTGATGTCATGGAATTCGGCACCCTCACCAGCCACACTCTGGGCGCGTAAATTGATCCGAGAGTAATTTTCAAGCTTCGCCATGCGTTTGTTTCTATAAAACGTGTATAAAGTGTGGAAAGTTTGTTTATGCGACTTCGGACCCGGCGTACTCGTTGTGCGACACCTCGTGCTTGAGCTTGTCGTAGAACTGGTCGCTCTGGGTCTGCTTCTGGGTGACATAGCCGGCCCATTTGCGCGGAGGGACGCCTGTGGCGTAGAGCTCGTCGATCTCCTCGAACGAGCGCTTGGCGGTCTCGGGCTGCAGGAAGTAGAACACCACCACGGAGAGGATCGACATGCCGAAGTGGATGTACAGGATCTTGGAGCCCATGTTGGCCTGGTCCGGGTTGAACATGTAGGGGAGCACAAACGACCACATGCACTGGAAGGCGTAGTTGGTGATGGTGGCCAGAGACACGGTCTTGGCCCTCAGGCTGACGGAAGAGATCTCGGACGCGAGGATGTACGCAAGCGGACCGATCCCGATGTTGTAGAAGTAGTTGTACATCACGAGGAACGCAGACGCGGCCGTCAGCGAAGACTTGTTGCCGGTATCGCTGCCGGCAGCGGCCACAATCACGTTGACGAGGGTCAGAGCCACCATTCCGCCCAGCATGAGCGGTCTGCGGCCGACGCGGTCGATGATGAACCACGACGAAATCACACCGCACACCGCAAGCGCCTGGCCTCCACAGCTCAGCTGGTACGACTTGTGTGTTGTGTATCCTGCAAGCTGGTAGTAGTACGTCGAGTAGGAAGACACAAAGGTGACGCCGCACATCGACTGCATGAAGAAGGTGAACATGACGAGCAGCGTTCTCCGAAAGTCCTTGCGCTTGAAGCAGTCAACGTACGTGGACGACACGGTGATCATCTTGAGCTCCTCGTAGGTGACCTTCATGACCGCAAACTGCTGGTACGCCTGGGTGTCGCTGAACAGCCGCTTGAGGGACTTGAGCGCAAGCTCGTCCTTGCCATTCTTGACGTAATAGTACGGAGACTCGGGCATGAAGGGCGTGATGGCCAGACAGGTGATGGAGAACACCCACTGCGGAATGAAGACCGCACGGTACGCCATTCTCGACGTGTAACTGGCGGTGGTGTTGTTGATGAGGTAGCACACGAACGGGCCGATGCACAGCGACAGAGAGCAGGCTCCGGCCGCCAGGCCTCTGAGAGCCATCGGAGAAACTTCGGAGACGTAGCTGATGGCAATGGTGGAGAAGATACCGAGACACAGCGCGTTCACGATCTTGCCCGCCAGGAAAACGTTAATCTCGGTGGCCACATACTCGATGGCGATGGACGGAATAGACACAACGAGGCCGATCACCATGATCCACTTTCTCCCAAACCGGTCTGCGATCCAGGACGCTCCAAACGACGAGACGGCAATGGCGGCCAGAGGCGCCCCCGAGATGGAAGACTGCCATTTGGACTCAAGAACATACTCCCCGTTGTAGTAGTATCCGAAATCCTGTCTGAACTGCGGGATGGACACCACGATCGAGCCAGCCTGGTTCTCGTATCCGACACAGATCATCATCCACACCATGACGAGGATCCAGAACGACACTTTCGGGTACGCCTTGATGGCCTGCACCCTGGTGAGCTCGTGTTCGATCTTCTGCTGAGCGTGCGCGGCAGCTTCGAGCGCGTTGAAGTCGAAGTCTCCGGCGTGTATGCCGGCGTTCACAGCATCGACTGCGTTGGCCGGTTGGGATTCTGGTGCTTCTGGTGCTTCTGGCGCTTCGGCCGGTTTTTCCGAATCCGCTTTGTTTGTAAACATCTTTATAAAATTCATGCTTGTACGGAGAACTACAAGGCGGACTGGGGGGGAAGAGGCGAATACTTATACTCCGGGTCTAAAAAACCGAGTGAGCTGGGGAGGAGCATGGTTGTGCTTTTTTGGGTCTCGAATTATGACGTTTTGTCCGGGGTGCAGCGCATTTTGAGGGGATCTCGTTTACCGGATCTATCGCCCCTCACCCTGTGTAGATCTGTATCTTCTTTGTTTATGGTGCTGGTAAAACCAGGCTACTCTGTGTGCGTGTGTGAGCTCGCGCTCTTCTGTCCTGACTGCTCACATCAACTGTTAAACGTACGTGGACGTTGGACAAAGGGTTTGAGACGGGGTCGCAGATGGCTATTCCGAGGGCAAGGAACATTCCGGATAAAAGCTCAATTTCAAACGCCCGGACGAGTCCCTTCACCCCCATTTGGGGGGTGTTTATTTTGCTCGATTTATCCGTCCCTCGAGACGTGACTAGATTGACGAAGTCATTCATACGTTTTTTTTTGTCAGATCTCGGTCAACCTTTGCTCCGATATGTAACAAGCAGTATCGGGGACATGTAGCAACGGGTCCTGAGAGGGGCGGGGATCCTGCGGCCGGAACATCCGAGGTCGAGGTTTCGACCGGTATGTTTTTTCTCTTTTCCAGTTGTTTATTCCCTCAAAAGCCGCTAATGGTTTCCGGAAACGGAGATCTAAGCTCATGGGTTGCGAATGCACTTGTCGAACTCGGAGCATGTAGCCTACTCAGCGTTGGTAGGGATATCATTCCGCCAACAAAAAGGCCACCTAGTAACCTTCAGTAACTAGAACTTCATAGTTTTCACCATTTGAGACGTTCTAGCTAGCCTCGACTTAGTCTCACTCTTCTCTCATTCATCGTGCTGTCCTCTGGGAGACAGGTGCGTGCCTGAAAGCTCGTGATCTGCCGGGCTCTACTTGGCCACACCGTCGTCCCCTCACCACTGTTCAAGATAATATTAATATCTGAACACACCATGAGATAGGTGTGACTCTGATGATTCCAGTGGTGCTATTTTCGTGCTGTTTGGGTGAGATTTTCGCTCCTAACTTGGGCCGGCAAGAGGCGTCTGCTCCATTGTTCGCACGGTCGAAGACCCTTGACAGGTATACACCCCCTAAATATACCCAAAAAGGCATGGGCGATGCTATAAGACTCACGCGAGAGAGCTCTATTGTGTCCCGGGGGTTCCTCAGAGTTGCGGAAGACGTCGACAGATCTACAGCTGGGTTCAGCACAGAACAGTTTAGAAGGACATATCGTATATAAAACCAGTAAAACGAAACATAAAAAGACTTACACCTCCTGAACGGAGGCATCGGAGCCAGCATACTCGTTGTGAGAAACCTCCTGCTTGAGCTTGTCGTAGAACTTGTCGCTGTCCGCCTGCTTGTCGGTCTTGTAGGAGGACCACTTTCTTGGCGAGACGTTCTTGTTGTACAACTCGTCGATCTCCTCGAAGGATCTGCCGGCGGTCTCGGGCTGGTAGAAGTAAAAGACAAACAGAGACAGGAAGGAGAGGCCAAAGAAGATGAACATGATCTTGGAGCCCATGTTGGCCTGGTCCGGGTTGAACATGTAGGGCAGCACAAACGACCACATGCACTGGAAGGCGTAGTTGGTGATGGTGGCCAGGGCCATGGTCTTGGCTCTCAGGTTGACCGAGGAGACCTCGGTGGAGAGGATGTATGGCAGGGGACCGATGGCAAAGTTGTAGAAGTAGTTGTACATGATCAGGAAGGCCGAGGCGGTGGTGAGCGCCGACTTGTTGTGCTCCGGGATGCCTGTGGTGGCCACGATCAGGTTGAGGAGCGTGAGACAGCTCATACCGATGATCATGAGCGGACGGCGGCCGAAGCGGTCCAGGATGAACCAGGAGGTGATGACACCGCAGATACTCAGGGCCTGGCCGGCACACGAGAACTGGTACGACTTGTGGGTGGAGTAGCCGGCCAGCTGGAAGTAGTAGGTGGAGTAGGAGGCCACGAAGGTGACGCCGCACATCGACTGCATGAAGAAGGAGAACATGATGAGGAAACTGCGCTTGATGTTCTTGCGGTTGAAGCAGGCGGCGTAGGAGGCGCCGGAGGTGATCATGCGCAGCTCCTCGTAGGTCACCTTGATGATGGCAAACTGGTTCTGCACCTGCTCGCGGCTGAAGAGCCTGTTGAGCGACTTCTCGGCCTTGTCGTTCAGGCTGTGGCGGACGTAGAAGTACGGGGACTCGGGCATGAAGGGCGTGATGATGATGCACACCGCCGAGAAGACGTACTGCCCGATGAAGACGCCTCTGTAGGCCATTCTCGTGGTGTAGCTGGCGGTGGTGTTGTTGATCAGGTAGCAGACGAAGGGCCCGATGCACAGCGACAGCGAACAGGCGCCGCCGGCGAGGCCTCTGAGGGCCAGCGGCGAGATCTCCGAGACGTACGCCATGGCCAGCGTGTTGATGACGCCCAGACACAGCGCGTTGACGATCTTGCCGGCGATGAAGACGTTCATGGTGGTGGCGATGTACTCGAGCGAGACGGCCGGGATGGTGATGAGCATGGCCACCCACATGACCCACTTTCTGCCGTACCGGTCACCGGCCCAGGAGGCTCCGAACGAGGCGATCGCAAGCGCAGCCATGGGCGCTCCGGAGATGGCCGACTGCCAGCTGGCGTCGAGCACGTACGAGCCGTTGTAGAAGTGGCCGAAGTCCTGTCTGAACTGCGGGATGGACACCACGATCGACGAGGCCTGGTTCTCGTAGCCAACCAGGATCATGGTCCACACCATGAAGAGGATCCACATGGCCGACTTGGGGTATGCCTTAATGGCCTCCCATCTGGTGAGCTCGTGCTCGATCTTCTGCTGCGCGTGGGCTGCGGCCTCGAGCTCAGCGAAGTTCACGGAGGACTCTGGCTGCAGCTCTTCTTCCGGCTTCTTTTCTTTCTTGAAAAAATTCATGTTTGTCGTAGTTGTTGGAGAACTGCAAACAGCCCAGCTTGTGGGGAAATCACCCGCCTTTTATACCGCCTGGGTCTGGCTCGAATAGAGGGCTTTTTCCACTTGTGGCGCATTGCCGCATGACACCCCCGCTTTCCGGGGGAGGCTGGGCGCCGGACCAAACACCGCAAAGATCTGCCCTTTTGTCCAGACCTGCGTGCAAATTCGGGGCTTAGTTTAATTTGGGCGCGGTCACGTCTCGAAGAGGAAGCGCTTCCGCGCACCGCGAGAACGCGGGCGGGTCCCCCCAAATATCCACGAAGCAGCCGGCGCAGTTTCTCCGGCCGTTGCAGTTTCTCCGGCCGCGTTCCAGGGTCCCTCCCCACCCGGGTGTTTCAGGTGGCGACGAGCCCACTTTCATTTATCCACAGGGGGTGGCTGTCTGGATTATTAGCAAGAGAGAAAAAAAATAAAAGGCCGGCGCGCGAAGCGTGGCCTGAGACTTGTGGCGGTGCAGGGGGGGTGGCGCTAAAATACGCACCCCGGAAAAATTGCAAATAACAATGCGGGGGTGTCTCGGGGGATCAAAGTTCCACCGCTTGATTTCGCCCTCACGTGGTGGCTACGAGCCCGGCGCGTACGTGACGAGAACCTCGTGGTCTCCCGGAGCCACCGCCTCGACGAGATAGTGTCTCCCCACAGGCTGCGCCAGCGGCACCGCGTGGCCGTCGAGTCTGGCCGTGGGCGTGTGGCCGTGCTTCACCGGAATGCCCACCGTGCCCCCTGTGGTTGCCCTGATGACCAGCTGCAGGCTGGTGGCCGAGTGCTTCTTCCAGCCCGCACTCACGAACCCGGCGGTCTTGGACGTGAACCCGGCCTGCGCAAACTCCACAGCCCCCTCGGCGAAGACGCCCTCCGGCGCAAACCGCCACGCGGAGTGTGCGTGGTCGACGAAGTTGACGCCGACCACCTGGTTGGTCAGCCATATGCATGGCCCGGTGGCCCACGGGTGGCAGTGCGAGATGTACGCCGAGTCGTAGCCGACGAACGGGTACTTGCAACTTCCGTCGCCGTTGTAGCCCTCGATGAGCGAGGACCGCACGCCGTAGGGCGCGTTCCACATGTACCCCCACATGGTGCGGAACAGCTGGTACGAGCGCTCCGGGTGGCCGTGCTGGGTGTGCGCCATGAGCTCCAGAGACCCGATGAACGGAGAAATGGCATGCGACATCTCCGGCGCGGTGGCGCCGAACTTGGTCCACCTTTTGGTGAGGTTCTCCGATATTCGCGCCGCCTTGTCCTCGCTGGCCACGTTGTAGAACAGCGCGAGTGCGTTTCCGTCGTGCGAGTGGATATCTGAAACGTCGTCGTCTTTGAACAGACCCTCCGCCGGGTCCCACAGGTATCTGTTGATGGCCTTCTTGAGCCCACCGGCCTTCTCCAGCCAGTCTGCCTTGGTCGCCTCCTCGCCCAAAAGCCCGGCCAGCTCGGCGCCGTCGACCAGAGCCATGTAGAGCAGACAGTTGCACGGAGTCGAATGGCCCTGCAGCACGTCTCTTCCCCAGTCGAGCGGTCCGGCGATCTTGAGGGTGCCGGTTTCGTCCACCTGCTTCCAGATCATGTCGATACCCAGCGTGTACTTTGGCCACACCCGCTCCAGCCACGCGACAGAGCCGCTGTTGTACCGGACGGTCGAGTGGACGCACTTGAGTGTCCACAGATGGTATGTGTCCGAGTTGTAGCGTCTGATCGGCTCGCAGGCGTACGGAAACCGCCCCTCCTTTGTCTGGTGGTCCAGGATCCAGTTGGTGGAGTCGATGCTCGAGTCCGAGTTGAAGGTGATGTACTCCGTCAGCTGCGAGACTCCGCGGTCGCCGGACCAGATCGTTCTGTCTCTGCGGGCGCCGTCGACGAGCACCTCCGGGCCGTAGCCGCACTGCACATCGTTGCTCCAGCCCGTTGGCCGCGAAACGATGTCCATTCTGCGGCCCGTGTCGGTCGGGATGATCGACAGCTGCACGGTGTAGGCGCCGGCGTACCAGATGGTGTTGGCGAAGTCGTCCGACGAGTAGAAGTAGCCGTTGTAGTTGCGCAGGTTCTCGCCCAGACTGGGCATGTTGTTCATGGTGGTGAACGCCCTCATCAGCGAGACGTTTCCCGGCTTCCTGGTGGAGATCGTCATGTACCTGAAGGCACCACGCTGCTGCGCAAACGGACACACGTAGACGCCCTCGCTCACAGCCACCTCGACGGTCCTGTCCTCGATGACGAAGTCCATGCTCCGGTCCGCGTTGTCCTTGTCGATGAAGTAGCTGGACTCGGCAAACGACAGGTGCACCGACTGGCCCTCAGTGGACTCGGCGGCGAACTCGATTCCGTAGAAACCGCAGGTGTTGAAGCCGAAGTCGAGGGTTATGGCGGCCCCCGCGCCCTTCAGGAAGGCCACGGTCTCGGTGTTGCCGACGAGGTTCTCAGCGTACTGGGTAACACCCTCGGTGGAGTGCAATTTTGTGGGGTAAACGGTTCGGCTGGCGGGTGAAATTTTGTAGTTTTCCCAGGGTCCCTCGTTGGGGGTCGCTTCCAGGACAGACCTGGCGAACAATTGCGCAGACATGGCGTGGCAGATAGAGAAGAGCGTTCAGAGGCCGCACTTGGGGCATATATGCGGGAATGAAGGAAATGACAGCGTTTCCGCCATTCCCCCGCATTTAAGCGCCCGGGTAAATGAATGGCCGATGACCTTCTCCACCTTTTTTTCTCCGTATTCTTTCTTCTCCTCTTCTCCTTTTCTTTTCTCCTCTTCCCGACCAATGTCGGATCTGAAAGCACTGCTGAATCAGTAAGTTCGCGCTGCTGCGGGAGGGCGGCACTAACGGTACAGATGGTCTCCCGAGAGACTGGTGCTCTTTCTGAAGCTGCGGGACGTCGAGATCCCGGCCGCGCCAACCACTGGCAGACTGGTTCGACTGGCACTGCAGAGCAGCGAGGTGCCGATACTCCAAGTGCGTGTCTCCAGGACGCTGCTGCGCTGTCTGACACACGAACAGCTCGTTCTGTACCTCCAGGGCCGCGGGTACGTCATCGTCAGCAAGGGGAAGCTCCAGACGCGCGTGGAGCCGGAGTATGCGGCCTTCCAGGAGAGCGAGCTGCTCAGGGGAGCCATGCGCGACTTTGACGAGAACTACCCACAGCAGCAGGAGGACATGGAGCTCCAGCTGCGCCGGGTGCTGACTGCGCGGTACGCCATTCCGAGGGACGACGTCGACGCCGTGGAGACCCCGCGATCCACCTCCTACACCGGCACGAACGTCGAGCGTCTGCTGGACAAGTTCGGGGTTGACCACACGGCGCTGGTGTCCGAGATGGACAAGCTGAGGCTCGCGCGGGACTCGATCAACTTCTTCGGAACCGGAAAAGTTTTCTGAAAAACTCCGGAACCGGAAAACCCGTCTACGCAGGATTGGCGGCGCGATACTTTATTAAACGGTGATCCTCTCCTTGATGAGGTTCTGGTAGTATACAACCCCCCGCTCCTTGTCCGGGTTGAGGGTGCCCACCTGGTACATGCCGGCCTCGAGGTTGCGCTGGCAGGCCTCGCACAGCTCGATGTCCTCGACGGCCACCTGTCTGGCAAACTCGAAGTAGGCCTTGAAGTCCTCGTCGGAGCCGTCGAAGAAGTAGTCGAACTCCATGCGGCACTTGGACCCGCTCAGCGGGCAGCAGCGGAAGACGCCCATGCCGCCGGCGTAGCAGTTGAGCGCGCATGTGGGGAAGAAGTACAGGAACAGACCGGGGTCCGTGACGCGGGCGTCGCCGTTGGAGCACTCGGCCAGGTGTCTGCAGAAGTTGGTGTAGGTCTCCACCTTGTAGAAGTCCATCTGGAACGCCTTGGCAAGACCCGGGTGGGTGTACTGGCAGTGCAGACACTCCTGGTACCCGTCGATGAAGGTCATGAAGCCGTAGTCGCACTCGTACACCAGCTTGCGGCGCAGCGGTCTGGATCTGAAGTCCTGGCCGCCGATGAACTGCTCCAGCTGATTGCCGAAGTACTCTGCAAAGTCGGGCGGAGTCTGCTCGTGCGACACAAACAGCAGCCCGGAAGAGGTGACGAGCGTGTTCACCTTGCGCAGCCCGGCGACGGTCGCGGCGATCTGCTCGGCGGACTCGTCCCCGGTGAAGTAGTCGCCGTGGCTGCCGTAGTAGGCGGCCACCTGCTCCACCTGGTAGACGTCCTCGATGTCGTCAACGACAAAGAACGGGTTCCCGATCAGGTTGAACTGGCAGAAGCGCTCGCCGTCCTCCTGGGTCTTGCTGAACCGGGTGATGGGCGAGATGAAGTGCCATCCCTTGTCGAAGATCTTCTCCTTGGCAGCGCTCAGAAACGCGTCCGAGGTGTACCAGGATGCTGGCAGCGTGACTGGAAGGCCCATGTTTGTTTACCCCTTCTGCCGGCCGACTCGGGGGGATCTTCGGCGTGCTTTATAGGCCAAACTGCGCAAAGTTGTGTTTCCCTTCCAGCCACACATTTCCCTCTTTTTCCGGTCCTAAATCTGCGTTCGCGCGTTTTCCCACGCGCCAATCTCTTTTATTCCGCAGAAACGGTTGTTATTCCTCCCCAAGCGATAATAAATGGGAACCGCGCGCTTGCGAGGCTTGGTGCGGTTTTTGTTTTTGCGAAATTCCTTATCAGTTACCGAATCGGGAAGCCCCGATTCCGCACCGCAATCCAAAGCCGCGCTCTCCCCCTTTATAAGTCTCAGACATCTTCTTTCCCGGAGATTTCTGCCCAGAGGCCAATGAGAGAAGTCGGCACCCAGGCACCCAGGCTGGAGGACCTGCCCCTCGAGAACAGAGCCGTTCTCAACAGAGAGTGGCACTGTCTGACACACACCTCGCGCTTCAGGAAGGCCGGCGACTACATCGCGTTCCAGCTGCTGCACTTCCGCATCTTCCTGGTGAAGGCCAAGAGCGGCCGCATCAACGCGTTCCACAACGTGTGTCGCCACCGGGCGTATCCCGTGGTGACCAAGGAGCAGGGCTCGACCATCGTGCTCGGGTGCAAGTACCACGGCTGGACGTACGACACAGAGGGCCAGCTGAAGAAGGCGCCCAAGTTTGACCGGTTCCCCGAGTTCTCGATGGAGGCCAACTCCCTGTTCAAGATCCAGACGTGGACCTCGGCCGAGGGCCTCGTGTTTGTGAACCTCGACCAGACGAAGGTCTCGGAGCCCCCACAGTTCGCGCTGGGCGACCTGCAGGACTTCCGCTTCGCCCGCACCTGGACCGACACGGTGCAGGCCAACTGGAAGGACCTCAGCTTCGGCCAATCGCAGGTGTCGGAGCAGACAGCCAAGGGCTGGTTCTCGTCCACCAAGACCACCACGCTCTCGTGCTTCCCGCTTGGAGCGGTCCAGTGCAGCGACACCTTCTTCTGCAGCCGCAGACTCAACCCTGTGTCTGACGACGAGACGCACGTCGTCTACGAGCTGTACGTGAAGAACGGGGCGTCCGAGCCGGAAACCGTCAAGTTCGCAGAGCCTGCTGGCGTCAGCATCACGGAGCTGTGCGAGAAACACGCAGCCACAGAGATCAGCGGGCCCATAGACCCGTCCAAGATCGTCCAGAATGTCGAGTCTCTCGAGCTGGACGTGTACTGTAAGTCTACGTGCGACGAGGTGCTAGCATGGTAAACATTCATAGGTACATCAACGATCTTCATGGTAAGAGCCTCATAGGTAAGAGCCGATGATCTCCGCGATCTTCTCGGCTGGCGTAGACGACTCGATGGGCACCACGATACCGTCGATGAAGACGGTTGGCGTGACGTGCACGCCGGTGGTGCGGTGGAACCTGGTGAAGTACTTGACGTCCTTGGTCACGTCGGTGCCCGAGTTGTCCTCGTGGATCTTCAGCAGCGCCCACAGCTTGGCCTCGTCGAACCCGAGCTTGGCGGCACCCAGCTTGATCAGCTTGTCGGTGATCTGTCTTCTGGTCAGGTCGTAGTTGGGCACGTCGTAGAAGTCGGTGATGTTGTCGAAGAGCACCTCCGAGAACTTCCAGAACTTGTCCGGGTAGGCCCTCGCAACGGCCAGCGCAACCTCGTGCTCGATGTTGCTGGTCGGGTGCCATGGCTGGATCACGTTGTAGAACTCAAACTGCACCCTGTCCGGGTAGGTCTTCTCCAGCAGCGGAATCAGCTCCGCGTTGACCTTCTTGAAGATCTTGGCGCTGAAGGGACACGCATAATCGAGGTAGAGCTGGACGGAGATCGGCGCCAGCGGCTTGCCAACCTGGTAGACGTGGGATTTGAGGTACTTTGGAGCAACCATTGCGCTGATTCTTGGGGTGTGCAAGAGGAGGAAGGAAGACGGAAGAAGGAGGGGGGGGGCAAAAGGGTGTTGCCACCCGTTTCTTTGGTCCCGTTGCTGGGTCCATCACGTGAAATGAAGCTTGCGCCACACATTACCAGGAAGGGGACCGATTTCGTGGAGAAGCCGTTTATAAATAGGAGTTATGAAGGAGAGAATGCAGAAATGAAGTTGAAAGAGATGCGCGGGGGTTCCCCGGGAGCGGAGAAATGAGATCGGAGATCTGAGATCGGAGCGGGTCCGAGGTATTAGGAAGTGAAAAGCCGTTGCGGTGGTCAACTGATCTTGACGTTGGTGTTTCTCTGAATGCCGAACTTGTCATCGAAGTCCATCATCTTGACCTCTGAGTTCTTCAGGTACACCGGGCTGGCATGCGCGGGCGAGAACGGCGAGTCCGAGAGATCGGGCACCGGAGTGGCATAGCCCTTCTCGACGTCGAAAAACACATGTTCCGCGATGAAGCTCGACGAGCGGCGTCTGATGGTCTGCGACACTGACCTGGAGCTGTGCCACAGCGGGATGCGTATCTGGTATAGCAGAATCAACGCACACACCACCGCCACGGCGTACAGAGCCGTGTTGGAGACCGCCACGTCCGCCACCTGGCCAAACGTGTAGTCGAACTTGCCGAGGCCCTTGGCGTGGACGGGCACAAACACGGTGTCGTCGATGTTGGGAGGCAGCACCAAGTCCATGCGCTGGAGGTCCTGGTACAGGTGCTCTCTGAGCAGCACCAGGTCGTGGTTCGGTGGAGGAACAGTCATATCTGGAATGGGCCCGATGCAGGTTCAGATCTCAGCGGGCTCTTCGCTCGGGATGGATGGATGGAGGGGGCGGGGGTGATGCCAGGTCTATATAGCGGAGTGAGTGCGTTTCTAGGATCGAAAAGCGAATGAGCGCCAAGCAGAACAGATGGAAAGGGGGAAAGGCTTTATTTCATTTTTAGACTTTTTTTTTAACTCCTCTCACAAATTGGTTGCGTCACTTTTAAGCCCCCGTTTTGTTAGTCGTCTGCGGGTCAAATCTGTGTTTCATTTTTCACTTGAAAGCGGCAAATTGTAAATACCAGAGAGCTCTTCCAAAATATTCCGTCTCCCGGGTAGCCAGGCTGCAGAGAGGTGTGTGGCATGGGCGCACCAGGACATGTGTAGACCGTGTAAACGTGTGTAGACCGTGCAAACGTGTGTAGACCGTGTAAACACGCGAATTGGACGCACGAGTAGAGAGCGTTCGGGAGCAGTCTAGAATCGGGTAAATTTCAAGATATATGTCCATTGTGAACGCATTGGGTCCTCGTTCTCGCTCTATTGTGCCTATCCAGCGGCTGGCTAACGTGCAATTGCGACCGTCCCACCGCGTTCCAAGTACCAAAGTTCGTCTAAAATATTTTGGCCACTTTTCCGTGAAAAATGTCTTTTCTTCTGAAATTCCGGCCATTCACCACACAAACGTTGCCTTCGCATCCCAACCAGCCTTGCTGGATACCGTTATACTTTCCAGCCGCCATCAGAGCCTCCTTTGTCGCTTTAACCGAGGAATCCGCCCAAGCTGGCCACGGCTGTCCCGTCGGTGGCAGGCCTGGTAGAGCCGAGCGTGCGGCGACAATATGGGCACACGCACGACCGCCGTTGTCTCCCGTTAAAAACGGATGGAGGCGCAAAGCGCTCGGGCCCCCGGCAACCACGGCAATATATCAATGTTTTCTCTGATACGACCTGGGATCCAGCGAGCGCCCGTGTTTGCGGCTCGCATGGCGCGGCCCACGCGGTTTTTCGGCTCCTTGATCGCTCCAAAACTCACCAGATCTTCCTGCGCCCGACCCAGCGCGGTGAGCCCAGTGTTCCGCCGATTCAACTCGTCAAAGCCTGCCGAGTCCTGCAAGGAGGACGCTTCCAAGTCGAAGAAGACAGGCTTCTCGGAGATCCTGCAGATGTTCAAGCTGGCGCGGCCCGAGGCGAAGCTGATGGGCGTAGCCATGGTGTTTCTGTGCGTTTCGTCCACGGTGAGCATGTCGTTCCCGTCCATCATCGGTAAGGTCATCGACATGGCCAAGGACGACACCTCCGAGTGCATCCGGCTGTTCGACGCGGAGATCCCGCTGCTCAGCTTCTACGCGGGCTGCTCTGTGCTCTTCCTCGTCGGTGCGCTGGCGAACTTCGGCAGGATCGTGGTGCTGCGCAAGGTGGGCGAGCGCCTCATGGCGAGACTCAGGCTGAGAACGCTCAAGAAGCTGTTCTACCAGGATGCCACGTTCTGGGACAACCAGAAGAGCGGAGATCTGATCTCGCGGCTCATCAACGACTCCACCGTGGTGACCCGTTCGCTGACACAGAACGTCAGCGACGGCCTGAGATCGGGAATCAGCGGAATGGTGGGCATCTCGATGATGTTCTTCATCTCTGCGAAACTCACCTCCTACATGTGTCTCATGTTCCCGCCACTCATCTTCATCTCCCTCGTGTTTGGACGCAGAATCAAGGCCCTGTCCAAGTGCATCCAGCAACAGCTCGGTAGCCTGACCAAAGTCTCGGAGGAACAGTTTGGCTTCGTCAAGACCATCCAGACGTTCAACAACGAGGCCTACGAGGTGGGCAAGTTCAAAAAAGAGGTCAAGAAGCTGTATGACCTCTCGCTGCAGGAAGGCCAGCTCAACGGTTACTTCTTTGGTGGAACCGGATTCGTTGGAAACTTCGCCATCATTGGACTGCTGTCGCTGGGCACATTCATGGTCAAGTCGGGAGAGTTGTCCATCGGTGATCTGTCCAGCTTCATGATGTACACGATATACAGTGGTTCAAGTGTGTTCTCCCTCTCTAATTTCTACACAGAGCTGATGAAGGGCGTCGGTGCCGCATCGAGGGTGTTTGAACTGACCAGCATCAGCCCGAAGATTGACCCGGTGCGGGGCAAGAAGATAGACGATATCGATGGGGATATCGTCTTCAAGAACATCGACTTCAAATACCCAACCAGACCCAACCACACTGTGTTCAAGGAGCTCAACCTGACAATCCACAGGGGAGAACACGTCTGTCTGGTGGGGCCTAGTGGATGCGGCAAGTCCACGATCAGCCAGCTCCTGCTCAGGTTCTACGATCCACAGCACGGACAAGTGCTGCTGAACGGACACGACTTGGCGGAGATGAGCCTCGGGTACTACCGCAGGCAGATCGGTATAGTGCAGCAGGAGCCAACCCTATTCACAGGCACCATCTGGGAGAATCTGACCTACGGAAAGAAGAACGCCACGATGGAAGAGGTCGTACAGGCGAGCAAGCTGGCTAGCTGTCAGGAGTTTATCGAGAACTTCGCAGACAAGTACAACACCGTCGTTGGTGCCAAGGGAGCCTCTCTTTCGGGAGGACAAAAACAGAGAATAGCACTCGCTCGTACCCTGCTGAGAAACCCCAAGATTCTCATCTTGGATGAGGCCACTTCTGCTCTGGACTCACGCTCGGAGAAGGCGATCGAGAAGACACTGGTCCAGAGACAGCTCGACGGACGCACCACCATAAGCATAGCACACAGGCTGAGCACCATCCGCATGAGTGATCGCATCGTCGTGTTCAACAACAGGGGTCAGATAGTGGAACAGGGAGAGTTCTCGGCGCTGTATGCAAACCAGCAGAGCGAGCTCAACAAACTTCTGAACAAGAACGAGTCCAAGGACACAACCGAGGAGGAACTAGACGAAGAAAAGGCATAGAATTATATATTACAACGAAAACCACACTTGAGTGTACCAACCAACCAAAACGTCGTGAGCAGAACCAGAAATCCGTTCGTCGAACTTTTTTTCTGTCGAGACCATTGGCTTCAGCCTTTGGACAGGAAGCTCTAGCAATAATCACAACGATGTCCAAAAACTTTGGAACGCTGCTGCGCTCTTCGAAGTTCGCGCAGCTGGTCAAGCCCAGAGAAAGACTGCTGGAGGATGTGCAGAAGGTGCATCCAACCCACCAAATCATAGAGGCGCCTCCGTCCTCCTTCCACAGGAGGAACTTCGGTCTCAAGTACAACCTGCCAGACAAACTCAAATCGAGATACATCGTTGTCGAGAGCGTGGACAACGAGGATGGGCTTCCTGAGTTTGAAGCGCTTGGTGGATTCTACTGGAAGAAGATGCGTTTCCAAGAGATGAATGTGCCCATATCGTCTGGAGTCGGTAAGAACCCGCTCTTTTTCGACAAGACACAGCACCCGCTAGACACGAGCGACGCATTTGGAATCTCTCAGACGAACGAGATCTCCAAGCTCCTGAACATCCTGCCCAACACGCCGGCAAAGCAGTTTGAGCAGGTCAAGCAGAGGCTTTCGAGCCTGAGAAGGCCGTTTTTCAAGTGGCTTGCGCAGACGCACCCGGACAAGATCGCCAACCAGGATCTGCTCAACGAGCTTGTGGAGTTCCTGAAGTCTCACCCACAGTACGTTGAGAGAAAGGAGCTTCCACTCAGAGCCTATTCTGTGGACCCGGCCAAGGGATTCCCAACGATCGCAGGAACCGGCGGTCTGAGTTACAAGCTGAAGGGCAAGCTCACAAACTCCCCCGACGGTATCCAGACGGCGAAGGCTGTTCCAGGCAGATTCATGGAGGCGAACAGCATCTACAGACCAATGGCGGTCGGTGGATTTGTTGGAAATGCCTCGTCCAGAGCACACGGAGCCGCCCACGCCAAGAGCGCGGATCTCGACCCACTCAAGCACATCAGAGAGACCAAGCTTGCTCTCAACGTGACGAGGGCTGTGTTTGACAAGGCCAACAGGAACAGACTGAGTCTGGAGGTTGACCCTATCAAGCCAACAGTCTCGTCATCGAGCGCATTCCATCCGTTCAGCAAGTCTACTGGACCAAGATCTGACTCCGAAGCTAACTCCATCGTCTCCATCATGGACCTGCTCCAGACGGCAAGATCGAAGAAGGATCCGCAGCAGAAGAACTAGATTTGTAAATAGGTGTTATATACACAAGAAAAAAGAAAGTTATATACATACATCAGGCCTGTACCAGCTTCTGTAACAGGATGCCAACCGCCACACTGGCGTTGAGGGAGTCGACAGAGTCATCGAGGTCTGTCCTTGGACTCTGTAGTTCGACGAGGTGCGTACTTCTGGATCTGAGGTTGGTCCTGATACCCTCGCCCTCAGAACCAACGACAAGCAGGGTTGGAGCCTGTTCCAGCAGCTTGTGCAGATGCACCGAGTCGATCATGTTACCGTGTTTCCGGTTAGAGTGGTGTGGAGCGACCGTCGACACGATGTTCCAGCCGTTGGCCGCGCTTTCGTCGAAGAAGTCTATCGGTGCGGAAGATCTGTAGGTGGACATCAGCTCCATGGCACCTGCGCTGACTTTCGACACAACCGGAGACAGCGGAGCGCAGTTCTTCTCCGACAGCACTATGAAGTCGACACCGAGAAAGTAGGCCGATCTCATGATGGCACCCAGGTTGTGAGGGTCCGAAATTTCATCGACGAAGATCCCAAGCGGGTGTTTGGCGCCGTGTCTCGAAACCGGGGAAGTCTCCGTGACAACCTCTCCCAGCTCCTTCTTGACGATGCTGTACTCTCCCTCCGGACACCTGCCCAGGGCTCTGATGGACGGCGTCACCAGCGGGTTGCACATGAGCACGTATCCGTTGTGCGTCCTGTTCTGGCACAGCTGGAAGAGCTCTCCCTTGTGGGACGCTATCTCCAACTGCCCGCCCCTCTGGTTCAGCAGCTCCACGATCTCGGTGTGTTTCTCCTTAGGGTTGTAAACCGACAGCTTGCCGAAGTAGCTCCTCCTGTTGGCCTTCAGAGCAGCAAGCACAGGCGAGGTTCCGTACACGTAGTCGTACAGCGGCGATGTCAGCATCTTCTTCACAGCCCTGTCGGGTCTCTCAAAGTCTCTGGACTCCATCCTGGCCTCTCTCTCGGCGCGCTTCGCGGCACGGTTGGCCATCTGCTTCACGTGCACGTGTGCGTACTTCTTTCTGAAGAAGGTGTCCTTGTCCATGCCCTCTCTGTCCCACGCCTTCTGCCTCTTGTAGGTGGGGAAGTTCCTGTCGAACTTAGCCGGCGTGCCAGGCTCCACCGTCGTCTTGAAGGGCGCCCTGGGACCAAGACACCCGGCGCTGGTACTCAGCTGTCTCCTCAAACACAAACTCATCCTTGTTCTCTCGGAAAAGAAAGAGCACATAAATCGCCACACGCAGAAATTTTCGGAACAAGGAAAAACCTGCTGGTGAGGCGCACTACCCTTTTGTCTCCTTCCCACGCGCAACAACAGCAACTCGCGGCGGCGAACATGGGCGATATACCGAGCTATCACGCTGTCATACTGGACATAGGCAGCAGGACAGTGCGGTACGGATTCGCGGGCGATGCCGGTCCCGCCGGCGAAATGGCGCAGCCAGGAGACGACGTGTGCGTGGGCGATGTGGTTCTCACCAAGAAAGAGACCGCTGAGCTGATGCAGGAGCTGCACACAGAGTCTGCCGAGCTCTGCAAGCTGTACACGGCGGACCGGGAGTCGCTGCAGTGGCTGTGGAACTATGATCTTCTCAAACCACGCAGGCGGCGCGATTCCGTTGTGGATAGCGACGCGTACCTGGAGGAGACGCACCTCGAGCGGTTCCTGTACGATGTGTTTCTGTACGAGCTGCTGGTCGATGCCAAGTCAGCCAAGGTCGTTGTGGTTGAGCCGTTCTTCCTCCCGGAACACGTCAAGAAGAGATACACCTACGTGCTGCTCAACCACCTGCACGCCCAGTCGGTGACATCTGTGCCTGGCAGCATAATGAGCTGTCTGGCCGCGGGTGTCAAGAACGCGATTGTCGTGGACTTTGGGTGGGAGTACACGAGCGTGGTGCCCGTGTACGACCTCCGCATACTGCAGGATCTCGCCACTTCCTCCACCAGGGCCGCAAGGGGACTGCATTACGAGATCGCCAACACTCTCGTGCGCGATGGGAAGTGGCAGCGGGACTGGATCCTGAAACAGCAGTGCGGAGATCTGTTCCGGGAGGTGGAGGAGATGGTCAAGCACACAGACGTGCTCTCGTATCTCTTGCCCGATCGAGAGAGCTGGAGACACATGGATACACACGAGCAGAGCTGCGTTGACATAATCGAGCGAATCGTGGACGTCCTGCCCATAGACACCAAGAGACCGCTGCAGCAAAACATAGTTATAACGGGCGGCCTGTCGCAGGCCAAAGGTCTTCGGGAGAAGATTATGCGCCAGCTGGGGGACGCATACACAGAGGTTTTCTCCCTTGGCGCATGGAGGGGAACAAGCCTATACTCTGAGAACCTGTTCAGAGGCAAGAATCTCACGAGAAGCGGAGAGGTCCGCAGAAACGAGTATCTCGAGGGCAAGGTGGGGACTACAGACTGGACCAGCCAGATCTTCAGAACAGCAATAGAGAGATAGATCATCGGGGGCGCCATTAGTACTCCTGGCCGAGTCGCCTAAACGTTTGCATCTCGATCTCTTCGAGACCTGCGGACTGGAGGGAATGCTGAACAAAGGGACGCGCCACTTTTCCCCTGTGGTACTTCTTAGCAATATCACTGGCCCTTTGCTTATCAACGTAGTCTGGCAGAATTTCGGTGTTGAGCTCGCCCAGGTTTTGAGCTTTCCGAGCTTTAGCGGCATCCAGCTCTCTTCCGTACGTCGAGGTGTACCTGAACCAGCGGTAGTACCCGAAGTAGGTTTCCTCGTTGAGCCCAAAGAAAACCACCAAGAAGAGGGTCCAGAGCGATCCCCAGAGCACCGACTGATGCGGGGGTTCTGCCTGTTCGAACTCGTCACTCAGAACAGACAGGAGTACACTCTCGTCTGTGGGACCCTCTGGATTGTACTCCATGGCATCGTAGAAGGGCGCAGACGCATGGGCAGGCGGCATAGGGCAGAACGAGAGATTGATGGGAGAGACAGACTCGCTGAGGGGCATTCCCATGGGCGTGTAGTTGACGCTGACGTATCTGATGTCGCCCTGTAGCGGCAGGACCGTGCGCGAAAAGGCGAACCTACTCCCCGAAGCTGCCCAGCGCTCGACACAGGTATGCGAATCGATTTCCTCGTCATTGAGAGATGAGATGATCGTCTGTGTGCCGTAGCGAGGCGGCTGTCTCTTGGACTCTGGTGGCGCCAAAGAGGGTACAGACTTGAAAGCCGACGAGCGCGCAGACGATGGCCTGTTGAGATCCCTGTTCAACATGATGGCTAGACTGGTTAGTTACTTCTCCCGAAACACACGTATGGCGATCACTTACACGAGCTGCCCTTGTCTGCACCATAGGTCAACGTTGACTTCGTAGAGGGATTTCTGGGAGAGAAGTCCAGCGATCCCGGGGTCTCGAACCTCTTTTTGGGAGAGTAGAACACATTCTCGTCTCCCGAGTCCAACGTGGTGTTTCTGGTATCCATTTTGTGCGTTGAGGTGAAGTTTGTGCTTGTTTGTTGGCGGGTGGCGGGAAAGAACAACAAGGAAAGACAACAGCCCAGATTCGTCGCATTTTCCAGCGCAGACACCACCACCAATCCAAGGCGCAAACCACAGGAGGCCCACGCATCTACAACAATTCGTAACCCGCCAAATGAGCCAGTTCTCTAGACCAAAGGGGATAATAGTACACGCCGTTGTGGCTATTTGCGAACTCTACCTGTTCTCCACCTTACCGCTCGCCATCAGACTGCCCACGTACTCCTGGAGATACTTGTTCTCGTTCTCGAGACTCTGGACCGCCCGTCTCTCAGACCCGATGAAGTCCATGAGCAGCCTCAGATCATCGTTCAGCTCGACAGCCTGCTTCTTGAGCGCCTCTCTGCCTGGCGCTCTCGTCTCAGCCTCCGTCTTCTGCGGACTTTCCTTTTTCAATTCAGCATCGGTCATGTTATATGGTCATAGGCGCAACACTGATCGACGCAAAAACACTGGACTGATTGGATTGTGTCAGATATAACACCGAGAAACAGCGGCAAAAAAAAGAGCGTCGTGTACTCTTTGGGTTTCAGAGAGACAAGTTACAAAAAAAAAATGTTCGACAACGGCAGGACTCGAACCTGCGCGGGCAGAGCCCAAAAGATTTCTAATCTTTCGCCTTAACCACTCGGCCACGTTGCCTTTTTGATGAAAGTCGTGTTAGGTTACCAAAAACGCTCCGACTCAAGAGAAACTCCGAAAAACAAAAAAAAAATTGGCGACAACGGCAGGACTCGAACCTGCGCGGGCAGAGCCCAAAAGATTTCTAATCTTTCGCCTTAACCACTCGGCCACGTTGCCTTTGTGAAGTCTGAAATTTTTAGGATCTACAAGTCGAGTTATGACGGTTGGCGCACGACAACGCAGAAGTTTGGCCTAAACTCTTTGGGAAACCGGAAAAAATAGCGCTTGATCAAGGGAAAAGGTGATTAGGAGCTGGCAGCGCTGTGAAGGTTCCTCTGGGCCGGTGTTGGGTGGCCTCAATCTCAGAATGAGTGGCTGATCGGTAGATGCAGTTTCGATCAGATAGCGTTGAATAAATGCGCATTTTCGGTACAGGTTGTCTCACTAGCAATCTGCTCTAGAATATACGGCACAAATGTTGTGAGGAAAGAACATGGAGCGTGGTAAATGTGAGCGGGGCGAAATCAAGGCAGTCGTCTCTACCGAGGGCCGTGCATGGTGCGGCGTTTTACACCGGGGACTACACCGCTGTCTCAGACGAGCTTGGAGCGCTATATTCTGGCTGAGAGAGCAAAACCAGCGCACAGGAAGCCGTGTATAACTGCAAACATCGAAACGCGCCAAGTAATACCACAACCACGCGGACAGTTCGCGATGTGCGGGGCAAAAATCTGCCCCACACTGAAAAGTTCCGAGGCTCAACACCACCAGGCGACCACACACGCACAGCGAGCGCCATACGCTGGTTTTGGGTGAGTATAGACCCGCGCATCTCAGATCTAGGCGTGTATTCGACGAAATGCGAGTCTTTTTCAGATATTTACAGGCCGAGGAAACAACAAGCGAGAGGCCCGCCGCTCGCCCTGCAGTCACATGGGGAAAATCGATGACATCCGGCAGAAGGGAGAAGGCTGACCAGCACAGTGTGTGACCGCCCTTTCTTCTCGTTCGTGATTTTATCTCTTTATTTATACGTCGGTAGATCCGTTCAGATAATATCCTCTGCCAGACCGCACTTATTTATACATAGAGAAAACAGCCATGGAAGAAGTCGACAGTGCGCTTGTGGACAACGTCAAGTCGTTTGTTGCCGGTGGGTTTGGTGGTGTCTGCGCCGTTGTCACAGGCCACCCGTTTGACCTGCTCAAAGTCAGACTCCAGACAGGTCTGTACAACTCCACGCTCGAGTGCTTCAAAGACACGCTGAAAAAGGACGGTCCCAAGGGATTCTACCGAGGCGTCATGCCTCCGCTGCTCGGAGTGACGCCCATGTTCGCGGTGTCCTTCTGGGGATACGATCTGGGCCAGAAGCTGGTGCAGTACACCTACAAGCAGGACCCCAGCGTGCCGCTGACCATCGCTCAGACGAGTGCAGCTGGATTTTTCAGCGCGATCCCCACAACCGCCATTGCCGCACCGTTCGAGCGCGTCAAGGTCATGATGCAGATCCAGCAGTCCAAGACAGGAATGCTCTCGATGGTCAAACAGATCTACAGAGAGGGAGGACTGCGGTCTGTTTTCAAGGGCTCGCTCGCTACGCTGGCCAGAGACGGACCGGGCAGCGCGCTGTACTTTGCCACGTACGAGGTGCTCAAGGAGAAGCTGTCCACACCGGGCAAGGACCTCTCCGTTGGCGCCATCACCATCGCCGGTGGGTTTGCAGGGGTGTCGATGTGGCTCGGAGTGTTCCCCATAGATACGATCAAGTCGAAACAGCAGTCATCGAGCGTCAGAGTGTCGATCGCCCAGGTCACCCGCCAGATCCACGCCGAGGCCGGGCTCAAGGGGTTCTTCCCGGGCATTGGGCCCGCTCTCATGCGCTCCTTCCCGGCAAATGCAGCCACTTTCCTCGGGGTTGAGGTTGCCCGCAACTTCATGAATAAATTCGTGTGAAACCCAAAACGTACTTGAGTAGAAGGAGGTGTTACCCGGCCCACAGAGAAATTCGCCGACGCTCTTTTTTTTTTTTGCTTCTTCCGCCTTTGCCTCCCTCTCGTCTTCCGTTCTCGTCAATAAAACAAGGATAAATCCCACATCTATCAAAAATGGTCAAGCTAGAAGAGGTCACCGAGGACAAGCCAGAAGTTTTCGCCAGCGACGTCAAGGAGGAACAGCCACAGGAGCAGGAAGTGTCTGAGTCTGAAGACGACGATGATTTCGACGAGGACGAGACTCTGTACGAGAGAATCCTTGCTTTGAAACAGATCTTCCCAAAGGAGCAGAGAAACCTCGCTGCCAGTGCGATTTCCAACGCCCAGAGTCTGCTCCACAAGGGTGGAAACCTGCTGTGGATTGTGTCTTCATCTGTTCTTCTGCTGAGTTTGCCATATGCTGTGGCCCTTTCTTCCGAGCAGCAGCTGATCGAGATGGAGAAGGAGATGAACCTGCAGCAGTCTTCGAACGATGTTTTGGCTCCAGGTGCCGATTCTGCTTTCGCCCCAGCCCCAGCTTCCGCCTAAACCCCCCCCTTTTATGTCCCCCCACACAGAGTATCATGAAGAAGAAGAAGATAAACCACCGCGAAACAAACAAGATGTGTCAATGAACCTACTGACTCGGCCTTTTGGAGGGCCCTGGGTCTTATTATGTACATAAACTACCAAAAAAACAACATTTTTCTTCCACGTTTGCTTCTTCAGGGTTCGTATGTATCAATCAACCTTCTTGTGCTTGATGGTCAAAGCCCAGATGTCAAGATATGTGGTAATGTCGTAGATGATATCCACAACAAACCATGCGTGGAGACCCAGGGCGAGACCTAGACCGGTCCAGATAACAGGACCAATGATGAGGTTGTAGTCCAGTCTGTAGTAGTCGGTGAGGACCTTGATGACGATCTGCTGGATGGCAGGAATGAACATCGGAGCGTTGAGCATTGGGAAGTCCTGCTTTGTGAGGTGAGCGACGATGATTCTTCCCACGGCAAAGGCAATTGTCGATCCGATGGTTATGATAACGGCAAAGCCCATGTTCTCAATGACCCCGGGCTCGAGCAAGAGACACACGTAGGTGCCAAAGTAGGCAAAGAAGGGAATCAAACCCTCGGAGGCCTTGACTTTATCAGCCCAAGACTGGTGGTGGCTCATGGCGTTACTCCAGGCAGAGTAGATGTTGTAGATGAGCATGACGGCACCACCGGCAAAGGAGGCATCTGTTTGCGAGACCGCGTAATCCGAAGACAGGCCAAGAGAGCTGAGGTCAAGGGTAAACGCTGTCTGGGACCACACCTCAGGGCCCACAACTGCAGTCACGATGTAAAAGACAATCAGGAGCCAGATGCCCTCGACCGGACCGCTGAAGTAGGACAGGTACAGCTTGTGGGTGTGGAACTCCTCCCACGTCGAGAGGTAGAAGTTGCACAGAGTGGCAAACTGCGCGAGCCAGAGTCTCCAGCCCCAGCCGAGCTGGTACACAGATCCAAATACGATGACCGAGAGTGTGGTGTTGATGGCGTCGATGCAGTGGTCAAACAGCTCACCGAGAGGCCCGCTCTGTCCGGTCTTGCGGGCGTGGATACCGTCGCAGGCATCAAACGTCTGGTAGAAGAACATGGCGGCCGCATACGCCAGATACGTCCACGACGGAGAGGGCTCGTTGAGGTGTGGGTCGTAGTAGAACACCACAAGAACAGCAGCAATGATGAAAAACAGGCCGGAAAGCGTCACCATGTTGGGCGCCATCGACAGCGGGAACACGTTCTCGAACTTGACCCAGAACTTCTTGAGAATGAACTTGGTAAGCAGAGATCTGTCATCGCTCTGGTACCTGTAGGGGTTAGCAACCGAGCGCAAGTCTGCGTTTTTTTCAGACAAAGCTACTCACTTGTACTCTTTGAGGTGGACAATCTTGTCCGCTGGAATGAATAACCCCATGTCTATCCTTCTGCAGTAGCTTGGCCGATTCACCGAGTGAAAGCTCACGTCCTGGCGTGTTGGGATCACCTTGTTTCGGTGTTGGCCATGAAGTTCCATGTGATTCTGCGCGACACGACCGTGGGCAAAAATCTACAGGATAGATTCGAACAAAGACACTACTGTACAAGCCTAAACACACGTGCTCAGCATGTGGCTGATCACCTTAAGCAGCTGCTCGTTCTCGCACGCAGCACACACCCTCTCCTTGTCGTTGAGCTGTTTGTTGACCTGATTCTCGCTCTGGTGGGATCCCTCCTTGAGCAGAATCTTGATTCTCAGCCTGGGAGGGAGACACCTCTCCAGCCTCACCCGTATTCCCAACCCGATAAGCGTCGCCAGCGAGCAGTGGGTGATGGTGGGTGTGATCTTGATCAAGACCTCGCCGATCTTGGTGGGGTCGCGCGGGTCTGTGACCGTTATATCGCTCAGATTCACAACCGCAAGCTGCCCCAGTGTCAGAGGGTGTTCTGGATCAGAGATGCTCGATATCAAATCGTAGATCTCCTGTGCGTCGATGGGGTCCTCGTCCTCGCTATCGTCGTCTGTGAGCTCCGGGGGATTCGTCTCCGAGTTTTTGTTCTCGGCCAGCTTCTCGGGGGCCGCCACCAGCGACAGCGACAGCAGGTGGCTCAGCAGAGAGCCCTCCGTGTCTGTCTTGCCGGCCGGTGTGCTGAGATCGCGTCTCGTGGGTAGCTGGCTCACGTCCAGCACCGTGGGGTTCGCATTTATGATGTCTCCAGACATGTTGCCTATCCTTGTGAAGTCTGGCCAGGAGACAAGCAGTCTCCAGCGTTCTTTCCACTCAGCCAAAAGGGGTTCGCACCCGCACGACCACAGAGCGTGCACCAAACACAATCGGCTTACATAAGCACCCACATGCCATGAATCATACCGGGAAAAAACCAAATTTTTCACCTTCCGCCAAGGGTCTTTTTCTAGCCAAACTGTAAAAACCCACAAAAATGGTAAGTTCAGGTGTCCAGCGTGCGCACAGACCAAGCTAACCGATACAGTCTCACACACCAGCCCCAGAAGATTACGATGATGTCCGTATCCTCGGATACGACCCACTGGTGTCTCCGGCGCTCCTGCAGAACGAAATCAAGGCCACCAAGAGATCCCTGCAGACCGTTGTGCAGGGCAGAAAGGACGCCATGAACGTGGTGGCCCGCAGAGACGACCGTCTGCTCGTTGTGGTTGGTCCGTGCTCCATCCACGATGCCGACGCCGCACTGGAGTACGTCGGCAGACTCAAGAAGCTGTCTGACGAGCTCAAGGACGACCTTGTCGTCATAATGAGAGCCTACCTCGAGAAGCCCAGAACCACCGTTGGCTGGAAGGGTCTCATCAACGACCCAGATCTCGACACCACCTTCAACATCAACAAGGGTCTCAAGATCTCCAGAAAGCTGTTTGTCGATCTCACGGACAGAGGCATGCCTATTGGCTCCGAGATGTTGGACACCATCTCCCCACAGTACCTCAACGACCTGCTCTCTTTCGGTGCCATTGGTGCCAGAACCACCGAGTCCCAGCTCCACCGCGAGCTGGCCTCCGGACTCTCTTTCCCAATAGGCTTCAAGAACGGAACCGATGGTTCTCTCGACGTTGCCATAGACGCCGTCCAGGCCGCCTCCCACTCCCACCACTTCATGGGTGTCACCAAGCACGGTCTTGCTGCCATAACCACGACCAAGGGTAACGAGTTCGGTTTTGTCATTCTGAGAGGAGGCAAGAAGGGCACCAACTACGACGAGAAGTCCATTGCCGAGGCCAAGGAGAAGCTCCCAGAGAACGGTGTTCTGATGGTTGACTGCTCGCACGGAAACTCCAACAAGGACTACAGAAACCAGCCGCTTGTCGCTGCCGAGGTGGCCAGGCAGGTTGCCAAGGGCGAGGACAAGATCATCGGTCTCATGATCGAGAGTAACATCAACGAAGGCAAGCAGAGCATTCCAGCCGACAAGTCCCAGCTCAAGTACGGTGTCTCTGTCACCGATGGCTGTGTCTCCTGGGAGACCACCGTGGATATGCTCCAGAACCTGGCCGAGGCCGTCAGAGCTAGAAGAGAGGTCAAGAAAGCCTGACCTGTATAACGTTATTCTGATTGTTTTGCTTCACCGACGCCGCTCGCGTATCGTAACCGTGTCTCCGCTCAGTCGCCAGCACAGCTTGTTCTGCTTGAGCGGCTCCTGGAGGCTGTCCCAGGCGTGGGCCGTGAGGCTCTCCACGTCCTGCTGCTTCATCACGAAGAACGAGGCGCCGATGCTCCTGAGGGCAATCCCCAGCATACGTGGCCTGCCCAGCTCCATGACACGCGCGTACCGCCTCGTCTGTGGGCTGTCTGAGGCGCCCATCTCTCTGAGGAGACGCAGCCACGTGTACCAGTCGTCCGTGGCGAACGCCACCAGCACGGGACGCAGGCCTCCGTCTCCCAGCAGCGCCAGCGCCTCGTTGTAGGCCTCGTTGAAGTGCATCTTGTGCAGCACCAGGTACGCCAGCACCTCGTGCGCCTCCTCGGCGCTCAGCAGCTCCGCGTAGACCTGCAGCAGCCGCGTCACCGCCGGCACGTACGACTGGTGGTGTTTGGCGTCAACAGAGCACCGCGCGGAGAAGACAAACACGTTCTTCGCAAACACACACGGCTGCAGCGCAACGAGCGCCTCTCGCAGCTTGCGCAGCGACATCAGCACCCAGTCGGAGCTGCCCTCGCTGCGCTGGCGCTCCCTGATGCGTCCAAAGAACTCCTCACGCGCCGACGCGTCCCTCTGCAGCCGGAAGTCCTCGCCCCGGCTCAGCAACCCGTACTCGCCGGGCTCTGCGGGCTTTGCAAACCGCTCCCTGCGCCTCCGCAGTATCTCCTCCTGTGTGGTGGCCATTGGTGTCCGTCTTCCGGGTGGCGTTTGCTGGGGCAGGCGCGAGATGGGCCGGAAATCGAGCCCCAGCCAAATCTACTCGGCCGGCCCAGCCAAATTTACTCGGCCGGCCCAGCCCAGCCTACGAGTCTTTATGTACAGCTCTATTTCTCTAGACACCATCTGTTACAGTTCGTCTTTCTTCAGGGGGCTCCCGCCTGGGAACACAATCGCATAGTCGATGTAGAGGTCGCCGTGCTCGTCCTCGTTGTGGAACCTGGGCATACCCTTGCCCTTGACGACCTCGACCTCTCCGTGGACGACCATCCTGCCCGCTGGCCGCGACAGCGTTATGGACGGGTCGTAGTTGTCCAGAAAGGGTATCTTGCGCTCCCACCCCCCGTGGAGCGCTTCTTTCAGAGACAGCACCTCCGTGCGGTACAGGTTGTCGCCTATTCTTCTGTAGCCCAGGTTGCCCTCGGGCTTCTCGGCCTGCAGGATCTTGAGGTCGCCCGCATCCCAGTCCGGAGACTTGTCGGACTCCCCGGGTATGGTTTCGACGTTGTTTCGAGGCGCTCCCTGCGCCAGGTGGACGGGGTAGCTTCTGTTCTCGCGCACAACAGCGTGCCCGCCACACTTGCCGCACTTGTGCTTCATGGTGTTGCCCTTACCGTTGCACTGCGTGCACGTGGTCTCCTGCTGCTGGAACATCCCGGGCGCAAGCTGTCTCCTCACCCTCACACGGCCGCTGCCCTGGCACACGGGACACGTGTGTGTCTGCTTGTCCTTGGAGCCCGTTCCGTCGCACTTGTCACAGACGCTCTGCATGTTGACGGTGAAGTCTGTGCTCTCACCGTTGTAGAACTGCTTCAGCGTGAACTCGATCCGCACGCTCGTATCCGAGCCGCGTCTTCTCCCCGGCCTTCCGCCGCCACCGCCGCCTCCGAAGAAGTGTGCAAACATGTCAAAGGGGTCGTAGCCGGCACCACCACCGCCACGTGCAGCTCCGCCGTTCTTGACGCCGTCGACGCCAAACTGGTCGTACAGCTTGCGCTTGTCGGAGTCACCCAGCACCTCGTACGCCTCCCCCACCTCGATGAACTTGTGGTGTGCCTCCTCATCGCCGTTGTTCTTGTCCGGGTGATACTTCTTGCTCAGGTTCCTGTAGGCCTTCTTGATCTCCTTCTCGTCTGCACCCTTCGAGACTCCCAGAATCTGAACACGTTAGTAATCATCCGGTCTGTCGCGCGAATTCAACCTACCTTGTAGTAGTCTGGGTCTGCTGCAAAAACACACGCCACCACCAGCATAAGCACCAGTATGATCCTCATTTTGGCCCCGGTTCGTTGCTTGTCTTGGGGGTTTGGAGGGCCGGGTGATCACAAAGCTCCACGTAATTCGCCCCGGTCTGTCGGTGAGCACACGACCACTGGACGTGCGGCGTTTTTCGAGCTTGTGGGTGGGCGCTTAGCCGGTTCTCTGTTCCACCAGCCTCTTCTCTTTTCGCCAGACAAACCGCCGGCTAAGAAATGCGCTCGCTGCCGCCGCCTCGGTACTCGCGCTACAGACGCCTCAGACGCATCAACAGATCGGTGTGGAAGTTTGTGACCCACGGCTATATCTCGGACACAGACGCGTTCTTCCACTTCAGAAGACAGCCGGTCACAAAGATAAGACAGACACGCGTCACACGCAGGACAACGGCCAGGCCGAGGTTCAGGGACAGGGTGTCGCGCACGATGACCACCGGAACGCCCGCCAAAGTGGGCACGTACGCGCGTGCAGCCGCGTGCTTCTCGGGAATCCTCACCTTCAAAAAGAGGAAGGCCAAGGTGGTCAAGATGAACGTGAGACTGTAACAAATACTGGCCAACGAGCCAACGAGCCAACGAGCCAACGAGCCAACGAGCCAACGAGTCAACGAATCGACAACATTTGCGGAGATCAACCAAGCTCTGTGAGAGTAGTCAAAACAGTAGATACACAAACTCGTTGTCAAACTGAAAACTTGACGATTTTCTCGAAAACCCCTTTTCCCACCACAAACAAGCCTTGAACACATTGCATGCCAGAGATCTACAGAGCGCTCATCTGGCGAACGCGGTCAGAGGCCCGAAAGCTCGCCTGCAAAATACAACCAACCCCCCCACTCACAACATAGATCACGCATCGCACGACCCGAAGGGGCACCGCAGAGAGGGGAAAGGCGAGGCCAAACAAACACCAGCAGCCATAGAACGTTGTACCGAGTGGCGATTGCGCTTGATTGCTGAAGCTGTATTGCAGAGGAAGCGCGACACGAGAAAACAACGCAATAGAGAGTGAGAGCCCGATGGATCGGACAAAGACAGCAACGAGGATGCCCGTGTCGTCTGTGGAGTCCGACAAGGTCAACGTGAACCGCATTCTGCAGCGGAAGAGATCGACGTCGCGTACGCAGAACAACTACCGTCCGATACCCATCCCTGCAGAGTCCACAGCCACCGCACCCAACGGCAAGCCCCAAAACGGGACCGCCACCGCACTCCCGCAGCTACAACAACACGTGTACATCGTCAAACTGGTCCCATTGGAGCCGTCTGGCACCGGAAGCGACCTCCTCAAGATCCTGAGCGTGCCCGTGTACCCTGACACTCTCAAGCTGGGCAGGCAGAACGGCCCCAAAGTCCCCAACAAGATCACCGACGGGTACTTTGACTCGCGTGTGCTCTCGCGGACACACGCCGAGCTCTACGTGAAGGAGAACCTGCTGTACATCCGCGATCTCAAGTCGTCCAACGGAACCTATGTGAACGACGAAAAGCTGGTGCCACTGCAGGAGTACCAGCTGAAGCTCGACGACAAGATAGACCTCGGCACAACGCTGGAGAACCAGCTCACGCACAAGAAGATCACCTGCCGTGTTGCCGAGCTGAGGCTTGCCGCGCTGGATGAGTACGATTCCATGGTCAACACCTCGATGGCACCCCTAGAGTCCGACAGACGGGCTCTGTTCAACGGTGCGCTGGACGCACTCATTTTCGGGGACGTGATCGACGAGCAGGACGACCCGGTGTTGGAGGCAATGCTCAAAGGCCTGACCGACCAGGACCTAGAGCTGCCGTCGCTGAAGGAGGAAGCACCACAGAAAGACATAGTGGAAAACCTCAGCATCAAGTCGACTTCCCGGGTTGAGGACGTGATACGAAAACTGACGATTGTGATCAACAACGAGAATCTACAACACCAGAAGTTGTCGAGCATCTCCAAGTTCTTGTCAGACTACACAAAGGCCATACCGGAAGCTAATAATACTAATCATAATGAGGAGGCGCCTGTTGTGGAAGCACTGACCACGAAACACGCACTCGAGGAGAAGAGACTCAAGGCGGAAGAGAAAAAGTGGAGATCCAAGGCCCAGGAGGCCGAATTGAGTGCTAAAAAACTCCAGAAAGAGAACGAAGATCTCAGGAAGGAGCTTGAGAATACCACGAAAACGCTGCACGATCTACAAACGAGGATGGCAGCCCAGACCATAGAGATTGCAAAACAAGAACCCAAGAGAATCGACGAGGAAGCCAAGGAGGTTCACGAAGAGCCTGAGGATACCAAGAAGGTTCACGAAGAGTCTGTGGATACCAGAGAGAAGCCCGTGGAGGCGAAGATAGAGCCAGTGGAGACGAAGATAGAGCCAGTGGAAACCGCGAAGACCAAGGAGGCCGTGGAAACGACCACAGAGCCCGCAAACAAGGAGGCCGTGGAAACCACCACAGAACCCGCAAACAAGGAACCTGTCAACGCTCAAGCACAGCTTGCCACTGGTCATCGCCCTCCATACCTGCTCACATCTGTTGTCGTTGCCGTGATCATCTCGTGGATCCTACTGTTCACGTTCTACGAAGATCTCGTAAGGCTTAAGTCTATGTACATCACACTCACCTAATTGTCTATGATATCATAAAATTCGTCCAGGCTGTTCACAACGCTGTAGTCAATCTTGGGAATCCGGAGCTTCTCGGCAAACTCGCCGGCCACCTGCCGTGCTATCTCCTCTATGGACCCGAACGAAGCACCTTCCGCCACTATGGAGGTCTGCTGGGCACCGTCGAGACCACACATGACGATGCGGGGATCGTTGACGTACGCCAGATCGGTCACGCAGTTGATCGAGGCCCCGTGCGACGTTATCGAGCGTCTGACGTTGACGCCGATCGACGAGATCTTGCGCTCACCGGTCTCCCCACGCACCCACACGCCAGTGTTCTCGTTGAGAGTGGCGTCCAGGCCATACTGCTGGCGCAGAACACCCATGACGGTCTTCTCCAGCGTGGAGATGTAGCACTTGGAGCTGAGTCTGTGGAAGTCCAGCAGGTCCAGCAGCGGGTAGATGACCAGCTGGCCCGGTCCGTGGAACGTCACCTGGCCCCCGCGGTTGGTCTGCACAAAGTCCACGTGTTTGTAGCGCGTGTAGTCGTGGGACTCCACCAGCTTCTCCCTCTTGCCGCCCGTGTAGGTCGGCTCAAACTCGAACGACAGCAGCGTCGGCGGCGGTTTCACTGGCTCGGCCACACCGGCCAGCGCTTCCCGTCGCTTCGGGTTCTGCATCAGCAGCCTGTGTTTCTTGAAGTCCAGAAAGCGCGCAACAACGTGCTCCTGCGCTGCGTCGCCCTGTGTGTACGGCACCAGCCCGCGGAAGTGCACGTGTTTCAGAACGGCCGCGTTGCCGTGCAGCGGGTAGAAAGCCGTCGCGCAGCTCGAGTAGCCTCTTCCCAGATTCATGGCCCTCATACTCGCCTCGTCTGGGTGTGTTGGTGGAGAACAAGGTGGTGGAGAAGCGTGGTCGTCGGAGGGCTCAAAACTTGGGTGGCAAAGCCGCAGGACGCGTTTGGCTTGTTTCGTCCTCTTTTTCCTGTTTTGCTTGTTTCTTCCCCTTGTCTCTTCCTCTTTTGCCTTCTCCCTCTCCAGGATAAACCGGGTTGACCAGATGATATGACGAGGGTCTTGTGCGTGGCAGAGAAGCCGTCGATCGCCAAGTCGGTGGCCCAGACACTCGGCGGCGGACGCGTGAACACCCGTCCGTCCGCAAACAAGTACGTCAAGAACTACGACTTCAGCTTCGAGTTCCCGCAGTGGGGGTGGTGCGATGTGACGATGACCAGCGTTCTGGGACACCTGACGACGATCGACTTCCCGGAAAACTACTCGTGGGGGAAGTGCCAGCCCGCACAGCTGTACGAGGCCCCGATCCTGGTGAAGCACAACGACAGGGAGATCAAGAAGGTCGCAGACAACATCGGCAAGGAGGCCGCAAACGCAAACTACCTGATGATCTGGACCGACTGCGACCGGGAGGGAGAGTACATAGGGTTCGAGATCGTGGAGGCGGCCAAGGTGCGCAACCGCAGCTTCAACCTCGACACCGCACTGCGGGCCCAGTTCTCCCACCTGGAGAGAACACACATACTGCAAGCAGCACGGAGCCCGATACGGCTGAACAAGAGGGCCATCGACGCGGTGAGCACGCGGATGGAGGTCGATCTGCGCACAGGCGCCAGCTTCACGCGGCTGTTGACGGACACGTTCAAGAGCACCTTCAGAGACAAGAACCTGGTGTCGTATGGCACGTGCCAGTTCCCAACCCTGGGGTTTGTCGTCGACAGGTACAAGCGCGTGAAGGAGTTTGTGCCGGAGCCGTTCTGGTACCTCTCGATCGCTGTGAAGAAGGGCCAGACGGTGGAACTCGCGTGGAAGAAGCCGAACCTGTTTGACAGACTGATCGCGGTGGTGATCTACCAGGAGTGTCTCCGTCTCTCGCAGAATAAGGCAACTGTGATGAAGCTGGACTCCAAGAACACCGAGAACTGGGCACCTCTGCCGCTCACCACTGTTGAACTGCAGAAGAGCTGCTCGAACATCTTCAAGATGAGTGCGAAGGAGACAGTCGACTGCGCCGAAAAGCTGTACAACCTTGGATTCATCTCGTATCCGAGAACCGAAACAGACATCTTTCCGAAAAACATGGACTTCAAGTCGCTCATCGAGAAGCAGTACAACTCCAACGTCTGGGGCCAGTACGCACGAGACCTCATTCAGGTTCCGGGGAAGTTTAGAAACCCGCGCAGCGGGTCACACGACGATAAGGCTCATCCTCCTATCCACCCGATCTGCTACACCGACGGAGCCAATCTCACAGCGAGACAGAAACAGGTGTACGAGTTTGTCGTGCGGAGGTTCCTCGGGTGCTGTTCGCAAAACGCGAGGGGAAACTTGACGACGGTCGAGGTCAAGTGGGGGACAGAGTCCTTCACAGCCTCGGGACTGCATGTGCTGGAGACGAACTACCTGGACATATACACATACAACAAGTGGAAATCATCCAAGGCCCTCCCCGCCTTCGAACAGGGGGAAACCGTGACGCTATCGAGGGCCGAGCTGAAGGAGGGAAAGACATCACCTCCGACGTATCTCAGTGAGTCCGAGCTTATCTCGCTCATGGACTCCAACGGTATCGGCACAGACGCTACCATAGCCGAGCACATCGACAAGATCCTGACCAGAGAGTACGCCGTCAAAGAAAAGGTCGGGGGCAAAGAAGTGTTTCTGCCCAGTGAACTCGGGTTCGGCCTGGTCGAAGGCTTCAACCAGATCGGATTCGATAGGATCTCGCTGACAAAACCGTTCATGAGGCGAGAGCTCGAACAGAAACTACAGAACATAGTCAACGGAGAGAAGGGTAAACCCGAGGTGTTGAGAGAGATGATCTCGCTGTACCGCGAGGCTTACAACCTGACAAACCAGAACAAATCGGTCGTCACAGACGCCTACAAGCACATAATCGAATCGAATGCATGAAAAAAGTTGTTAAGAACATAACTGTAGCGGAGGCGGTATATCCGGCACCTTACCCAGCTGGAACTGGTCAGCTTGGAACTCGCGCACGATGTCCTCGGAGATATCTTCGACCTTGACTTCAGGCTCTTCCTTGTCGGCCTGTACAAACTTCTGCGGCTGTCCGCCAAAGGGTGAAGCCGCAGCTCCAGACGACCCGAACGGGTTAGAGGCCGCGGGAGCACCAAACGGAGAGCTGTTGGAAGCACCAAAGGCGGGAGGCGCAGCTGGGGCCGTCTTGCCAAACCCTGAACTTCCAAAGGCCGAAGATGCACCGCCAAACGGCTGCGAACCAGGCTGTGTATTCGACTGACCAAACGCAGAGGAGGTTGAGCCGCCAAACGGGTTGCTCTGTGACGTTGGCTGACCAAAGGGCGAACTCTGGGCGGGCTGGCCGAACGGGGAACTCTGACCAAATGGCGCACTGGCAGCAGGCGCAGCAGGCGCAGCAGGCGTTGACTGGCCAAACGAAGACCCTTGGGGTTTGCCAAAGGGCGAGCTCTGCGTTGCTGACTGACCAAACGGCGAGCTTTGGGTCTGGCCAAACCCGGCTTTGCCAAACGCAGGTGCGGTGCCAGAAGCCTGTCCAAAGGGAGAACTTGCTGGCTTAGCACCTCCAAAGGGCGAGGTTGTAGTTGTAGCAGCACCCCCAAAGGGAGAAGTTGCTGGTTTGGCACCTCCAAAGGGCGAGGTTGTGGCTGTAGCAGCGCCGAAAGGCGAGGACGAGGCGGTCTGGCCAAATCCGGCCTTCCCAAACGCTGGCGCAGAACTGCCGAAGGCCCCGGAGGTGCCACCGAACCCGGTGGTGGGTGCTGTCGTGGTGGCTCCAAACGGGTTGGACGCCTGTGCTGCTCCGAATGCCGGCTTCGCACCGCCCCCGAACCCGCTGGATCCGAACGCGGGTGTTGCAGCAGCGCCAAAGGCACCGCTGCCACCAAACGGGTTGGCTGGGGCGGCGGAAGAGGCGCCGAACGGACTCGACTGCTGGGTGGCACCGAACTTTATGAAGGGGTTGGGCGCCGTGTTCATCGTGAGGCACAGCTGGAGGTATCTGGCAGCCTTCTCTGTGTTCTGGCTGAGGTATTCGATGCACCGGCGGAAGTCGGAGCGCCTGCTGTCGATCTCGCGCTGGTGCTGTGGTAGGGTGTTGCTAGCAACGGCCTGTAGGTACTGGAGCCTCTGTTCCTCGAACGAGAGGTCTCTGCCGCTGATCAGGTTCTGGTTGGCGTCTCTGAGACTGTACGAGCTGAGAACCCCGGCGCCAAACGTGTGTGCGTCTCTGAGGTCTTCGCGGATCTGGCGGGTCTTGTCCGGTAGCTTGTTGTCTTTGGCGAACTCGACCTGGGCTGGCGTGAGGTGTAGATATCGGCACTGCGCTCCCTTGTTGCACGTTCCTGCACCGTTAGTAACCAGCCTGGCGCTGCGTGTGGGTTCCACTCACCTTTCTGGTAGTATTTGCACGCTGGCGTTGGGGCCATCTGAGGGAGGAGAGGTGGGTGGCGAAGGGGGAGGGAAAACAAAGCTTTTCTCCTCGCCACCTCCACACCACAGCAAGCGCCCGGCAAACAAGCACCACCCCATGATCTGCGTGGAGTGCTGCGAGCCGATCGAGGCGCTCTACTACAAGTACAAGGGCGACCACATCAAGCTGACGGTGTGCGATGTGTGCCACAAGGTGGCGGACCGGTACGTGGAGTACGACAAGGTGCTGATGCTGATCGACCTGATGCTGCTGAAGCAGCAGGCGTACCGCCACCTCATCTACAACCACCTCACCAACAAGGGCGACTCGACGCGCGGGGTCGACCGCTCGGTCTCGTTCCTGAGGCGCTACGACACCATCGTGAGGCTGCTGGTGCTGGTGCTGCTGTTTGAGGTGTACCTGACGTGGGCCTACGAGGAGAAGAGCTTTGCGCAGACGCACTCGCGCCCGCCCACCGCGATGACGCGCGTCATCCTGGAGAACCGCAACGTGCTGGCGCAGTACGCCTACTTCCTCAGCAAGGCCGTGCTCGAGTTCTGTCTGACGAACACCACCATCCAGTGCATCCTCTATCTGTGGCTCGACTTTGGCCATGCCGAGACGATCACCTTTGAGAAGCTCCACCCGCACCCGAAGCCGTCGCCGTCGCCGTCGCCGTCGCCGGACTCCGACTCGAGCGATGCCAACTCCGCCACCGTGGTGGTGAAGCAGTTCCACTACCCGCGCTCCTACTTCGTCGCCATCGTCTCCACCACGATCCTGGTCTCCAACCTGATCAAGCTGTTCCCCATCGTGATGCTCATCTGGCCCTACGACATCTCCATCCTCAACCTGACAAAGACCCTCGTGCAGTTCATCCACACGATCATCCTCATCGAGACAGTCCACATCGTGCTCCTGAACAACCCGAGAAACGACTACTGGCGCGTGGCGCTCGCCGTTTTCTGCAGCAACATGGTCAGGACCGTGGTGGGACAGTTTGTGCTCGTGTCCCTCGTCAGCAGAGTGTACGACCTGCCGTGGGTGGAGCTGGCGCGCGACGAGTACCTGGCTGTCCAGCAGAAGATCCTCGTCTTTGAACAGCTACTGAAATGAATAACGAAAACACACTGTATATTACACATTAGTGGAGCGGGTGTAGCGCCTTGTCAGTATTCGTTGAAGGTGTAGCGTCTTCTCACGGTTCCCTCGTGCGTCGCCATGATGATCTGATCTCCGTCGAGTCCGAGCCACGGCCCATCGAGCGGCTCGATGAGGTGCGGGTACTCGTAGTTCTGGTTGAGCTCCCGTCTCTCGTCGATGGTGTGAGACTTCACAGGCGCAATGGCAGGACTGGATCTCTGTGCGTCGGCCTTGATGGCCCGCAGAGCGATGAAGAAACTCAGCGGCAGGTAGTTGCGCTGGAAGTTCCACAGGAACGCCAGTGTTATCAGAGGAAGCGGCGCAAGACACGTGGCCAGCACGTATGCGTTGGAGAAAGTCAGAGAGCCGGCCATGGTGAGCTGGAAGATGAGGAGCCCCATCACCACCCTGCGGAAGATTATGGGCCACACTTTACCCGTGGAGTGCTGCGGGTGCACGCACGAGTAGATCAGCTGGTACTTGTAAACATAGAACCCGAGGATGAAGTACACCAGTCCAGACGCCAGGATCTTGGTGGACAACACGCTGTAGATGATGGTGATCACCAGGATCAGCAGCGGCCTTGGCAGATTGAGCCCAAAGTTGAAGAGCGGCGGCTTGTACAGATCCTTGAACTGACGCGGAGTTCTGCAACTTGCCTTGAAGTAGGGGAATCTCACCAGCTGGCCCAGCAGGAGTAGCTTGTAAGGCATCATTCCGAGACCTTGCAGCAGAATGGTATCGATGTAAAAAGCAGACAGGTCTCGCAGAGACGCAGCCAGCTGCAGAGCGAGTTTCTTCGTATCGCTCAGATATCCCCAGTAGTTCGACGCAGTACCTGCCATTGTGAACACAAGGAACAAGTTGACGAACACGTAGAAGAAGTTCTTGGATACGATGGACAGCTCCTCCTCGCCAGAGGATACAAAACCTTGCTTGGAAGAGAGCCACACGTAGAGGTAAGGAATGACAAAGTTGAGGAACGTGAACAGGTACACGGGAAGCATGTCCGTGACAAAAGTCTGAGCCCACTCGTTTTTCTCGAGAAAGTCTCCGAGATCCGGCCAGAACTTGGAGATTGTCTTGAGGTTGAGAAGCGTGGCCAGCGACGACACCGGGATGATGAATGCGACACACAGCAGACCGGTGAGAACGGTGATGTAGTACACCTTCAGGATTCTATCCTTCCGTGGCAGACACACGTTGTCCCAGATAACGTCATGCGGAGCAGGTGCGAGGCGTGTGATGAGGAAGTGGACGTGTGGATCGAGAACTGCCTGTGCCACCATCTGCGCGGTGGCAACAGAGTCCATCGTCACAAAGGCCGTTGGCGTGGCTGGGTAGTGACTCGACCTCGCACTCGTGATCTCGTCATCGAGCACCGCGAGCTGCTGCGTATAGTAGTCGATGGCGTCCACCTGTTTGCCGTAGAGTCCCAACCATCCGGTTCTGACGAGAGGGCGCTTTCTGTGCGAGGTGCTGCCGAAGCTGACCAGCGACTCAGACAGGTTGGAGTCCTCAGGCGACCCGGAACTCGAGCGACGGCTGTGGCCATCTGTATCGTCGTCTTCTTCGTCGTCGCGGTACCTGTTTTCCTCGTCCGGAGGTGGCAGTCCATTCCGCAGCGCCAAGGTCGAAGACACAAACGGCCTGAGGTTGAGCGAGTCTATGTGCGTTCTTCCTAGGTACTCAGCCCAGTGGTGCTCCAGCCTCTCGAGAACGTGGTGCCGCTGCTTGAACAGCAGATTCAGCTTCTTCCACTCGCGGCATATCACGATGGACGACACCTTGCCGATGTTCAGCGACTCGATGTGCTCCTTGAGCACCTGCTCGTCGCGCAGCTCGGGCGGAATACCGCTCAGTCGGATGGTCCGGTCGGTGACCGAGTTCTGGTGTCCCAGGTACTTCTGTCTCATGTCCACCACCTTCTTGGTCTGGTCGAGCAGATAGTACTGCGTGAGGAACGTGAACAGATAGGTGAAGATCACGTACAGCCACAGAAACGACTGGTAGTCTGTCTGCTGGTCCTCGTCCCCGTCGCCCGCGTCGCCTGGCTTGGACCCGTCGTCGCCGCCCTGGTCGTAGTTGCCCGTGAAGTGGTACCGCACTGGCGACAGCACCGTGACCGCAAAGAGCAGGCACACCGACAGCAGCTTGATGCTCATCTTGAACACCCCGAGAAACACGTACGCGTCGAGCCCCGCGTACTCCAGCACCTCGGTCTCGGTGATGCGGTACACGATGGGGATCCACCCGAACAGCGACTTCACCGGCAGCAGCGGCGGCATGAACTTGCGGTTGGAGTTGTTGAGGTAGTTCAGCCGCGCCATGAAGATGTTGGGGAACGAGCACCGCAGCACGCAGAAGGACACAAACGCAAACGAGCCCAGAACCGTGCAGATCACGGCCTGTGTGCCGATAAAGCGCGTGGGCGGTGCATCCCGCAGGTTCTTGCTCGCGTGGAGCAGCGAAGACACGCTTTCTGGCCCTGATTCCATGGCTATGGACGCACACAGATGTGGATCCGGCCGGTGGCGTTGATCAACAGAGCGCTTATCGTGTGACCAGGGTCGTGCACTGCCGACAAAACATCTGCCATTTGATGAATGTGCCATTAGTCCAAATCGAGAACCCCCGGACAAAGCAGGGAAGCGGTATTTATCCGGTTCTTTCGACCGTTTTTTGCACGCCGGAGGGGCAAAAGTCGTTGCCTCTTCCCCTTCTTCCCCCTTGTTCTTTCAGGGACAGATCTCTTCCAACACGCAGTCTGGCAACCACGGGGCGAGGCTTTCTGGATTTAATACACGGGATACGGGATAGACGGAGAAGCGCCAGCTAGCCGATTTTTTTGCTGTTCTGCAATCTTTGATACGCCCGTCCATGCGAAGGGTCCTTGTTGCTTGAGCTATAGATTTTTTTATCACTGTTTTTATCACTGAGGCGACACACATGACAAACTCGATCGTGGCGGAGGAGCTGAAGGCTCTGAAGATCAAGATGGACGAGCTGCTGGCCATGAAGTTCATCGAGGAGGAGAGCATACTGCGGTGCATCAGCGCGGCACAGGAGAGGTTCTACCAGTGTGTCATGGCGCAGATCAACACGATTCTGAACCACCCTGAGATTGGCGCGCAGGAGTCTCTGGCCAAGACACAGGTGGTGTCGACCCTGTTGAACAGGATGTGGAAGGAGTTCCACCACCCGACCCTCAAGTACTTCCAGAACCAGTTCTCGTACTTCCAGAAGACGAGAAAGCAGCCGGCCAACAACACGAGAACCGGCCGCAAACCCAAGCTCGTGAACCCGGTAGGCGCGCGGAAGGTGTTTGACAAGTTCGTCAAGATCGTCAGCTCGGCCCACTCGTTCTACTTTGCGATGGTGAAGGAGCTCATGTCTGCGTGCTACCTCTCGTCCAAGATCCCCACCAGGAAGATCCTGCAGACGCTCAAGATGACGCTCGACCACATGAATAACAGAGTGGTCCCCATCGAGTGTGTCATCCCCATCGCCACCGCCATCCACCGCTGCACTCTGTACATAGGTGACCTTTCGCGGTACAGGGCACTCATCGCCAAGAAGTACCTGCCCTCAGACTCCATCTCGAAGGAGGACAACAACAACTACAGCAAGTCCATCGAGCTGTACAAGCTCGCTTTGCTGATTCTGCCATCCAACGGCGAGCCCTTCAACCACATTGCGCTGGTGGACAACCTCAAGGACGACAAGTTCAACGTGATCTACAACTTCATGCGCTCTTCGTCGACGAGGTACTACTGTGAGGCGGGGCTTGCCAACCTGTTCAGCACGCTGCTCAAGTCCAGCAACACGAGCGGCTCCCACCCGATCCTGGAGGAGTTCGAGAAGCTCTACAACGAGAACCGCACCACTCTGACGAAGAGCGACAAGTTCACCCTGATCAAGATGGAGTTCATCTGTCTCGTGAACTACCACCTGTTCCCGAAGAAGTGGAGCCAGGGCCCCGGCAAGCTGTTGGGCGGTTACGATATCGCGACCATCGAGAGCGATTTCTACGGGTACTTGAAGGAGCTGGACTACCACAAGCAGATCAACAACGACTTCATCTTCAAGCAGATGGTGATTCTGATCGGAGGCTACGGACTGCTCTGCAACGTGAAGAACGAGAACCTCACCGACTCCAAGGAGGACTACCTGCAGTTTGTGTTCAGAGAGGTGGCCACCATCCTGTACATGACGCTCAAGTGCTGGAACAAGGCCGACCTCAACCTGAACATCGTGCTGCTGCCCATTCTGAGACTCATCTTGTGCTGGTTCATGAACAACCCGGAGGTTTTCGAGTCGGCCATGCGCTGCGAGGTGGTGATGACCCGGTTTGTCGCTGTGTTCAACATGGGCACCGAGTACTTCGAGGTTGAAGGCTTCGACAAGTACGATCTCTCGTTCAACGGGAAGATCAACCTGCCCAGTGACCCCATGACGAGCTTCCTGGACAACCCACCCCAGCGGCTGAGGCTGTTCAAGGAGGACGTTCTGCTGCGAGAGTTCAGTCCGATCGGCTACCACATGCAGGACTTTGACGATATGCGCAACTTGTTCACCGTGGAGAGCGAAGAATCGTGCCTCGCGCAGATCGGCGAGTTCTACGACAAGGAGCAGAAGGCGTTCAAGGCCGAGGAGTCGTACCTGCGTCTCGTTGCCGTCGTGACAACGTGGCGTCGGCTCACCCAGAAGTACGACATTGGCATCCCATCGGGTAAGGTGTCGCACCGCTTCAACATACCGCAGGAGCTCATCGACAGACACCTCACGGGACTGGCATCCTGCGAGGAGGACCAGAGCGACGCCGCGAAGTACACCCGCATGGTTTCCGTCATAGTGGATGACGAGAACGAGGACGAAATGTCCAGCTCCAGCAGCACCAACAACTTCAAGGACTCGGTGAGCGTGCCCAGCGTGAAGAGTCTGGACATGACCATAGATACTCCGCCTTTCAGCACCGTGTGGTCCGAGAGACCCGCGATCAAGTCTCCGTTTGCACCTTCAACCCCGATAGTGTTTGGCAGCACGGAGTTCCCCGTCGCCTCGCAGAGTTACCAGCTAGACTACAACTTGGCTGCTTTCAGCAACACGCCTTCGCCACAGCAACAGCAGTTTGGGAGCTCGATCTTCTCGGCTTTCAAACAGCCGGCAGACGTGTCTTCGGCGAGCACCTCGTGGTCGCAGGCTACCGACAACACCAACAACAACCCTGACAACAGTGCGTTCTCGAAGTCTGTGTTGTCGCAGTACGGACATGCGTTTGAGTCTCCCTTCTTCAGGTCAGACTTCAGCACAGAGAGACCGGCTACTGGATCAGAGACGAACCACCACGCGTTCTAGACGGCTGCTTCCCACTACTGGATCACTTTCGTTCATCTTGGAACCGATAGATATGGCTTAGACATTTATAGATAACACCAATTAGCAGGTGGGCTCGGGCTCGCCTCTTTCTCTAGTTCTTTCACCTCTCCGGCTTTCTGCCCTTCTTCGCAGCGGTGACATTCATGATCTCCTCCATGCGCTGCCTTCCAGCGGCAGGGGACACGATGAACAACGGCTTCGTGCTGGAGTAGCCGTCGCACCTGAGGCCCAGCCTCTGGCACTCAGAGCACTCCGGCTTTTGCTCTGGACATCTCTTTCTGCGGAGGCGGCAGGTCCAGCACCCGGTTCTGGATCTGGGGAGACTGGGCCTTCTCACCGGCTGCACCGCTGCAGACTTGTGCCCTGCCCGCTTCCCCTTCTGCTTGGTTTGCTTCTTGACAACCTTCCTCCTTTGGGGTTTCTTGGATCTGAGCTCGAAGCTGGGGTCTGCGGTGTCCTCGCGAGTCTCAGGTATGACAGCAGACCTTTCTGCTGCCATCAGAGGCGAGGGGGGCAGCTGCGGTATCTCGAAGTCGGGCAGCGTCTCGTCGGCGTCCTGGGTCGAGCTCTCTGTCGAGCCCCGGCACGGAGCGTCGCTGTCCTGGCCCATGATCACGCTCCAGTAGCTCTTCTTCTCGACGGGGAGGTTGGATCTCGATGAGATCGGCGAAGACGACGAGTTCAGGAAGTGCCTCCTGAAGTTCACCCTTGTCCTGTCGGAGTACTCGAGCAGCCACTCGCCGGGACTGAGCCCGTTCGACTCGGGCGTCCGCTTTTCGTCGCGCAGCGCGCCATATTCCCGCGCCCTGAGCGTGCCTGTAGTGCTGGGGCGGTCGTCGGTGAAGTGTAGCAGGTGGCCGGCCTTGTCTGTTTGGCCCTCTGGTACCCCGATAGGCGTACGTGCCCCCACGGGCTCTGCACACACTCGCGTCGCCTTCCAGGCACCCAGCTTGGGCAGCCGCGGGTCGCGCAAGTCCAGCGGAGACGCCAGCGGCGTGTTGAAGGGCGCGTGGAGGGCGCGTTCCGGTGGCGTTTGCGTGATGTGGCCCGCAAACAGGTGTGGCCTCAGGAGGTCCTCGATGGGTGGCAACCGGAAAGACGCGTTTGCGGTGCTGTGGACGCCTTCTGCGGTCATGTTATCTGGAATGATTTGCTTCCCCGCCTAGAAATGCCGCTGGATCGTGTTTACGTGCTTGTTGAACGGGAAGAAGAGAGGACTGGCTCGACTAAATACAACATTATACAGAGTGGCAATTTCTCGCATGGGTACACGACACGCTCACAGCGCAGGCTCATAGTCGTCGTCGTCGTCGTCGTCGTGGTCACCGGCCTGGGACGGTGGAGCGCTCTCGAGAACAGGCTCGTAGGAGTCGTCTTCGTTGTCCACGTCGTCTTCTCCGTAGTCGATTCTGAGGGACGTGTCGCCGGAGGGGTGCGGTGTCTCCGAGTCCCGCCCGACAAACGGAACGAGCTCCGCCGTGGTGTTCCCGAGATCTGTGTCCGGAGCGAGCTTGGTCTCCAGCGGAGAGTACAGGTCGGGGTCCACGTTGGCGCCCATGGTGTGCGAGCGGGTGAACTCCTCCTCGAAGGAGCCGAGCACGTTACCTCCGCGCTTCTTGGTGTTCTGCAGAACGCTCTGGCCGTACGCCAGATGCATCCACGGAACCGCCGCCAGGTCGACGTGCTCGGGAGCACGCCAGTCGAGGTCCAGCACGGCTTCTCGGAGCGCCATGGCTTCGTCCTTCTGCACGCTGTTGAGGTCCTCCTGGGGCCGGTTCATGTCAACGTCAGAGTAGAACCGGCGAACCTGCGCGATGTCGCTATCGTTGAACTTGACGGTCTTTCTCTTCTTGCTCCTGGTGCCGGGGACCCGCAGAATGCTTCTCAGACCGTCTTGACTCGGGCGCTTCTCGGCTGTAGACTCGGCAGCCGGCTGGCTTGGTGCGGCAAGAGGAGCAGACGGAGCAGGAGTTGCTGCAGCCGGGGCAGCCGGCACGAGCGGCGGCTGTGCCTTCTTCTTCTTTGTGTACTCTGACAGACTCCACTTCTTGGCCGGAGCGGCAGCCGGCGTTTTGGTCTCCGGAACGGGCGATGCAGACTTGGCACGGTCGCCAGCGGCAGGCGCAGGCGCACTTGTCTTCTTGGACGACGCAACGTGTATAGAAGACATCGCCACCTTGGCCTTCTGCGCGGCCGCTGCGGCTGTGGCCTTTGCCTGAGCGGGCGCATCCTGGGGTTTGGCCACCTCCCTTGGCTTGGACTCGGCTGCCCGGGCTGGCTTGGAAGCGGCCTGCTTGAGGGCCCTTTCCCTTTCGGCTCTTTCCCTCTGGACTTGCAACGCCTTCTCGGCTTTCTCCCTGGCAGCCTTTTCGAGCTCGGCCTTCCTGAGCTCTGCCTCTGTGGAGCGCTGCCTCTCCTGCTGCAGCACCTCCTCGCTGGCCGCACCGCGCGCCAGAATGGAGCTCACAAGCTGCTTGTGCTCTTCGCTTGTCGACTTCTTCTGTATGTGGAGCAGCACCTTCATGAACTGGTACTGCTCTAGCAAGGACGTGGGCATGCTTATGGCCGACAAACACGACAGAAGGGCCTTTGTCGAGACTGGCGCGTCGTGCTTGACCTCGTAACGCAACCACTTGCATATCCGGAAGAAGAACTTTGTCTTGAAACCGTACTTCCAGTCGAGCATGTGGCTGGAGCGCACGTTGAGGATCTCCAGCAGCACCACGAAGCGGAAGTCCGTGGTGTTGTCGTACGTGGTTTCCGGAAAGTACGCACACACCACGAGCCACAGCTCAAAGACCCGCACCGGGTCACTCTCGTACCGAGCGTAGATGTCGGAAATGAGCTCCTTCACCTCGGCAACCTTGGTGAGGAGGCTGTTTGTAGGCACGAAGATGTGCTGCATGATGTTCTTCACGCTGTCCTCGTCTGTGATCCTGGCATGGTTGGGGCGCTGCCTCTTCGCTGGCGACTCCAGCAGCAGCTGTCTCGACGGAGCCGTTGCCACCTTGGCGGGTGGCAAGTGCAGTCGCTGAGCGGAGCCCACCGAGGTATCCGGCGTGGGGGTGATCGAAGCGGTCGAGGCGGCAGAGGGAGGAGCCTCAACGGCAGCCGGAGCCTGGACGGCCTGCGTAGGCTGCTGATGCACGTGGATGAGCGTGAGCGGTGTCTGGCTGTGGTCAGAGTGCACCTGCTGTGGCTGCTGCAGCTTCTGCTCGAGGTGTGTCTCCTTGGGCTCCCAGTAGTTCTCGTAGGAGTTGTGGTTCTCGCTCAGATGCTGGTTGGAGTGGTCGTATCCGTTGAACTGGTTGCTGCCATACATGTTGAGGCCCTGCGACTGGTCCTGGTGCTGGTCCTGGTGCTGCTGGTGCTGTGGTTGTGGCTGGTAGATCTGCTCCCAGCGCATATCGGCCGAAAGCTTTGGCTCGTCGTGCTGGCCAAACGTGTGCGAGTAGTTGTCCATCTTGTGTAGCTCATGTACTAGAGACAGGACAATGGACTCGGAAACCGCTACTTTATTTACAAACGGGACAAAAGACACACCACACTCTTGTCCTGAACTTTTCGCTTCCTTCTTCCGCAAGCTTCAAACAAGACGCTGCCTTGTTGTGCTCGACTATCGATCTGCAAAGAACCCGATAGTTCGCTGAAGATGGCCCTTGTTGTCTGGTCTGCTGGGAAGAGTCGTCAGCTCGTTTTGCCCCCTGGCGCTTGCACATTTTTTTCTCTGCTGCGACGTGCGCCGACTAGAATATGGGCTTTGATTAGGTAAGCAAAGAGTTTGAGTTTTGTACGAAAAAGGCGAGACAAATTCGGTTCTAGATGCGAATAACATGGTTTCAGGGTCAATACAGGCGGAACAACACTGCGAACACCTCAAATGCCGGCTTCGGCTGTTGATACGCGCGTTAAACGCACCTGCAACAACGCCCGCACACGCTTTGGGTCACGTGAGTGTTTCAAAGCCGGGTTGGCGCACGACTACACCAAACGCCGTTTGTTTGTTTACCTGTCCAGCAATCAGACGATTTGCCACGCCTCTGCCCCTCGCAATCAAACGGTACACCATGGATGACGACGCGTATTTACAGCCCGGTACGTGATGTGCGGCTTGGAAGAGTCTCTTTGGCTGCAGCTGGATACTAACGCAACCGCAGGGTTCGATCCCAAATCACTCAAGGTAGCGCAGCTCCGCAGCGTGCTCCTCAACCACGACGTTGACTACCCCTCGTCCGCAAAGAAGGCAGATCTGGTGAACCTCTTCAAGAAACACATCTCGCCCGTGGCCTCCACCATTCTCGCAAAGCGGGGAGCCATCCACCCAAGCAGCACCGGCATCGTCGATGTCCGCAGCGGCAGCGGCTCTTCAGCCTCCCCTGTTGAACCCGAACCAGAGCCCAAAAGTACCGCAAAGTCCCGTCGCAAGACGTCCGCGACAACAGCTGCCAAGGTTCGCGCTAAGACGGAGGAGGAGGAGGAGACCTCGTTTTCCAAGAACAACGTGTTCCAGCGCTCTCCCAGACCGAAGTCCCGCACCCCTTCCGAGTCCGAGACACCACCACCGGTGGTTCCGAGGAAGAGAAGGGCGGTTAAGACCGAAGACGAACCTGTGAAGCCCACGCGCAAGAAGACAACGCGTGCCACCAGCGCCAGCAAGAAGAAGAGTGCGCTCGATCTGGAGAAGCTTGAGGATGACGACGAGATTGACTTTCTGCCCAAGGAGTTCCGGAAGGAGAACATTGGAAGCGCGACGATCCACTACACAAAGGAGAAGAAGACGACGAAAACAGCGGCAAAAGTCACGAAGCCAGCGAAAAAGACCACAAAGTCTCGTCCCCGCCGCGTGAAAGAGACCGATATCGTGCATTCCGATAGCGAAGAAAACCACCAGAAAGCCGCCGACAAAGGATCACAGAAGTCAGATGGTTTTGTGGCCTTTCTGAACGGTGGAAGTCCCGTTGCTCAGCCGCATAGTCCGCCACGCATGGACTTCACGGCGAAAATCGAGTCGCCCGTGGCAAACATAGACACAACCCACCTGTCTCCCGAGTTTGCTTCTGCCCTTAAAGCAAACACCGGCTCTGCAACACCCAAGAAGATCAGCCCGCCCACGATTTCGGAGCTGAACTCGCTCCAGGGAACCCCGCGGATGAGCACACCAAAGAAAACAAAGCAAGACGGACACGCTATACAGTTTCCATCGTTCTCTGATGACGAGGAAGCTCTCGCCAAGCTGAAGGAGGAGATGACTGAGATGTACGAGAAGATCGAACGCGAAACATCGGATACCCTCGTCGCTCTTGAGCACTCGTCCAACTTCTCGCTGGGCACCTTGTTGAAGTACATCATTCTCTGGTTTCTGAGTGTGTTTTTCTTTGTGGGAGTCTGGTGGTACAGAGACCAGACACTGCAGGTCGGCTACTGTGGTGTGGAGGTGTACATGCCCACCATCACTTATGACTCGGGTATCAACCCAGACCTGGCACGCTACGCTGATGTGCTCGAAGACAATCTGTACAAGTTGCGTCCGGTGTGCGATCCTTGCCCCGAGCACTCGATCTGTTCCCCAATGTCGCAAATCAAGTGTGAAGAGGACTACATGGTCTACAAGCCGTGGTACTCTCTCGGTGGGCTTATACCCAAGACCGAGTACTGTGTTCTGGACACAAGAAAGGCGGACAAGATCACCAAGCTGGCACAGTACACTCTCGACTTGCTAAGGAGGCGCAACGCGGAGCTCAACTGTGGCGAGGGCAAAGACGTCGACGCCGGTCTGACAGCAGGCGAGCTGCACGATCTTCTCTTTGCTATGAAATCTGTGAGTACTTCCCACTTTTTCTGACCGTTTAACTTCTACTAACCACTTCAGGAAAACATCGACGACGAAGAGTTTGAGATTTACTGGTCCAGGGCCCTCCAGGACCTCGCTGCAGAGGATGACATTCACGTAAGTTGCACAAACAGTTACACAACTCCCAGAACTTCCAGGTTGCTTACTAACATCAAGATCTCTAGTTTTCCCACGTCTCAGGTAACGGTGAGAAATCTGCCGTTGACAAGAACACCGAGCAAGAACCCCTTGAAGAAGACACGCTTATTCGATCAACGTCCACCGCCAAGCTCAACTTTCGGTGCCGAATTGAACGCGCCCTTTTCAGAACGCTCCTGAAGCACAAGCTCAAGTTGCTGGCTGTTATCGTTCTGACTTTCACCGTTCAGTACCTCCGCATGTCGTGGAGCAGACGGTCTGCGTTCACCACACGCGTCGATATCCTCACCAAGAACGTGCTCACCACCCTACACAACCAGGCCAAGCGTGGACGCACGGACAAGTCTGCAAAGTCGTACGTTGGCAGCGTTCAGCTGCGCGACTACTTACTGAACTCCGAGGATTCATACACCAAGAGCAAATTGTGGAGCGCAGTATCCAAGAAAGTCGAACTCAACACCAACATCAAGAGCAGCACCATCGAAGAACACGGAGAGATTCTCAAAGTCTGGGAGTGGTGTACGGACATAGGACTAGAATGAAATTTGTACAAATCTTAATAACAATCACCCTCTTTTTTTTTAGTTACCAAGTGCGCGGATGGCCTGTTCGAGCTGAGCCTTATCGTACTTGATGTACTTGCCTGCGTGTTTTGTGAAATCTCCGCTCGAATGCTTGTCATAGAACCTGTTGTACAACGGAATCAGGAACGAAATCTCGTCAACCAGGTACTTCTTCAGCTTGGGGTCGGTGAGACGGTAGGACTTGAAGACGCGACACCTCTCCTCGAACTCGTGGTTGAAGTTCTTGAACTTCTCCTTGATTGCGTCTTTCTCCTTGGACGAGAGCGAGCCTCCGTGAGAGGCAGAGGCACCGTTGATGACAGTGACGTCCATGAGGTACTGAGCAGATGTGTTCCACGCATCTCTGAAGAAAGTTCTCGCTCTCTTACGTAGCTTTTCGAGACGGTCCATTCCCGGCTGGCCCAGCACGGATGGGAGTTTGGACTTCTTCATCAGCTCCTCGGCCACGGAGATGTTCACCAACAGCATGATTCCCAGGTTCTCCTTCTTCAACACGGGTTTGTTTTTCAGCTCGAGGTTGACAAAGATGGCATCGAGAGCGTCGCTGAAGAAACTGGACAACAGGTACCGTGGATCTGCGTTATCCGTGACCACGGAAGCAGACACCGTGGTGAACGTCTGAGCCCACAAAGGTTTTGGCTGTGGGAACCAATCGCCGCTCTTCATGTGTTGCATCACGGATGTGAGCAGATCGTGGAACTCTGCAAGCTTGTTGACCCGGTTGAGGCACTCGCTTGCCTGGGGACTGATACCCGTTTCGCCGACCGGGTTTGCAATCTCGGCAAACTTGTTGTCGATGGCCGCCAAAAACTCGCGGAAGAACCTGTTGGCCTGATCCCTGGTGCTGTCCATTGTCCTCTTGAGATTCTCGGGGGTCTGCGCCACGCTAGAACGCACATGAGACAGAACCTTGCTGTTCCAGTGATACAGCTCAAACAGCAGCGCACCGTGTCCGTTGAAATGCTTGGCTGTAAACCCGACTATGCTGTTGATGATGTCGTTGTAGGCGGCAAACGGCTGGCCGAACACGTTCATGAACAGCGGCGAAAGCCTGTCGTGGCCGTTGCCCAGAATGGCGTTGTACAGCTGGGTCTCGGCCGTTATGAACGCGATCAGGGCCTCGGAATACGCACCGATGCCGTTGCTGCCGCGGTCGTACGTTGCCTTGACCCCGCTGGGCGTCGTGGCGGCCTCCAGATGCTTCATGCTCTTGGTGATCATCTCCGCTCTCTGCGACACGAGCCTGTCGTCTGCGAACGAGCTGGTCCCCGCGTAGTAGTGGTATATCAGCCTGATGTCCTCGAGCGCCTTCTTCTCCACCACGGGGAAGTGCGTGCCCTTGGCCATGTACGGTGCAGGGTCGAACGACTGCGAGTACTTGGCGAGCACGTCGTCGTAGTAGAGTCTCACGTACAGCATGCCCTCGGTGACGGAGCTGCGGAGCCCGCTGATGATGCCCTCGAACTCCTGCAGGCCGGCCTTCTGGATCTCGTCCCTGAGGGCGTTGGTCCTGTTGAGCGTCTCGACGAACGGCCTCACGCCGATCTTGCGGATCGCCTCGCTGTCGTTGAGCGTGGCCTCCAGCTGTGCTGCGCGCTGGGCATAGCCCTTGATCACGCCGATCACCCCGAGGCTCTCCTGGATGTTCCGCTGGTGCATGCTCAGCTTCTTGGATGCGCGCACCAGCGGCGAGATGTTGCGCGACGAGTTGGCCGCGCGTGATTGGATGTCCCTCAGCGACCCGGCCATCGTCTGTGTCATCTGCCGTATCGACCGCAGGCTGTCGTCCAGCACAGCGACATCCGCCTCGTCCACGTCCACCAACAGCTCTTGCGTCATCCTGGCCGGTGTATTCGATCTATTGGCGGCTGGGTGGCGTGTTGCCACCGTAAGGGAGGTGTTTACGACAAGGCGATGCGATTTCAGGGAGCCGAGCGGCTCGCGCACTACACCTTGGCATTTGGGATTTGTCTATTTCTCTACTTCTGGCCCACTCTGAAACTGAACGCGGATCTGCACAGCGGACACGTGCTGCCGCCGGAGCTCTTGAACCACTTGTAGAGACAGCCCGAGTGGAACCTGTTGTTGCAGGTGGTGCAGCTCTTGGTGGGCAGCGAGTGGTCGATGTGCAGGATCGAGTAGCAGATGGCACACTCCTCGAAGCCGGAGAAGTGCAGCGAGACGTTCCTGTTGAACAGCTCAACCGCCTCGACGATGGTGCCGCTCTGCACCGAGATCACGTACTGCGAGGCGAGCAGCCACGCCTTCCACTGGGTCTCCTTGACCCCGATCCTCAGCGGACCGCTCACCGACACGTTGGTGAGCGGGTAGTCCGTCGGCAGCGAGATCACCAGCTCCATCAGCTGCTCATCGATGTGGTGAAAGCACTTGACCTCCTTGGTGACCCTGTTGATTTTGATCGAGAAGTTCTCGGTCTCCCTCAGCCGGTCCACGTTCTCCTCCACGCTGTGCAGCTGCTCCTCCACCAGCGTGGGCGAGATGTGCTGCGCAGTGAACTTGTCGATCTCCGCCTTGTAGTTCTTGTCACGCAGGTTGTTGAACCAGGACTGTGCTGCGGACCCCGTGTACTTCAGCGCCATGTAGTACGTGATCACCGCCAGCTCGTGGATGCGCTCCTCCAGAGTGCCGCTCGGGGAAAAGTCCTCGCACAGCTCCACACCCGCACCGCCGTCGAGCCAGTAGAAGATCGACCCGAAGAACTTGGACATACTGTTGTTGCCCGAGAGCTCGGCGCTGTAGAGCTGGCGAATGCCCTGACTGACCCGGGCAAAGTGCGTGAACACGAGAAACCAGCTCCACAGGTACGTGTGGGACCGCTTCTGCTCTTCTGACTCGTTGGTATCGGCGTCCCAACTAGCGGCGATGGTGTCCAGCAGCGCCTGTGGCAGCTTGGGTCCCTCGGCAGCCCCTCCGCTGTCGCCCAGACGGGTCTTTGCGAGCTCGTACTCCACCACCAGCGCATCCTGCTTGTCCAGTATGACTTTGGAGAGTCCCTTGGCAGCAACGGTCTGCAGCTCGAGAGATTCGGAGCGCAGCATGGTGTAGAACGTCTCCTCATCGACCGCAAACAACTGCATACCCAGGATCCGCGAGACAAGCTCCTCCACAAGACGGTACGACTGGTCCTTGGTATGCTTGTCGGCGGTGAAAGACTTGACGATCTCAAGCACCTCGCAGTTGAGCGCCTCGGCCTCGTCTTCCCACACCGGATTCTGGGAGCTGAACTTGGTCAGGGCAAGATACAGCTTCAGAGACCAGTAGCCGAGCACCTGCGGGTACTCCGAGTCGCCCACATTGGCAATGCCAAGCGAGTCAAGACACAGACGGGTGGAGAACTCCAGGAACTTGGGCAAACTCTCCTGGGACGTTTCCAGTCTGCCGGCCCGGCTGAGGTACGTGGTGGCAAAGTTCAGCAGCTGCAGCCTGAGTTTGAGAAACTCGGAATCGTAGGCGTGTTCCGAGTCCAGCCAGTTGCTGAGGTTCGCCACAACCATCATCCACCGGTTGAGCGGGGCCACTGCAAAGCCTGGAGCGACGTCTGTGTCGTGGTCGAACATGATGAAGTTGATCAGCACAGTGAGGTTCACCAGTCCCTTGGAGAGAATCTCGTTTCCTCTGAGTCCCACCACTTCGGAGGCGGCCTGATTCCTGATCCTCTCGAGAGCAGGAGCCGCCAGGAACTTTGGAGCGGAGCTCACAAAGGTGCTCAGAACAAGAGGGGTCTTCAGCAGCTTGGGCCAGCCCACGCTCAGAGATGCAAAGCCACTGGAGGAAGTCTTGTCGGCCAGGGACTCCAGCACTCTCTTCAGTACCTTGGCAAAGTAGAACCTGGCGGAGGCAGAGTGGTCTGAGTTGATTGCGCCGACGATGTCCGCGAGTATGCCTTCTCCCGCACCCTGGAGCGTGTCAATGACGTCTTGAGTGAGTGTGTCTGTGGCGACCTCACGGAGAACGAGAGCGGTGGCTTTGCTGTGGAAGTCGGAGACATAAGACTGAAGCCTCTCGCTGTCCTCCTGCAGGAAAACATGGTCGATGGCCACCTCAGCAGCGAGCGCAACCAGAACCTTGGTGTGTGGTTCGGTGGCACCCAGCTCGGCAACCAGCCTCATCTTGGCAATGAACTCGAGCTCTGCCTGCTCGTTGCGCGAAGACTGCCCATCGTGGACAAGCATGATGTTCCCCTCGAGCGAGTTTGAGATGAACAGTCGCAGGTCTGGACTGGACCCCAGCACCGAGCCCAACGATGCTGCGTCTGTTCCAACAGTGAGACATCTGATCAGGCCTGGCAACTGCTCGAAAAGAGCACAGAGTCTCCTTGCCGGAGCGGTGGGGTCAGCAAACAGGCCCTCTGTCTTGAGGTATCCCAGAAGTCCGCCGAAGTAAGCTCTTTCGACTTCTGGCCTGTCAATGGACTGCTCAAGACGGTCAAGCAGCTTGGAGTGGTTTGCCCAAAGGTAAACGTTCATATCGTGGCCCGGTTCACTAGTTAAAAACTCTAGTATGGAAGGCTGGAAGTCAGAGACACACTGGTCGACAAAAGCACCAACCCGGTCCAGGTGCACCGACTTCTGGTACAGGTTGCCGATGATCTCTGGTGTGGCAAATTTGAAGTCGACGGAGGTGCTGGCAGAAACGTCGGAGGAGTGTTTCTTGACATGCGCATACAGGTCGGGACACTTGGTGAGGTCAAAGTTCTTGAAGCTGTGCAGGCTCTTGAGCAAGATGGCCAAGTTGGCGTCCGAGTTTTCGATCATGGTGATCTTGGTGTAGCAGTTGTTCACTATGTCATGCAGCACGTCCGATTGTTGGGAGCTGTAGTCTGCCAGAATGCGAAGAGGGAGATCGACAAACTGGTCCTCGATGAACATGGGGACGTCCTGGACGAACTCGTCGAGTTTCGGTCCACGGAGGTACCCAACTGAGATCCCCTTGTCCAGTATCAGAAGCGACAGCTCTGGGTTGGACTCGGTCGCGTCGGAACAGCGTTCAAGAGCGGCTTCGAACATGTTGCGCACAAGTACGTCGTCTGCGGCTCTGAAGAGCGCATATACGTTGTTCACCAGTGTCGTGGATGGCTGGAGAGACTTGTCTGCGATGACAACGGGACCCGCGGGAAGAGCGGCCAGCAGGGCAGCGTGGATCTTGTAAACCGACTCCTTGTGCTTCTCGGCAATCGTGGCGATTGTCGGTTCTGAGATGGGGGCCGCGAGTCTTTCGCCAACGGTCTCGTACACGGAAACCCTGGCAAAGAACGCAGCTTCCAGGTACAGCTTCCACGCAGCTTGCACGAAGTCCCTCTGTTTCTCGCTGTTCAGATTCTGTGCGAAGTAGCCAACGAGCTTGGAGGCATCCTCTGTAGAGTAGTCAAGCACAGCTTCGGGCAGCACACCGGGTGTAACGAGCTGTAGCACGAGAGAGTAGTATCTGGTGTCCGAGTTGCAGGATCCGAGGGCCAGCAGCTCGTAGAAACGGGCTTTGGACTTCTTCTGGTCCCACAACGTGTGTGCATCGTGCTTGGTGAGCGCGAGCAGAGCCTCGAGCATCGGCACGATCACCAGCGAGTAGATGATGGGCTGCGGTACCGCCTTGAGCTTCAGTCCCCTGACGATGTACTTGCATGCCACTTTGTAGGACTTGGCCGAGAGGTGCTCCGTCAGCGCTGTTGCCAGTCTGAAGGCCATTCTCTTCAGCTGCAGGTCGCTCGATTCCGCACACCCCCACAGCTGCTCCAGCTGCAGGATCTGCTCCAGCTTGTCGGTGTGTGGTTCGTGCAGCTCTGTCTTGGAGACTATCGCGCACAGCATCGAGATGGTGCTGTAGGCGAGTCTCTGGTACTTGGCCTCGGCCTCGTCCCTCCCGACGAACCGCTCGTCCGAGAGGGTCTCCTTGGACTCGAACCTGAACACCTGGAAGCAGAACTCGAGGATGTACTGTGCAAAGATGCGCCACATGGCGTCCACCTTGTCGCCAAAGGCCGTCTGCAGCGAGAGCTGGCACTCCTTGGCCACGAGCCTGTCCGACTCGAACGACCCGGCCAGCCACACGGCAGCCGTGTCCCGCAGGAACTTGGAGTACTTCTTCCCAAGCACCTGCACGAACCGCGACTGCAGCTGGTGCGAGAGGATCCGCACGCGCTTGGAGGTGTCGAGCGAGAGCTTCGGGTACAGCTGGACCCACGTCAGAACCACCAGATCGTCGTCGAGCTCGGCCCCGGACTCGCAGATCTGCAGGATCTCGGAGAGCGACTTCTCCCTGGTGGTCTCATCGCGCTTGAGCAGCGCTTTGAACGCCAGCTTGAGCTGTGGAGAACATGTGCTGAGGATGTTGGGATCAGGCACCCCGCTGATATAGTTGAGCGATACTTCGAACCCGTTGGTGCCGAGGGTGGTGCTACTGCTTCCGAACCTGTGTCGTTAGTCTCTGGAGCTCTGGTTCCGTACGGGGTACTCACACGTTCATCGTTGCGGGCGGGCTTGTTGGTGGGTGGCAAAAGAGGTGAAAAGGCCCCGTCCACTTTTCACGAGATGAGCTGTCCCCTGTCCCACTCGGCTCTGCCTGTCCCACCCAAACCGCCTGGCGACGATAATTACGCGTGAATCGAGGAGCAAACCGGCCGTAAACCGCAGAACCTCGCAATGGCGGTTAACGACAACGGGCTCATCCACACGGCATCCACACGGCATCCACACCCACACACTGTGGCCATGCGGACTATCTACAACGGGTGAAAGTGGCCAGTCTAATCATACATGTAAACACCTAGTAGTCGTCATCCTCCTCCTCCGCCTCCTCGTCGTCCTTCTCGACAAACTCGTCGTCCTGCTTGTTCTGGGCCTCTGCCTCCTCGGCAACGGCCTCGCAGGCGTCCACCCAGTCGCTATATATGTCGACCGGCTGGGACAGCGCGTTTATCGGCGTCTGGAAGTTCTGGCCGCAGATCTTACAGTGCAGCTGACCGACCCCGGCCTTCTTCTCCATCGTGCAGATCACAGACTTCTCGTGGTTGCAGAACAGACAGCTGAACTGCGTGTCGAGCCTGGCCTTGACCCTCTTGACGGGTCCTCTGGATGACTTCTTTCTCTTACCCTGGTCCCGGCGTTAGTATCCCGATCAATCACCTCCCCGGCTCCCCGTACGCACCATGATGGACGCTAACCTGTGTCCTTGTGGTTGAAACAAAAGCCTGCTGAGCACAAGAAAAGGCTTCGTGTTTCGCTGGCCCCTGGGAAATGGCAGATTTGCCGTGCCAGCAAGCGATGAGAAGTTTTTTTTTTTTTTTTTTTTTGGAAATTTTTTTTTAAACTCCTCTCATTTCCCTGGAACCCACAACACTCACCAACATGGCCAAGAAGCAAACGAAACAGGCGATCAACCCGAAGAAGCCAGTCAAGGCCAGACCAGCCAGGAAGGGCAAGGTGGTGAAGGGCGTGTTTGCGTCTGAGCCAGCGGAGGAGCAGGCTGTCACCAAGACGAAGCCCGCCAAGAAGGAGGTGGCCCGGGCCTCCCAGATAAAGAAGGCCGCCGTGGACAAGGCTGTTTCCGAGCTTGCCAAGTTCTCCGAGGCCCAGAAGGAGGACTCGGACAAGAAGCAGCTGTTTGACGACGACGAGGACGATCTGTTCGTCCAGGTGACAAACGTCAAGTTCTTCGCCGACAAGCTCACGCTCAAGCCCAAGACCATCGCCGTCCCACACCCGCTGTTCGACATGGACGACTTCAAGGTGTGTCTGTTTGTGAAGGACGACCTGATTGACGCCGAGACGCTCGAGCAGATCGAGGCGGCCGGCATTCCGCACCTCGACAAGATCATCGCCGCCAAGGAGCTAAAGGGCGAGTACAAGTCCTACGACGCCAGAAGGAAGCTGGTGTCCGAGTACGACCTCTTCCTGAGCGACGACTCGCTGGTCACCGTGCTGCCCAAGCTGCTCGGCAAGGTGTTCTACGGAAACCACCGCACAACCCCGGTCTCCATAAGGCTGAGATCCGGCAAGCAGCTCTCCCTCACAACCCTCCGCAACCAGGTGCAGAAGGCCGGCACGCAGATCGTGTATGTGCCACCCATGGGCGTCAACGTGGTGCTGAAGGTGGGCTCTCTCGCGCTCGGCGCCGACAAGCTGTACGAGAACATCTCCGCCATCGCAGACCACTTTGCCAAGCACCAGATAAGATCCATCAGCGTCAAGGTGCAGTCGTCGCCCTCGCTGCCCGTCTTCTACGCCAAGAAGCTGCACTCCGAGGCCGACGTCAAGAAGGACAGCCAGGACACTGCCGTTGCCCAGAGCGACATCTCCGACTTTGACCGGGCCCTGTTGGAGCTGGCCGTTGACGAGCAGGCTGCCGAGAAGCTGATCAAGAAGAGAAAGGCCCCTAAGGTGCCCGCCACCGCTAAGAAGCAGAAAGTATAGAAATCCCGCACACCCGCCTGTATAATTCGTCCTAGCCAAACACCTGTTGTAACAGACCGCGTTTCGTTGTATTCTGTGTTTTGTGATATGCACGACCCGCCACCAAGCGCCCCTTTGTGTTCTAAAGTGGCCTCCTCTGTGGCCTTCTTCCGCCAAACCAGCGCTCGTTCTATTCATGGCCGAAATCAGCGCTCCAGAGAGCCTCCGGCTCAGCACGTCGAACCTGACGCGCCGCACGACGAAAACCAACACGCTGATCCTCACCGGGTCCGAACTGCACGCTGTGGAGAACGAGGACCTGCTGGACAAGCTGATCCAGGGAGTGTCCGACAACATCCCGGTGGCGGAGACGATGACGGTGTCGAAGCTGCGGTCCATGAAGAAGACCGTGCTGGTGTTCACCAACATCGAGACGTCCGAGAAGGTGCACGACATCCTGGCGGCGTGCGGGCTGCAGGTGACGTACAGTCTGTGGGACAACACGACGCCGCTTGACGCGCCCAAGGCCGGCAAGGGCGCCGACGTCGAGTCCATGCTGTTCGACGGAACGCTGGGCGGCTCCGCAAAGTGGTCCGACGCCGAGGACGTGGGCAAGTGGTCCAGCAACGTGTATCTACAGCTGCCGGAGCCGGGCACCACCGTGCTACAGTCGCCACCGGGCTCGCCGTATCCGGAGTACGTGCCCGAGCTTCCGGAGGAGGAACCGGACAAGATCTCGATCTCCGATCCGCAGTCGATATCGCACCTGCTGTACCGCACGAGTCTGGACCACAGCACGTTCGAAAAGGTGGACCCGGGCGACGATTCGGTGCAACTGGGCAGGGACCACGTTCTCGCTCTGGACGGAGACGAGATCCAGACGCTGTTTCCAGCTAAGTAGATAATGTATTTTGGGGTCGTATTCATAAAAGTTCTTCGTTCTCCCGGATGACGGGGGTTTCGCCATGCTTGTCGGACTCCCGGTCCTTCTTCGACAGGAAGCTGAGCCTGCGCGCAAACGAGTTCGTGGCCGGCTCCTTGCCGCCACTGCTGAGACTCGCAGAGGTGGCAGCGTTGCCGTTGGACCCAGACGAGGGCGAGCTCGTGGACAGCTGGCTGGCCACGGTGAGTTGCGAGTTGCGTCTGGAGATCTTGGAGAAGAACCGCGACGACTTGGAGTGCACGGGAGATCCCATGACTGCATTGGCGTCTGCAACCACATCTCCTCCCTCGTCGGTGAGAGCAACACTCGATTTGTCGCTTCCGCGAGTGGGCACCTTGGTGGGCGACACACCAAACGGGAAGATCTTCTTCTTGAAGAAAGAGGGCGAGGACGGAACATCGTCGTCCTCGGGAAGAATGCTGTTCAGAGAACCAGAGTGCTTGGAGTTCTGCTGCTGGTCATAGCCGGTGTAGTTCCTGGGTACGTCATCCTCGCTCTCGATGACAATGGACGGTTGCGACGAAGGTGGTGGTACCTCTTCTGCGGGCTGTGTCTTCTCCATGGTGGGACTCAAGCTGGAAGTTGGGCTGAATCCGAAGCTGGGAGCCACAGATGCACCCCAGTGTTCGTTCGACTCCTTGATCGGCGTGTTGTTCCAGATACTGCTGCCGAAACTCTCACTCCGGTTGCGGTTCAGATCCTGCTGCGGGCTGTTCGTGCCAAATGGGTCCAGCTTTCCAAACGTCTCGTGGTGGTTTGGCTGTTTGCGCAGCATGTTGAAGAAACGCGAGCTTGTGTTCCCGTTACTCTCGTGGGAGATCGGTTGGGGCGCTGGGGACTCAGAGGTCAGCACATCGCCGATGCTGGATTTCCTTCCAAAGTTGAACACGTTGGAGAGTCTCTTGGGGGAAAACGTCGACATGGTGTTGGATTGAGGCACGTCATCCAGCTGCTGTGGTACCGCGTGGTTAGACACAGTGGGAGAAGCGATAAACTCAAAGATCGACTGGTCCCTCATAGAGTTGCTCGTAGACGGGAAGAGTCTCTGGTCCGGTAGGTTGAGAGTTCCCTGTGGAGAAGACGCGATGTTGTTGGTGTTGGAGTGCATGGATACAATTCTGGAGTGTGTCTGCTGTTGATCCTGTGAAATACCGCCCAGAGAGTTCAAAAAGTCAAAGCTGGGTGTATTGCTAGGCTCGGGTCTCAGTGCACCGTTGTTGAACACCCCGGAACCCTGCGAGGCAGACACCGCCATATCCTCGTCTGTGATCTTGAGGAACTTGCTCAGATCCTCGCTGTCAATGAGCGACTGCGGCAGAAGCATGTTCACGTTCGGAGAGGGGAGTGACTCGTCCTCCTCAGCATTCGCGAGGCTGGGCTGAGTGTTGATGACCAAACCATCGCCAAAGTTTCTCGACTGCGATGTCGGACTGAAGTAGTTGTTGCCTCCGTTCCACACAGGGTTGAATGGACTGGTAGATTGCTCTGAGGACATCGGGTTCGCCTGTTGTGTTGTCGCAGACGGAATACCCATAGGCATGGCAGACACGATACCAGAGGGATTGACAACAGGCTGTTGTTGCTGTTGTTGTTGCTGCTGCTGTTGTTGCTGATGCTGCTTCTCCTGCTGAAGCTGATCACGCAGTTTGTAGATCTCCTGTAACCTCTGGACTTCCTTGAGCTGCAGTGCGCGCCACTTGGCATCCCTAGCAGAGTCGTCGTTGATCTCAGCTTCGATCTCTTTCTTGTAGGCAGCGCTGATCTCACCGATCTTCTCTAGCGCATGTGTACCTTCGGAGGAAACCGCGCCCGTGCGTATATCTGTTGCGTTAGCAAGAGTCTGGAACAGTTCAGCTGCCACCACCTTGTCGCTTTCGAGTTTCTTCCTCTTGGACGACAGCTCCTTGATATCGTCTTCCAAGTCGTGTATCTCGTTCTGCAGCGCAAAGATCTCCTTGTTCAACATTTCGATCTGCGAGGTCAGCTGGGTCTCTGCTCCGTGTGCGCTGAAGCTCAGCTCCTTGTTCAAGGACTTCTTAGCCTCGAGCACCTCCTTCCACTCGTTCATCTCCCGTTCCTTCTCTTGGATCTTCTTAAGCTTGCCGTCGAGCTTCAGCCTGTTCCTCGAGATCTTATCCTCCACGTTGCGTTTTGTGTCCTCGAGGTACTTGATTTCAGACTTCACGCTCGCCCTGTTGCTGTCCTCGATCTTCTTTCTCTGACGCAGATCGGCTCTGTTTGAGTTCAGCAGATTCTCCTCGTCGCGGAACTCGATCTGGCACTGAATCTGCTGTTGCTGTATTGACCTCAGGTCATCCTGGCCCGATTCCAACAGGAACCGGAGCTCCTCGATATCTGTAATCTTCTCGGGATCGGGTAGCTGTTCCGCGGGTTTCTCTATCGTGTTTGACCTCGAGCGTCTACCGGGCGGACTCTGTTTTCTGAAGGTGTTGTGCATCTTTACCTTCTCCTTCTCGGTCTCCTTGGCGTGAGCGAGGTGGTTCAGCAGGTCCTCGGGGTCGTCCTTCAGGTTGAACTCCATGCCAGCTTCGGTGCTCGACTCCTCGTTGGTGCACGGTACCGCGGTTGGTGCCTCTCGAGTTTTGACGTATATCGGGAACGACCTCGACCTGTAGTTGGAGTAGTTGAACGCCACAAGGTCGATCTGGTAGTTGGTGTTGGGCGCTAGCGAGGCCAGCTGGCACGCCTTCTGGTTCCCGTCGATGACCGCCACCTGCACGCCATTGACATACAGCACATAGTGGTTGATCAAGCCGCTGTTGTTCACGACCGGAGGCCCAACCTCACTAACCGGTGTCTTGTACTCGGCATCCCAGTGCAGAGCGATGGAACCCGCCGTGACGTTGTCAACAGATATCTGCGGCACCTTGGGGATGTCGATGCTCAGGATCCGTATGGCTCTGTCTGTCGAGACAGAGTTCAGCGCAATGAACCGGTGAGCCAGCCAGCCCAACGCCACCACGAATAGAATCGCCACTATCATCTTGGCCCTTGTCTCGATGTTTGCACCGTGGTGCTTTGTTGGGTGGGCTTTGGCTCGTTCGTTTTCTTAGTCGTGCACCGCTACAGCGAGTCACGTGGAATCGGAAGCGTTGGTGCGTGCGGCTTCTTTCCCGATCTCGCTGGCTACTTCTTTTTTAAAGAGAAAACAACTAAATTGTACAAAAACCCCGAATAAATAACCCGTATTTACATAACATAAAATCCCAGCATCAACAGTGTAAAAATCGGAGGCAAAGCTCCAACCACTTCTCCGTGGGTTCAAGTTGTTTCTCCCATACCTTTTTTTTTCAGTTTCAAGACATCCTCTTACTTGGAGCGGTACAGACGCAGAGCACCTCTGGACACGTAAGGGTGTTCGAGAGAGTACTCGTAAGCCTCGAGGAGAACCTTCTTGAGGTTTTCAACGGCCATCCTCGAGTTTTGGAAATGGAACGCATATCTGTTGCCCATGACGTTGACGTTGTACTTGGCAGCAACTCTCTGCAGCACCTCTGGGTCGATCTTGACCTTTTTTGGGTCCAGAAAGACAAAGTTGGTGTCCGCTGGAGCCTCGAGTGCGATACCGTGGTCCTCGCAGAACCTGGCAACGTCAGACGCAAAGGCCGCACCGATCTTGAGCTTGTCAAAGTTCTCGTCGATGGCAATGGAGGCCATGCGGGTGAGCATACCAGCCTGGCGAATACCACCACCGTTCTGTTTCTTGAAGTGGTTGGCCTTCTCGATGAAGGGCTTCTCACCAACAAGGACTGAACCGATGGGGGCACCGAGCGACTTGGAAAGGCACAGAGACACAGAGTCAAAGTACTGGCAGTACTCACGCATGGGAATTCCGGTGGCAGACGAGGCATTCCACAGCCTGGCACCGTCGCAGTGCAACTTGACGTTGCTCTCCCTGCACCACTCGGAGATTCGGGCAATCTCGTCGATCGGCATGACGATACCGTGGATGGTGTTCTCGAGAGAGACAACCTTGGTAGGGGCCATGTGGATATCTCCATCGTCGGGGATGTAGTTGTCAACTATATCGTCCAAGGTGAGGTAGAGACCGTTGCTTGGAATAACCGGTGTGACCATTGCCTGGCTGAGGGTGGCTAGACCACCGGCCTCGTGGGCGTAGACGTGACCTCTGTAGTCGCACAGGATTCTGTGCGGAGGCTGGTTCAGGTGGGCCCTGAGACCGATCTGGTTGGACAGGGTTCCAGAAACGCAGAACAGGGCAGATTCCTTTCCGGTGAGTTGGGCAACTTTGGCCTCAAGGTCGAGGGTGTCTTGATCCTCTTTGTATACTGAGTCACCAACCGTGGCCATGGTGACGGCTTCAATCATGGATTTGGTTGGAACAGTGAACGTGTCACTTCTGAACTCATTGTGGCATGGGTAGAACTGGTCCTGAGTCATTTTTTTCCCTTCTGGCTGAAGAACTAAAAGTGACTGCGGGAGAAATTTGTGGTTTGTCTAAGTGTAAAGAGGAAAAGAGAAGAGCGGAATAAACCTGTGTTATCCGACTATCTGATGTGACTTGAACTTGAGAGGAAGAAGACAGGACAAGTGTGAATTTGCGAATGCGTGGCCTTTTAAGGACTTTCCAGGCCGGGCGCAAAAAAGAGTTATGCAGGCCGATTAGTCATAGCCTCGGTGTGACTTTACGCGGTGAAATTTCACCATTTTTGACGGTACCGCGGTCCTTGGAAAACGGGAACCGCTACTCCTGGGAGTGCTGATTCCAATGCCACCGCTTTTGATCTGGATATTCCAACTGCAACACGCCGATATCTGGTGTTGAAAAGGCTCAAGAACAAACCCCGAACCGCGCTGAAAATTCACGTGATCGGGTCCCGGCATCTCTGGAACGCAGAGTTTTCATTCGTCGAGGAATTCGCCCGTTTCAGGTTTGGTGGGTTCCCGTAACATCCAGACACGGGTATATCTACAAAACAGAAGGAAAAGATCGCAAAGACGGGGGAACGAACAAAACACGTCAAACTGATAAGAAATCTGGAGCAAAAAGGTACAGAAATAAAATTAAACGGTAACAATGAGGACCATGCAGAAACCAGGCTGACTCTGCGTGACTCTGCGTGACTCTGCGTGACTCTGCCAGGTTTTCGGGGCTTTTTCTGACTCTGTGCCTGACTCTGGCCAAACGGCTCTCTACGCGGACCCTTTAGCCCATCCAAATGATGCGATCTGCGATCTCTATTGTACACTCTATGCAGACTCGGAAACGGTGATCTTCTTGATAACGGTAAGCCCACCGGTGGAGCCGTTCCAGTTCCTGAGGTACCTCACACTGGCCTCGTCCTGGAGGTCGGGCACGGGCCACCCGGTCTGGAACATGTGTCTCTCTCGTCTGACACGCTCCTCCAGCATCTGCTGTCTGGCGGTTGGCGGCCTACCGGGTCTGCGGTCCTCCCTGAGCTCGTCCAGCTCCTCGCTGTCGCGCGACACAAACGCCTCGATGAAGGTCCTGATCTCCTCCAGGCTGAACGCGGTCTGGTCCACGTACTCGGGACTCTGGATCGCCTGCTGGAAGAAGTAGCAAACCAGGTTCTCAACCCCCTTCTTCTCGAGCTGCTTCATCTTGCTCTTCTCCAGCTTCTGCTCTCTCAGAGACGCCCTGTTCAGCATCTTGAACTTGCGCCCCTTCGGATGCACCGCTCCCCGCTGGTTCTTCACCGCCTTCTTCACCTTCCCTAAACTCTTGGCCATGGGCATTCTGTAAGTGTTTGTCTTGTTGATGCGCTCCCACTCTCCTCGTCTGCAGCTCAGTGAGGCCCAGTTTTTGGCAGAAATAAATTTTTCTCGCCCGGCTTCCGCACGACCTCCAGAAAAACCGCTGGTTGCGCAGCCCCGGCCTTTCCGGTTCACCACCAAATTTTTCTCAAGGCTCTCCGGTGGTGAACGAGCGCTTGTAACGCTTTTCTCCCCGTCCCTTGTTTATCCGTTCAACATCATCATGGCTGGAATAGTGAAGTACACAGAGGAGGAGTTGCGCAGCTTCAGTGCCGGAGCTGTGATTCCCGAGGGAATAGATCTGACCGGCTTTGCTGAGATTGTCAGGTCCGACCGTGTCGATGAAGAGTGAGTGTTGTGTCCATTTGTGCGCGAGATTGCATACTAACGTGCTTAGCGGTTTCATCAACGGCAGAAGGAAGTCCAACTCTGGATGTGAGTATCGTTTGTGCCCCGTTTGGGAGACGTGAAACTAACACACGCAGTCACCCGTCCCAACTTCAGAAAGACCAAGCACCGTGAGACCAAGCAGACAGACGCAGACGGATGGACAGTGACCGTGCCAGCGCCCAAGGGAGCCAGAAGGCTGTCTGGTCAGGGCGACGAGGAGGCCAGAGACCTGGTGAAGGACGCCAAGGACGTGACCCTCAAGGTCAAGACCAGCAGTAAGAACATCTCGTCAAAGCCAGCTGACCTCAGAGATGCCGTTGCAGAGAAGCAGAAGATCACATTCAATGCTTTCGACGCTCTGGGAGACGAGGAGGACTGAAACCGCCCCCCTGTTTTGTGTTTAACGAGTATATACTTCTATCATAGTGTTTTTTTTTTTGACAAACGCCTTGCGTAGTCACACAGACACCAGTGCCGAGTCATCCTCAAACTCGAGGCCAGCAACCATGCTGGCGAGCCCCTCCTTGGCATCCTGCGTGGATGTGCTGTGGTCGTAGCGCCTCAGAACGTCTCCGGAAACGGCCTTGCGCAGGTCGCGAACCCCGGGCGCACGCACCTGGCGACTGGCCGCGGTCGAGTGCGCGGCCCACGAGAACGCTACCGAGATCAGGCTCTGCGTGTCGTTTCTGTCAAAGGTGTCGTTGCGATCGTCCGATGCGGCTGTGCGGTCCAGAGCATCGTCGATGTTCTTGTTGGACACGCTGGCTGCGCGAACGCTGTCCTGGCCCAGGTGCAGGAAGGAGCTCTGGGCCGACATCGACAGCAGAGTGGGCACTTTGGACGGCTTTGCGAGCGGGCTGGTGTCGGGCTTGGCGGAGGAGTCGATCGACGACAGCAGCCACTTGTGGGCGTCTGGGTTTGGCGCAAACAGAGTCGCGAGATCCGAGCGCGAGAACGTGGCAGAGGCTGCCGTGCCGGAGGCAGCAGCGACAAATCTGTCAAACTCAGCCAGCCACAGGCCGGCCGATTTCCTCGTCGAGACCCTCACGCTCACCTCTTTGGCCAGCTGGGGCAGCTCCAGCTCCGTGGCACCGGTGTACAGGAAAACGAGCGCGAGGTTGTCGCGCGCGATCTGCGCCGGGGTGGCGTTGGTGAGCTCGGACTGCCACTCGAAGAAGAACCCGATACCGTCGTACACGGCGTTGACGCCAAACACACGCACGATCACCGCTATCAGCTGTGCGAGGTAGTGGTACAGCTCGGACGAGCCCTGGTGGGAGATGTGGTCCACCGCGGTGAAAAGGTGGACGATCGGGTTGTGCTGGTGGTTTCCCGTGATGTAGCTGTGGTAGTCGGGTGTCTTTGAGTCTGTGCTTCCGCTGAACTGCCACTCCAGGAACCTGATCAGCAGGTCGATCCACATCTTCTGGATGGGAACACGCTTGTCGACGCGCTCAAACGCAATGACCGAGCATAGCTTGTTCCACACGCTCAGCGAACACTGTGGTTTCTCCACCTCGTTCGAGCGAGCGACGTCCATGATGCCGGTGATGTCGCGGACCACAGATTTCGTCGACAGCGCGATCTTGTCCGCGTTCACATGCGCGTTTTCCTTCTCCAGCTGCGACAGGTACGACTCGCTGAAGACAAGCAGCGACTCGTCGATCATGTCTGAGATCTGGTCCTTGTATATGATGTGCTTCGCCAGACTCTGGATGCACGAGGCGTAGCTCTCAACGAGACTCTCCGAGCCAGGGGTCGAAAGCAGCCTGTCCTGCTGCTCCAGGAGCCTGCTCACGACGTCTCTGACCGAAAGTCCAACCATCACAACGGGCGACGACAACAGCGCACTGATCTTGTCGATGAGGATCTTCTGCGAGTCCGGCTGGGAGTTCTCGATTGCCTCTTTGATCATCGACTCCAGAATGACATAGCGTAACTGGACGGGCGTCCAGCTGGCGATCATCTCGATGAGCGCGTCGGACCAGCCTTGCTCCACGGTGGGGATCACGTTGGTCACGTAGTTGCCCACGGCTCTTGTTGCCTGGCGCAGCTGCGAGGGCGAGTCTGTGTTGAAGAGAGCCTTGAGGGAGTTGAGCGCCTCCTCCTCGACGCTCAAGTCGTTGTAGTTGACCACAGATACCACGGTCTTGGCATTTTCGAGAGACACGTGCGACTTCATGCGCGAGATCAGCGCCGACTCGTTGAAGTGGCCGGTCACCGAGCTGAGGATGAGCGACACCGCCTTCTGGATGACCACCTTGTCGAAGGAGGACGAGTATCTCAGACACGACGCCACGTAGCGGCACGCCACCAGCGACACGATGCGCCACTCGTTTTCGTTGGGCTTCTGCGGGTTGGAACTGAGCTCCGTGAACCTGTCGACGAGCTCAGACAGGTGCGACACGAACGCCTTGTCTGCCACAAGCGTGGAGTTGAGCCGGCTGCAGAACACGCCAAACACACGCAGCGCGTGCTGGCACAGCGACAGGTCCTTCGTCTGCAGCACCCTCAGCAGGATGTTGATCACGTTGTCGGCAAAGACACCCAGGTTCTCCGAGCAGTTCTCGATCAGCTCGGCGATGATGTCGAGCGTGACCTGCGTGTTTCCGGTCTTGACGCGGTTTGTGTCCACCATCGTCTTCTTCTCCAAAAACACGCCCACCTTCTCGAGCTTGGTGCGTCTGGTGGTCGCGTAGTACAGCAGATAGCTCAGCTCTGCGTTGTTGGGCTTCTTCTCAGAGCTCTTGCCCGCTGGGTAGCACCGCAGAATCAGCTTCTGGTGCTTGGGCCTCAATCCTGCAACTAACCCCATCCTTGGACACACACGCGATACACAACACACTCGACGATGCCCGCAATGAGAATCGATGGCCAGAACACCGTGACAAACAAGGAAGCCCGCAACCGCTCTGGCGATTCCCCCTGCGAATACAGTCGTGTGTCTCTTAAAGGTAGTGGCAATTGCAATTGTCGTGTCCCACTCGGTCATTGCCGCATTGGGTGGTGCACGTCGGGTCCGCTCAGGTTTTCTCTGCGGACAGAAACAGCGGCTTCTTCCCGCTGCTCTGCTGGAAAGACCATCGAAATGCCGCCTACATACGTCAAGGGCGGTGCGTGGTCGAACGTGGAGGATGAGATCCTCAAGGCGGCGGTGCAGAAGTACGGCCTGACGCAGTGGTCGCGGGTGGCGTCTCTGCTGGCGAAGAAGACGGCCAAACAGGCCAAAGCGCGCTGGAACGAGTGGCTGAGTCCGAACGTGCGGAAGCTGGAGTGGTCCCGCGAGGAGGACGAGAAGCTGCTGTTTCTGGCCAAGACGATGCCGAACCAGTGGCGGTCGATAGAGACCATCCTGGGCAGAACCGCCACGCAGTGTGTGGAGCGGTACCAGAAGCTGCTCGACGACGCTGCCGGCACCGGTTCGTCCGAATACTCTTTGAGCGGACTGACACTGGAGTCGAGTGCGGCCACGGGTGCTGCGGGAGACATCAACCTGAACCCGGAGAGCAAGCCGGCCATACCGGACCTGGAAGACATGGACGACGACGAACGAGAGATGATCAGCGAGGCCAGGGCGCGTTTGGCCAACACACAGGGTAAGAAGGCCAAGCGGAAGACCCGCGAGAAGATGATCGAGGAGAACCAGCGGGTGGCCAAACTCCAGAAACGCAGGGAGCTGAAAGAAGCCGGTATCAACACCAAGATCAAGCAGAAGATCATGTACAAGGACCAGATGGACTACAACGCAGACATCCCGCTTGAGCACCACGTTCCGGAAGGCCCCTACGATCTCGAGCACGAACAGGAGCGCAACGATGCGGAGAAAGAGAGGTACGCAAACGCGGTGAGCAGATTCGGCACGGAGAACGAGCACACAAAAGACCGCAAGAAGAGGAAGAAGCAGGAGGCGAACGTCAAGCGCACAAGCAGCGCAGCCGTGGCATACGAAGCGGCGTTTGCGCCTGACGACGACGAGATGCACAAGAGACGCAAGCTCGATCTGCCGGCGCCCGTGGAGGAAGACACCCAGGAGGTGGCTGTTGGTGAGGACGAGCGCATCGCTGCTGCTTCGAGAGAGCTGATCGAGACCTCCAGGCAGCAGCCTGCTCTGTTTGCGGCGCTCGAGGCGGGCAAGGAGTCCGAGGAGCACGAGCCGGAGGTCAAGGCTGAGGAGACCCCCAGGAAGAAAGTGTCGGATTTACGCGCGAAACTGGCGTCGCTCCCCGTTCCCGAAAACGAGATCGACATCGAGATCCCAGACGAGCACGAGGATGTGTTTGACGAAGCTGTCTCTGAGACCCCCGAGTCCGAGCCAAGTGCGCCCGTGGCCAAGCCCCGCGTGCGGGAGTCGGAGGTGCTCAGGCGGAAGCTGCCACTGCCCAGCGTCGAGGCTCTGGGCTCGGCGTTCGCTGCTGTGGCCCCTCTCGACAGGCTCATAGAGCGGGAGGTGGTGTCGCTGATCTCTGACGACATCCAGTCCCTGGAAGGGCCGCAACCGCTCGACGATATCGAGCCCGAGGCGATGTCAGCCGCACGCGAGGCCATCGAGCGCGAGATGGCGTCGTTTCCGGCGCCGGAAGCCGCGGTCGACGCCGGCGAAATCGGCGCGGACGCGATCGTCGACGCCCTCAGGAAGATTGGGTCCAGCTCCAACAAGCTCGAGAAGAAGCTGAGGGTGCTGTTTGGCGGGTATGTCCAGAAGTACGACGGTCTCGCTGCCGAGAGAGAGGCCCTCCTGCAGGAACAGCGTGCCCTCGACGAGAAGGAGTCCGTCTACGCGAGAGCGCTCCAGGACGAGCAGATCGCCATCGAGACACGCTCCTCGCACGTCCAGACAGGCATCGACCTGCTGCTCACGGCCGAGCAGCACGGCCAGCTGCGGCTGCGCGAGATCGGAAGGTAGTGCGCCCGCGCCAATTTTCCCGTTGTGTGGCAATGTTTATAGAGGCTGTAAGCGCCACCCTTAACGACCCATTCGCCAGCATTGGCAGCAATACATTAGCGGAGATGCAGGCTAACGTGCTGAGTGTGCCGCTGCGGACCACGGAGCAGGTGGCTCTGGGCGAGGCGCTGTCGAAGGTGATCGAGGAGGAGTTCTACCAGTCGCCCCGGTCCTTCCAGGACGACATCGGCGAGATAGCGCGTTTGCGCCACGATATCGTGGACATCTCGGCCACCACCGAGGACCTCGGGCTGCTGTTCAAGTACTATGTGAGCCTGCACTGGCTGCTGCGGACGATGCCCGACGATCTGGTGACTTTCCCCTGGTCTGGGGCTCTCGGTGCGGACCGCGTGCGCGCAGCCAAGATCAAGTCGCTCCAGTACGAGCGGTGCAACGTGGTGTACAACGTCGCGGCGCTCTTCTCGCAGCTTGCGGTCGCTGAGCACGTTAAGAACGACCAGTCTGCGATGAAAAAGGCCGGCACGTACTTCCAGCTGGCGGCCGGCTCGTTCAGCCTCCTGCTGGACCACGTCAAGAGCACAGACGTGGCACTGCCGCCCACACTTGCAGCCGAGACGATCGCCGCTCTGAAGCTCATTGCGGCAGCACAGGCCCAGGAGATGCTGTGGCAGTACGCGCGGGAGACCCAGGACAAGGCGTCGATACTTGCGCGTCTCGCGTGGCAGACAAGCGTCTACTACAAGGATGCCAGAAGTGCTACCGATAAGTCCTCGTCGATCCCACAGGCCTGGAAGAACCACCTGACCGTGAAGCACTTGCACTTCCGAGGCGCTGCATACTACAGACAGTCGTTCATGTCTCTGTCGAAGCAGCGCTACGGAGAGCAGGTCGGGTACCTTGCAGTGGCGGTGGAGTGCACCAAAAGCGCGGTCAAGTCCACCAAGAATGTTTCCGAAGCGGTGGTGGCGAACCTGAAAAGTCTTGCTGATGAGGCCAGCCTGGCTCACAGAAGAGCTGAGAAAGATAACGACAGCGTCTACGTGCAACTTGTCCCCAGTGAAGATGACCTTCCAGCCATAAAGGGTGTGGACATGGTGCAGGAAAGGCTACCGGACATTGCTGATGTCGACAAGTGCAGTGAGAACAAGCAAGAGTATGGTCGGAAACTTTTCCAGACCATCATACCCTACCAGATCATCCGTCTGGCGCTGTCGTTCAAAGAGAGACAGCTGGAGTATGTCAAGACAGAGCTCGTGGACCCGATGAAGGAGCTCAGCAACAGACTGAGTGCGTTTCTGCAGCAGAGGGATCTTCCAGCGGCAATAGATGCGCTCGAGAGGCCGCTGGCTCTCCCGGACTCTATTCGCCAGTGTTCAGAGACTATCAAGGCGGAGGGCGGTGTGTTGGCGTTAGTTGAGTCTCTGCGCGCGCTTGGTGACAAGAACAAACAGAGTGCGTCTCTCTTGGAGACGTGCAAGACGCAGCTTGCGGACGAAGAAAAAATGGATAGCTCGTACCGTGAACGGGAGGGTTCTCGAAGATGGACGCGTCCTGCGTCTAACGTTGCTGCTGCGGAACTGGTTGGGAAGGTGAAGGAGCAGATCTCGCTTTTGGACCAGGCGGCTTCGGGCGATGCCACCATCAGGCGCATGTACGATGAGATCGCCGAGCTTCTGAAGATTTTTGATGCACCCGACAGCGAGACCCAGCTGAAGAAATGGCTGCCCCCTACCGATGTGTCGCAGCTGGATCCGGAGATGAAGGATGCTGTCACGAATCTGAGCGAGAAGCTCAAGGAGTGCCGTATACTGGAGGAGTCGCGCGACGATATTGTGCGTGCTATAGAGTCCAAGTCTGATACGTGGAACATCATGCAGAAGGTTATCTCCGAGTACAGGAACTACAAGAACCAAGGCAGGGAGGATGACTTCAACGAGAGAACGCTCGAGTCGTTCTACGAGGCCGAGCTGCAGGAGTTCAGTGCACACTCGCTGTCTGTGTTCCAGCAGCGCGAGCAGGAGACGCAGATCGAGGCCGATGTGCAGAAACTGGTTGACGAGTTCCAGAAGCTCAAGTCGCGCGGGCTTGATGTTTCGAGCAACCGTCGCAGAGTGTTGCAGGAGATGGAGGCTACCTTCAACGCCTACAAGACTCTGAGGACGAGCATTGCCTCGGGACTCACGTTCTACAACGATTTCTACAACAACCTGAAGAGGCTCGAGTCTCTGATTGACGACTACGTTGAGGAGCGCCGTGTGGAGGCCGATTTGCTCTTGTCAAAACTGGGCCACATCCCAGCAGGTGCGGACGCCTCGTTCGCCACGTCTGGTAAGAGTTCCGTGTGGACTCCTGGCAGCAACATCAAGTTCGGATAGCGGTGGGGTGGTCATTTAGTGTCTTTCTTCTTTATCCACTTTTCATTCTCCTTGCGTCTCTGTAGTCTACGCACCGTGTTCTTGTGCCTGTTGCTCTTCATGTGTATCTCGTACTGCTCTCCAACAAACACACACGGCTCCCCGGTCTTCGGGTCAGTGCACACATCGCACGTGTGGTGTTTCCAGTTCTTCTCTTTGCCGTCGGAGGTGCCAGCGGGCAGCAGGTGTTCCAGTCCCGGCGGTCTCTGCGGGATCTCCACGTTCACCTTGTCTAGAAACTCGGCCGTGATGCGGTCTCCGCGCTCGAAGACTGTCTCTTGTGTCTTTGAAAGGTCTGTGGCATCCAGCACGAAGATCTTGCCGCCCTTGCAGAAGCCGTGCTCCTGCTCCTTGTTCATCTCCGGGGCAAGGAGGTTCCGGATCCACTTTACCTGGGACTTGGCGTACTTCCTGGTGGCCAGCTGCATCTGGGCCTTGCACTTTTCGAACAGCTGGGGGTCCTGCGCCCCGGCTTCGAGCCACGGCAAAAACTCCTTGAACCCGATCATCTGCCACACGCCTCTCTCCAGGTCCGGCTTGCCCGTCTTGGCGTATGCCTCGTAGAGCTCCCGCAGCTCGTCTGTGGCGCCCTGCTCCATCATCTTGTCCACACGCACGTCCAGCCGCGTGTCCAGCGCCGCCTTGTCGGACCACAGCCAGAAGATGAGCGTGTTGAAGCGCAGCGGCGACTCGGCGGACTTCTGCTCGTCGTACAGCTGCGAGGCCGGCGTGCGGGTCCGGAAGAAGATCTCCAGCGCCCGGCGGATCCTGCGGGTGTCGTTCGGGTGGAACTTCTCAGAGACAACCGGGTCGTACCGCCTCAGGTGCTCCAGCACGTCGGGCCCGTCCAGGATGCGCTGCTCCTCGGCGCTCAGCGCGTGCTCCGCGGTGCTGATGGTCTTGTTGTCGAAGAGCACGGACTGCAGGTAGTAGTGGGTGCCGCCGACGAGAATGGGCAGCTTCCCGCGCGCCTGGATGTCGCGGATGGCGGCCAGGGCCTCCTCCTTGAAGCGGTGCACGAAGTACTCCTCGTCCCACCCGACGTGGTTCATCACGTGGTGCGGAACGCCCTCGCGCTCGGCCACCGGGTGCTTGTTGGTGAGCACGGGTGCGCCCCGGTACATCTGCATCGAGTCTGCGTTGATGATCTCGCCGTTGAACCTGGTGGCGAGGTTGATGCTGAACTGCGCGCTGCGTTAGAGGCCGTCAAGGGCGCAAAAGACAAGCATACTCACCTGCGATTTGCCCACCCCGGTGGTGCCGATGATGCACACGATGCTCGACGACATGAATCTCCGCAGCATGCGCCGTCCGCTGTGTGTGGCCGGTGTTGGTGGTGGGAAGAGCGGAAAGGCTGGCGCACAGGACCCGGAGCCGTTTTTCTGAGGTGAAGCCCCCAGGCCCGGGGCCTCGCGATGGGCCTGAGTCACGCCCCCTTGTTAGATTTTCCCTTGTTAAAAACCCCCTTGTTTGATCCGCCCTGCTTCTCTTCTCTTCTTCTCTTCCGCTTCTGATTGGTTCCTCTTCTGACTGACTGCTCTGCTGACACTGCTCTGCTGACCCGCTCTCCTCTTCCCCTGCAACATGAGTGGCGGCATCTCGGCCACCGAGCGCGCGCTCACCCACCACGTGCGACTCTTCGTCTTCCAGCACTTCTCCAACAAGACGCTGCGGCGTCTCTCCTTCGCCACCTCGCTGGCCGTGTGTCTGCTGGCCGGGTCGGTCATGACGTTCTCGCTCTTCACAGACGCCTTCGTCACACAGCTGCACTACACCCAGCTGCACGTCAACCTCATCGGCGGCGCCATCGCCGTCGGGCTGTACCTCTTCCTGCCCGTGCTGGGCTACCTCGCAGACCTGCACGGCCCGGTGCTGCTGGCGGCCCTCAGCATGGTGCTGTTCTGTCCCTCGTACCTGCTGGCCGCCACCGTCTACACCAGCAGGGCCCACTACCTCCTGATGTGTCTGGCGTTCATGCTGGTGGGCGTGGCCACCGCCTCGCTGTACTTCTGCTCGCTGCTCACGTGTGCCAAGATATACCCGAACAACAAGGCCATCAGCATCTCGGGCCCCGTCACGGCCTTCGGCGTGAGCCCCGTCATCATAGCGCAGCTGGCGAAGCTCCCCTGCTTCGGCTCCAACGGCGCGCCCGACCCGTTCCGGTGCTTCGTGGGCTTCACCGTGCTCTACTGCGTTCTGAGCATGCTCAACTGGACCGCGTCGGTGATCGTGACGGTCGAGAAGGAGGTTGTGTTCGAGTCCCACAGCACCTACGGCTCCGCCGACGACGGCGAAGAGCACAAGCAGACCTTCACCAGGTTCCTGGCACACCCCACCACCTACATGCTGCTGGTGGCGTTCTTCTTCCTCGCGGGACCCATGGAGATGTACATCACCAACATGGGCAACCTGGCAAAGGTGGTCGGCACCGGCAGCGCTCCCATCTCCAAACAGGTCACCACCTTCAGCCTGTGCTCGACGCTCACCAGACTCTCGGTCGGGTGTCTGAGCGACCTCCTCGAGGGCAGATTCCCAAACAGGTACCCGACGATGCTGCTGCTGCTCGTGACGTGCGTTCCCGGGATGCTCGGGTTCGGGTTCATAGCGACCAACACGCCGCACTTCTCCACGATAACCGCGTTCATAGGAACGTCGTACGGGGCCGTGTTCAGTCTGTTCCCCACGATCATCGCCAGCCGCTGGGGAGTCGAGAACCTCGGGTCTACGTGGGGGATGTTCATGGTGGCCCCCGCCACAGGCAGCGTGCTGGCCGGCACGGCGTATGCGCTGCAGTACAACCACAGCTGTGTGGCGGTTCTGGCGGGTTCGTGGAACTACTGTCTCACGCTGCCCTTTGCGGTGATGACCGCTGGGTTCGCGCTGGCCCTTTGCATGCTGACGCTGTCGTGGAGACTGTTCTGTCGGCCCTACATATCCATAAGCATAGATTGATGTTAATGTACACGGTTTCAGTCCTTCTTCTTGTCCTTCTTCTCCTTCTTGTCCTTCTTGTCCTTCTTGTCCTTCTTGTCCTTCTTCTCCTTCTTCAGGGTCTCTTCAGCAGGCTTCTCCGGGGTGTCCACGTCCATGTCGTCGTCAAACACGATCTTCTTGTTTGGCGTGGCCTCCTCGAACACAACCTTCTTGTTTGGCGTGGCGTCCTCAAACACTGTCTTCTTGTTCACGGGCGTGGCATCGTCGTCGAACCGGATCTTCTTGTTGGCAGGCGTGGCGGCCTCGTCGGTCCGCTTCTTCCTGGGCCGTGGCTCCACCAGTATGGGCGGCAGTCCACGCAGTTCTCTCTGCAGACGTTTCAGGTGAGAGATCTTCTCGGTGGGGGGCCCAGAGTACGTCGAGCGCGAGCCGTTCTCTGAGTTGAGCGTGGTGGACAGCGATTCCTCCTCGAACTTCTCAGACTCCTCGATGAAGCTGGTGAGGAACACCTGTGCCTGGTCGTCCTCGACCACCTTGGAGGCGGCCACGTGCACCACCACCGGCGTGTTGATGTCCGACTTCCTGGGTGCCCTTGCTCTTGGTGTAGACATGCTGAATATATTCCAGGTGGTTGCGCAGAAGGGTGAGGGGAGCCTCTTCGTCTGCCAGACTTGGGTGAAATTTTTTTGTTAGTGCCGAGGTTTACCCGTGAGCCGCGGTAAATTTCAGTCCATTTACGGGAAAACGTTGAAGGCCGGCTTTCTGTGTCCACCCTTGTTCACACCACCGGATAACCACATCGAGCCCGCAACATGTTCAGAGCAGCAGTGTTGGCCACCAGGCCCGTGTTCACGCAGTAAGTACGCCGCTGTGGAGCTGAGAGCGAAGACTAACGACCCAGGACCCGCCACATGACGATCACGTCCTTCAAGACGCCCAGCACGGCGACCCGGACCGGTCTGCAGTCGTTCATAGAGCAGCGCCTCGCTCCAGGCACCCATGTGGAGAGCGTGGTGGTGCCCTCGCCGCTGCAGGCGTTTCTGCAGAGACGCTGGGGCCGCGGAGGGTTCCGCGGCGGAAACAGAGGTAACACGTACCAGCCCAACACGCTCAAGCGCAAGAGAAGACTCGGGTTTCTCGCGAGAATGTGCTCGAGGACGGGGAGACGCATCGTGAGGTACAGGAAGGAGAAGGGAAGGTGGTTTTTGACCTACTGACATGTACATAGTTCAGCGTTGTCTGCGCATATAATAGACAGCATAGCCCCGTGCGAGCTCCTGCGACACCATGTAAGCGGGGAAGTGGAAGCACTCGAACCCGCGGCTCAGCACCTCCAGCAGAAACGCCTCGACGATGGACTCGTCCCGCAGCTGCAGAACCGCAAGCACGCCCGACTTTTCACCGCACAGAGCCCCGAGCGCATCGGCAAAGGGCCCGATCAGGTACTCGTTGTACACCGTGTCGGAGGCCAGCACCAGGTCCGGGGGCTCTCCGCCAAAGACCGCGAGGATGTCGTCGCGCATCTCGCGCGCGTGCTCCCAGTCGTACTCGGCCACGTCGATGTGCGGCCTGCGCTTCGGGCTCCGGCCCGGCTGCACACTCAGCGTGGCCGACACGATCTCGGTGTCGAGGTTGGCCTCGATGTTCCGCCGCAGCAGCTTCAGCACCGGCTTCTGGTCGGTGGCCAGGTACTGTTTTGCGCGAACCCCGGCCGTCAGCGCCAGGATGCCCGCCACTCCGGCGCCCAACTCCACGGTCCGCAGCTCGTCCAGCTGCACGCTCTTGCACAGCCACTCGGCAAACACCACGCTGGCCGACCACGCCACGAACCCGGTAGAGCTCGCCTCCGACCCGAGAGACGACAGCGACTGCTGGATCTCGAGATCGGCGCCGCAAACGCTCACGCTCACCGCATCCGCCCGCGCCAGAAACCCGAGCCCGCGCTCGTTCGGCGGCGCTGCCTCGGTGTACAGCCCGAACACGTGGTCCACCACGGTGTCCGCGTCCACGCGCTCCAGGCTCGTGGTGTCTATGCTCTCCATGTCTGTTTCGGTGCGGAAGGGGGGCCAGTTCCGGCTCAGATCCGCGCTTGATCCGCCCCGGCCGCTTCCACGTGACTACGTGGGCAAAGTGAAAAATTTCCCAGCTTACGTAAGCAAAGTGAAAAATTTCCCAGCTTACGTAAGCGATGTGAATTTTCGTTTTCCGCTTTTTCCAGGGCCGGTTTCTGAGTCATCGCCGGGCTGCTGTTCCGCTGTTCTTTTCCCGACGCAAACCGAAAAGCGCATCAAGATGGTCAAAAAGGCAGGTGTTTTGGGCGCCACCGGCAGTGTGGGCCAGCGTTTCATTCTGCTTCTGTCGGAGCACCCGGACTTCGAGCTGAGTGTGCTCGGCGCATCTCCCAGATCGGCAGGCAAGAAGTACATCGATGCTGTCACCTGGAAGCAGACGTCGCTCCTCCCAGCGGGCGCTGCCAACATCACCGTGTCCACGTGCACGGCCGAGGAGTTCAAGGAGTGCGACATTGTGTTTTCCGGTCTCGACGCCGACTACGCCGGCCCGATCGAGAAGGAGTTCGTGGCGGCCGGTCTGGCGGTCGTCTCCAACGCCAAGAACTACAGACGCGAGGCGGACGTGCCGCTGATCGTGCCGATCGTCAACACAGAGCACCTGGACGTGGTTGAGAAGCGCGTGAAGGACGCGCGCGCCGCTGGCGAGAAGAAGGGCTTCATCGTGTGCATCTCCAACTGCTCCACGGCCGGGCTCGTGGCTCCGCTCAAGCCGCTGGTCGAGAGGTTCGGGCCCATCGACCTGCTCACCACCACCACGCTGCAGGCGATCTCGGGCGCCGGGTTCTCGCCCGGCATCCCCGGCATCGACATCCTCGACAACATCGTGCCCTACATCTCGGGCGAGGAGGACAAGATGGAGTGGGAGACCAAGAAGATCCTCGGAGGCGTCAGCGCCGACGGCGAGCGCTTCGTGCCGCTGTCCGACGACGAGATCAAGGTGTCTGCGCAGTGCAACCGTGTGGCGGTGAGCGACGGCCACACCGAGTGCATCTCGCTGCGCTTCAAGAACAGACCGGCCCCCGCGCTCGACGACGTCAAGCAGTGCCTGCGGGACTACGTCTGCGACGCCTACAAGCTGGGCTGTCCCTCTGCGCCCAAGCAGACCATCCACGTGCTCGAGCAGGCCGACCGCCCGCAGCCCAGACTGGACCGCGACCGCGACGCCGGCTACGGCGTTTCCGTCGGCCGGCTCAGAGAGGACCCGGTGCTCGACTTCAAGATGGTGGTGCTCTCGCACAACACCATCATCGGAGCGGCCGGTGCCGGTGTGCTCATCGGCGAGATCCTGGCCGCGAAGCACGTGATCTAGGCATCCGTAACACAACACAAATCTCACAAACACAACGAAACCGTAGACGCAGGGATTTTCCCGGTGGGTGCACGCCCCGCCCTCCCGGGTGACGCACACCGCCTAAGCGGGGCTGAGGGGGCTAACAGGCACTTCTGTTCTGCTGTCTTCACCGCCGACAAGCCGCCAGAGCACGAGGAACCACCGCCGTGGGCACATTTTATCACCGCCTCCCGTCCATCTACGCCCACTGCGTGACCCGAAACCGCTTTATTCCGACCCTGCGTTAGCCTCCCTGTTGAATGCCGTACACACCGCCCAACCGAGTGGCCTCCTCCGGGGACGACGCCCGGGCCGCGTTCCGCTCGATCATCTCCAGAGCGCCCGCTCCGTCAGACCCCCCGCGGGAGCCGGAGGGGCTCGTCCACAGCGACAAAAGCTCGCCCGTAGCCGCCAGGCTGCGGTACGCGCAGGAGGTGCCGAAGGACCGGCCACAGCCCGCCTCGGCAGCGAGGAGCGTGTCTGGTGAGACCCCGGGCACCGAGGAGCTCATCAAGTTCCCCACCGAGTCGAAGGAGTCGTACTCCTACACGCTGCTCTCGCCCAACTCGCTGGCGCTGCGCATCAACGTGCTGAAGCGCTCGCTGCAGATCCTGGTGGACCGACCCGAGCTGGTGGCGTCCATGAGCGGCAACGATCCCGCCAAGCAGCGGCCCAGCATGCTCAAGGCCGGGCTCAAGCTCGAGCGCAGGGGGTCGTCGATGACGCTGTCGAACCTGATCAAGATGTCTGCGTCGCCCGCCACCTCGGGTGCGTCCACGCCGAAGAAGGACTCGCTCCACACGATCGCAAACATAGACAAGGACCTGAGCCAGAACCTCAAGAGCATCCTGGATCTGCTGGACAAGGAGTTCGACCCGACCGACGTGGCCAGCCAGTCCGAAAGCTCCAAGATGGTGCTCAACTTCCACAACCTGTCTGTCTCAAACGTGGACAGTGCCTCCAAGGAGAACATGCTGCGTGTGCAGCTTCTGCACGCGCTCTCTACGCCGTTTGTCGAGAACATGCACAACATGGGCAGCGTACCGCTCCAGAGAGGTATATCCTCGGCCGCACTTTCGACCCTGAGCAGCCAGGCGTTCCAGCAGGCAGACGGGCTCTCGAACCCGATATACGGACCGGGCAACAGAGCCATCCACGCCATCTCCACGGGCAAGAACGTCGCGCCCCAGGCTGTGTTCACGTGTGAGCTGAACTCGCCGTGGACCATGAAGGCCGCTAACGACCTGGCGTTTCTGATGTTTGGCATATCGAGATCGCTGTTGCGCTCGCTGACGCTCATGGACCTCATTGCTCCGAGGTCAAGGGACTTCGTGCTTGACAAGCTCCTGCGCGCAGAGAAAGATATCATATTCTCGGGTGAGATCATCGCCATCTCGAGATACGGCAAGGGAATGGCCTGGACGTCTCTGTGGTCAAAGCGCAAGGGAAACATGATGGTGCTCATCTTTGACCAGATCCCGTGCGATGCAGTCGACATCACCATAGAGAAGACGATCTCGGACAGGACAGAATACAGGGTCAAATCCTTCACAGAGACCTCGGGCTCGCTGTTGCACGGACTAGACCCGGTGGGTCTGGACCTCTCGGACGTGTCTCCGTCACTGGCCTCGGAGCTGAGGTTGCTGAACCAGTCGCCCGATATCCCGTCGCAGTACGCATTCAACGTCAAAGAGTCTTCCACCATCAACAAGATCCGCTACTTCACAGTCAAGGCGGATGACGCATACGCACCATGTGCGATCACCTCGGTGCCACTGGACCTCGATGACGATACCTCGGCTATCAGACTCAACGTGCACTCGCTGCCCTACATGTCTGGAACGTTCGTCATATCGTCGTCTGATTACAAGATCATGTCGTACAACGAGTCTATTGCCAAGAATCTGTTTGGTAACGGACACATTGACGGCCAACCGATCGACCACATCCTGCCTGGATTCGAGAAACTGCTGTGTGAGACGATCAAGAGAGAGTCCTCGTTCAGGTTCCAGCCGGGACTCGTTATACCCGAGCACTACTTCAGAAAACTGGATGCCGAACTTGCGGGATCGACAGACGAAGAGAAAGAGTTTCTGTTTTTGAACTCACGCGGTATAGTTGGAAGACACCGCGACGGCCGTGAGTTCAAGGTGGACGTCCAGCTGAGATGTGTCAATCCTGAGATGTTCATCTTGTGGATCACGTTCGCGCGCCAGGCGCCACGCTCGGGTCTCAAATCCAGGACCAGCTCGCTGGCTCCGTTGAGCCGCCAGGTATCCAATGAAAAACTCCCCACAATCGACAGTCCTGTTGAGTCCAGTTTCCACCAACACCACAACGATTCCTTGAGCATGCCATCGCAGCTGATGCTGTTCCCAGAGCACGAGAGTGACATCTTCTCATGCGGCGATTCGGACGTGCCCAGCAGGTCGAACAGCGTGAAAAGCAGCAGCGTCAGTCGCAATGGAAGCTTGAGCAGACACAGCAGTCTAAGCAGAAACAACAGTCTCATTGGCTCTGGTACCGTCACAGCACTTGGTGTGCCGCAGACACGCAAGTCCAGCGGCAGTCTCAGCAAGAACGGCAGCGGTAGCAGAAGGGCGCCTTCATTTTCCAGTGCAAGCAGCAACAGCTCCCACGGTGACAGTTCGTCAAAGGGTCCATCGAAGTCTGCGCTGGAAACCGTTTCCAACTACGACATTGACCGCAGCAGGTCGAAAGTGTCGGCACTCACCTTCAGCGATAGACTGCAGATCATACCCACAAAAACTTTGTTGGCGGTGGAAAACGAGGAGATTTCACGCATACAGTCCGTGTCGAGTTTGTGGCCAAAAACTATCGGTGCCAAGAGACGTGAGAAGAAGTATGCCGAATTCGACGTAATCAAAAACATGGGTGAAGGTGCATATGGTAAAGTCACCCTATGTCGGCATAAAGGCGACCAGCATTACAAAGTTGTCATCAAGCTCATTTTCAAAGAAAGAATCCTGGTCGATACGTGGATGAGGGACAGAAAACTGGGCACAATCCCCAGTGAGATCCAAATCATGGCTAGTCTCAAGAGCGACCCACACCCAAACATCATGAGGATTGTTGATTTCTTCGAAGATGAGATGTACTACTATCTCGAAACCCCGCAGCACGGAGATCCACCCGGAGTGGATCTGTTTGACCTCATCGAAGTCAAATCTGATATGACTGAGCTGGAGTGCAGGTACATCTTCAAACAGTGTTGCTCTGCGCTTTCTCACCTACACAGGCACGGTGTTGTTCATCGCGACATCAAAGACGAGAACATCATCGTTGACTCCAAGTGTATTGTGAAGCTCATCGATTTTGGATCGGCCGCATACGTCAAGAACGGACCGTTCGACGTGTTTGTTGGCACTCTTGACTATGCTGCTCCCGAGGTTCTCAATGGTAAACCATACGAGGGTAAACCCCAGGATGTATGGGCCATGGGCATTCTGCTATACACTCTTGTGTTCAAGGAGAATCCGTTCTACAACGTTGACGAGATCATGGAGGGAGAGCTGAGGTTTCCTGAGTTTTCTGATATCAGCAAAGACTGTATCTCGCTGATCAAGAGGATTCTTGTGAGAGACATCAAAGAAAGACCAACGATGGAAGAGATACTACAGAGTCCATGGTTAGACTTGAAGACATCCTAAATTTTTCTATAATACTAATGACGAATACGAATCAGACTTTGAAGTCACCAACAAGAAACGTGATATCGATACCCAGCTTCTTCAAGCTTTCAACGTGTGAGGATGTAACCTCAACACACTTGCGGTAGCTTTCAGAGCGCGAGTTCACGCCGTGTAGTTGTTTGCTCATGATTTCAAAGTGTTTGCGTACCTGGAGATGACACCACGATACCAGGTGGATGTAGTTGCTCTCGTCAAAACACTGCATGAACACCTTGGCCGTATTGCGCAGGACTTGAAATCTGATGAGTGAGCACTGAGTAATGTACAGCGGTATGTCGCCTTGGAACTTCAGCTTGCGCAAAAGCGAATCGATCTGTATGTTGCGGCTCGTGAGCAATACGTTCCACGCCTTGTCGAGTTCGTCGAGTTTGATGAACATGGAGATGTGGTTTTTCAGATCCTCGTTTGAGATTCTGGGATTCTTTACCTCTGTCTCGAGGTGTGCAAGCAGGATCTCCTTTGACTTTTCCAGTTTGGCCTTCTTCGACTCGAGAGAGATGAGAACCGTCAAGTTGGACTGGTCTGCCTTCTGTATCAGCTCGTCAAACTTGTTCGACAAGAACTTGACCATTCCAACGGCTTCGACGTACTTGTGGTGGGTCATCAACACGTCCAGCTCCGACAAACCTTCGTCCAGGTTTGTGAAATCGAGATTGGACTCCTTCTTCATGTCTGCCGTATCTATGGATCTCGACCGGCGGTGCATGTTCTTCTCTATATCCTGTATCGAGTGACGTTGCGACAACCGTGACACGTTTCTTATCTCTCTTGCTCTCGAGTTCTCGTCTTCGGCGAGCTGCAGATCGTCCTTGGCCTGTCTGATGGACGCACAAACCCTGATGTACTGATCCATCTTGTCCGTCTGGTAGTAGAAATCCAGGGACTGTACCGTCTTTATGCGTAAGATGAGCTTGTTGTCTCTCTTTTCCTCGATCAGCATCACGTCTCTCATGGGCCAGCAGTGTGTGGCCACGAGGTTCTGATCGTCGACTTTCCTTCTCTTGGGCGTGGCTGTGAGTATGTGATCGTTCAGCACAAATATGTGTGTTTCCTGTATTGGTCTCCACGTGGCGCTGTTCAGCTCCAACCACGCACTCGACTGGTATATGATGTGTCTGCCTGCTGTCGAGCCCAGGAACTTCTGAGCACCCTCCACGTTCTTGAACAGTTTGTTCATCTCGTTCCCCCACATCTTGCCCAACAGCATGACCGAGCTTCTGTCCCTCGCGCGTTTGGAGAACTGCTGTTTGGTGGGGGATCCTCGCTTGTCTGCCTCCTGCGACATCCGCGCCTCCGCGGCCTCTCTCATCTGCGACACTACGCTGTCCATCTTGTTCATCTCCAGCCTCAGGTTCTTGATCGTGAGCTCTGAGCTGTGCAGATCGTCACCGACTTTGACTATGCTCACCAGCGAGCTGTGCACGTTCTCCTTCATCTCGCTCTTGGTGCTGATCTCAAGCGACTGCAGCGTGTTGACAAACTCGTCGATCTTGGAGGCGCTGGAGTTCTTGAGCGTCAGCCTTATGTACTTTTCCGCGTTGTAGCTTGGGTTCTTGATGTCCTCCGCGAGGTTCATGCCCATCTTGGCCGGGGCGTTGTTGATCATCGACTTTGCGTTGGATGGTAGCGCAGGCATTCCGCCGCTGAAATCGGGCCTTGTGTCGTCCATCATCTTCACCGAGAACCGTCTGTTGATGTGTCCGGACTGCGGTGGCTTCTTCACCGGCGGCTTTGCAGCCTTCGCCGGCTCGCCGAACGGCTTGCCCTGCTGGATCTTCGGCAGCGGAGGCACGTTCTGCGTCTCCAGTCTGTTCAGCCCGGCAAACGGATCGTTCCTTGCCGACCCCTTGCGCGACGGAGACAGCTGCTGCTGCGAAGAGGCGCTGTTGTTGCGCGAATGCGTGTTTGCAAACGACGACTTGATGTTCTGCCATCTCCCCTTGGGGACCTTGGACCTTCTCAGCGATTTATCTCCCGCCATACGTGCTGATTGGTGGAAGAACAGCGGGTAAATCACAAACAAAGGTGAAGACGTGGAAGCCTCCGTTCATTTAATAGGCACACGCGCGGGCCTTTATGGGGGCGATCTACGGGCTTTTTCTCCTTCTCCGTTCTTCTTCTCTGGCTAGAAAAAACATGGCGTTCGATTCAATTCAAAAGGCTTTCTATCGAGGTTCGCCTCTTCATCAGAAGCAGCACCTTCGAGGCGTCGAGGTGGTTGGGATCCGGCGATGATCCGGGAGACGTGGGTGGCTCCTCACACATGCGCGGTTTGGAGTTGAGCTGCGGGGACGAGAGCGCGGGCAGCGGTAGCTTGAAGGAGGAGGTGGCCTTGGGCAGCTTGAACAGCGGCTCCTGCGCCTTTGTGTGGAATTCCGGGGTTATCAGCGGGCTCGGAAGCGTCATTTTGGAGAAGTTGGGCGAGTCAACGGGCCGGCCGTCGTTAGCCGCCACCTTGCCAAACGCCGCGTTGAAGTCAAAGTCGCAGTCGATGTTCCTGTACTCGTCCAGCTCAAGGTCAAACTTGGCAAACGCTATGCTGTTTTCGCTGGTCCACTGCAGGTCGTGCTCTTGGATCTTGCGGTTCTGCAGATTGATCACCTCGTGCAGGTACTTGATGTACTCGACGGTCGACTGCAGTATCGTCAGCTTGTGCATCATGTTTGAGTTTTCTATCGAGTCCGGCTGCGGGGTCCCTGTGAGCTGCGGAGTGCCGCTGGACGAGCCGATGCCGTTGACTATCGCTATGCGGCACGCGGGCACGAGGAACTTGAGAGCCTCGAACTCGCGGTTCATCTTTATGCGTCTGCGCTTCTCGATGATCGAGTGTGCTGTTTTGATCTCCTTTTTGCGCAGCAGCGCCTCGTCCTCGTCCTCGTTCTCGTCGTCGAAAGAGCTCTTTCTCTTTCTCTTGCGCTTCTGTTTCTTCTGCTGCTCCAGCACCGGCGACACCTCTGGTTTCCGCTCCTCTACGTCCCGGATGTACGAGTATGTGAGAGAGGCGTTATAGTCCGTTATCGACCCGCTTCTCTGCATCCGGATGAAGGTTGGCCTGAACACGGGAACCGGTGGCAGTCTTAGCTCGTCTGACATTATTCTGGGTGCTTGTTTTCTTGATGTTGATCGCAGAAGGAATAGGCGGAACAAAGGTGGAAAAACAAGAGGGAAAAGGCCGACTTAATTATAAAAACAGGGATCAAGACGCTTCATGCACACGTGGGGTCCCCAATCTTCTCTCCAACGCACGCCTCCTCCGGGGCGCTCACACGATGTTTATGTTTTTATTTTATTGGATCTCTGTGCTGCCGGTGTGCCAACGTGCTGGGGGTGTTTCGAACCCCGATTTTAGAGCGTATATTGCGCTGGTATTGGCCCGGTCAAGCCCGTGCTGCTGGGTGAAATCTCGTCTTCATCCTCGTGTGAACGTGGGCCAAGAACCCTTTCTTTTTCTGTGCGGCTAAAACGTGGGTCCCGGATTCCGGGAAGGGTGCGTCCCGTGATCGTGTGCTTAGATTAGGGCACACTTCCGACCGATTCCCAAAACGTGCGCTTTAGGACTAATGGCACACGTTGGACACCACGGGGGTCTGGTCGTTTGAGACTAAGAATGACGTCTGTGACGGGTTCCTGGAGGGAAGGACCTTTTGGAGAGAGTGAATAATACGGATTACGTAAAAAGCTTGTGTAAGATTATGTAAGTCCTGTGCGCTCCCTAGACGGTGGCGAGGATGCGACCCCTCATTCGCGCGCTCTTTGCTCGCAATCAAGGATGGAACTATCCCAGAGACCTCTGATAGCCCTATCCAAGTGCCGCTTGCAACAGATAAACGCGCATCTGACGTTCTCCACAGGCATGGTGACCCGAAGCCTGGAATCCCTGCCCAAAACGCAGTCCTTTACCAAGCACCTTCCGGCAGATCCACGTGTTCCCGATGTCGATGCTGCCAAAGAGGCCCCACACGAGCTCGTGCACTCTGCGCGGAGACTGCTGTCTGGATTCTACACGTATGTGGCGCCGGAGGTGAGGAAGGAGTACAAGTTCCTCCTTGCGAGTCCCCGGGCTCTCGCAGACCTGGGTCTCGACCCGGCCACCGAGCCACTCGATGCGGATTTCCAAAAGATCGTCTCCGGTGAGAGTGCGGTTTCTCCAAAGTACCCGTACCCTTACAGCCAGTGCTATGCCGGATGGCAGTTTGGACAGTTCGCAGGACAGCTGGGCGACGGCCGTGTTGTGAACCTGTTTGAGGTACAGAGCGGGGACAAGAAGTACGAGCTCCAGCTCAAGGGCTCGGGAAAGACTCCGTTCTCCAGATTCGCAGATGGCAAAGCCGTGCTGAGGTCTTCGATTCGCGAATTCGTCATCTCTGAGTCTCTCAACGGGATAGGCATCCCATCGACCAGGGCCCTCGCCCTCAGTTATCTCCCCGGAACCTACGCCCAGCGGTACGGTGCTGAACAGTGTGCCATCGTGTGCCGCATGGCAGAGTCCTGGATCAGAATCGGGACTTTCGACCTGGTTCGCATGCGCGGAAACAGAGCGGAGGCGGTGGCGCTAGCCGACTACGTTATCGAACACGTCCTCAAGAACAATTTCACGTATGGCTCGCGGTTCCCCGATATGGAGCTCACCAAGTACGACAAGATGTACTTGGAGATCGTGGCCAGAAACGCACATACCGTCGCCTGGTGGCACGCATACGGATTCCTAAACGGTGTCTTGAATACCGACAACACCTCCATTCTGGGGCTGTCTCTCGACTTTGGACCCTTCGCATTCATGGACAAGTTCGACCTCGATTACACTTCTAACCACGAGGATGCCCACCTCAGGTACAGCTTCAAGAACACGCCCAACTCCATATGGTGGAACCTCATACGGCTCGGCGAGGACGTGGCTGAGCTGATAGGTGCTGGTCCAGAGATCATCCAGGATCCTGCGTTTGGCAAGGAGTTCAAGAAGGAGTGGGAGCAGCCCGTCATCTCGCGTGCCGAAAAGCTCATTGGGGAAGCCGGTACCGTTTACGAAGATCTGTTTCTGGAGGAGTACCAGAGTCTCATGGCTAAGAGACTCGGAGTCGAAATGCCGGATCGCGACTTCCACACGGAGGTTGTTGCACCGTTATTGGACACGCTGCATGTTGTGAAACTCGACTACAACCACTTCTTTGCTGAGTTGCAGAAGGTTGACTTTTTCGGCCCAGACTTTGACTACGGAGTTGCCTCCAAGGGCCTCATACCGGAGGAACTCGACGACGGTGTTACCGCTGACGACGTTGAGGACGAACTCAAATCGTGGCTGCCTATCTACAAGAGCAAGCTTGAGGAACTGGGACTCAGCAACGATGCCAGCAGACGCTCGGTGGCGTCTGCATACAACCCGCTGTTCCTGCCCAGAAATTGGATTCTGGACGAGGTGATCCAGGCCACCCAGGACTCCAACGGTGAGGATATAGCGCTGCTGGAGAAGCTGATGCTCATGTCTAGCTACCCGTACGATCCCTCGAGGTGGGGCGCAAACCTCAAGGACGTTGAGGCAAGGTGGCTGAAGCCGCCCAAGGGTGAAAAGAGTATGTTGCAGTGCAGCTGTTCCAGCTGAAAGAGTATTCTGTTCTGCCAGCTCGCGAATATAAATACCCACATTACTGACAAGTGTGGACTTCTCGGTGGCTCTACCAGACGGTTTATCTGCAGTATGATACAGCTGACCTGCAAGATGTTGGACGTCAAGACGTTCATCAGGCGCCTCGGACGCAGATCAGACCGGTCGATAGACGAGATGGTGGACGATAACTACGTCTACAGCATGGAAACAGGTGAGCCAAAGAGGGCCTACCACGTCAAGCTGATGGCGAGACATAAAATCTTCAATATAAAAGCCTAGTTAAATCTCCCGAAGTCTACAGTATGGTAAAATCCTCGGCAAATCCTCACAAAATGAGGGGAAAAACGGAGGCTCCGATTGTCCTAATCGGGTGGCACCAACGGGAGCATGATCCTAATCTTGTCCTTTTCCTTCTCCCTCCTTCTTCCTTTCCTTCTCCTTTTTTGTCTTTCCAGAATAAAATGTCAGAATTGAAGGTTCAGCTACCGCTGTTACAGCTAAATCCGAGACTGCTGTTCCTGCCAGGGATAGTATACAGGACCTCTTTCACCTCGGAACAGGCCCTGGCCATCCTGGGGAGGTTCGGTAAGGCGCTTGGCGATACAGGATTCGAGCACAAGGAGATTGTGCAGGAGGCCATCCACAATCCACCGCAGTTTCTCGTGTCTGAGAGGTCTCTGAAAGGCTGCAACGCAGTCAGAGATGCGTTCGGCACCGAGGAGCATCTCGTGCTGGTGTGTCTTCCCGGGGTATCTTCCCCAACCACCGCGGCCACCGTGTGTGTCATAACAGACATCAGCGAGAAGCAGAGAGAGGTTGTCGTTGGCTTCAGGGCACTGGCGAGGTGCCAGCTACACACATCTGCCAAGGATCCACAGAACGAAAGCAGGGTTGTCATCCAGGTCAGGAACGAGGCCAAACTATCGGATGAGGCGGTCCGCAAGACCCTGGACAAGAGCATCCGTCTCCTGGATAACGTGCGCTCTTTTGTGAAGACGTATCGCTCGGCATCGGCTGCGCCAAACGACCTCAACCAAGACAAGAAGCTCAAGAACGTGATGCTTGTGCTCACACCTCTCGCGTCTGTGCTGTACGAGCAACTGTCTTCCCCAGAGGTGGCTCACTCGTTCACGAGACTCGCCAGGATGTTCCACTCCTTTGAGAAAGACTGGCAGGGGCTCACGCCCGTGGACAGGTCCACGAGGCTGTTGCAGCTTATCGACGTACTCGTTGCCGTTTTCCCCTTTGCGCTATCGCACAAGGTGCAAGTTCTCTCCGGCCAACCGGCCAATGTGGTCGTTGCGGCACAGAGCGCTCTCGATTTTGGAAACAAGTTGTTCGAAGAGTCTCTGGACATGGACTACCTGGTGGAAACATGGAGGTCTCTAGATGTGCGCAACTCCCCGCGCCGGGCGTCTCTAACCAGATCGAGGTTTATCTCCAATCACCTCAAGAGTCTTAAGCTCCTCCTGGATGATATCAGCGGTGACCGGTCGAAATCACGTCCTATGGCCCGTGCAGATGCCGAGGATGACGGCGACGATGAGGTTTCGGAGTTTGTCAAGAACATCGACAAGTTCGATGTGTCAGCCGATGGCAAGAAACTGGTGGTGAAGGACTACAAGCGCATGTCTGCAATGCAGCCATCCAACTCGGAATACCAGCTGTTGAGGACTTATCTGGAGATTGTCGCCGATATTCCTTGGCCCAAGGTTGACTCCCAGAAGAAACCCCAGCTTGTCGATTTGGACGCTGCAAAGACACAGCTTGATAACGATCACTATGGTCTGTTCAGCGTCAAGGAACGGATCATCGAGTACCTCGCTGTGTTGTCTCTGCACGAGAAACTGGCTGGTTTCACGCAATCGGTACCTGATCCAATCTCCCTTGGTGAGCCTTCTCAAAAACCCAAGAGGGCCCCAGCTACCAAGGCAGTTGCGAAACCACCGATCTTGCTCCTTACTGGTCCTCCAGGTGTTGGAAAGACATCCCTCGCCAAGTCCATCGCGACATCGCTGGGCCGCAAGTTCCAAAGAATCTCCCTTGGTGGTTTGCGCGATGAGTCCGAGATCAAAGGTCACAGACGGACGTATATCGGCGCACTCCCCGGAATGTTGGTGCAGGCCCTTCGCAAAGCCCAGGTGATGAACCCAGTCATCTTGCTAGATGAAATCGATAAGGTTGTTGGTGGCTCTGCTGAGAGCGCAGCTAGGGCTCATGGAGATCCTTCTGCTGCACTTCTCGAAGTTCTGGATCCTGAACAGAACATCAATTTCCACGATCACTACGTTGGTTTCCCCATTGATTTGTCACAAGTTGTGTTCATATGCACTGCGAATGACCTATACCGTCTAAGCGATCCGCTCCGCGATAGAATGGAGGTTATCGAGCTCAGTGGCTACAGCTACATGGAGAAGGTTGAGATTTGCAAGAGATACCTCATTCCAAAACAGCTTGACCGCAACGGGATGCCTCTGAAATCCGATACCGGTGATGCATACCTGCAGGTTTCAGATGAGGCTATTTTGAAGATAGCTGTGGACTACACCAGAGAAGCAGGTATAAGAAACCTCGAGCGTATGGTGGGGTCCATATGCAGGGGCAAGGCGATCGAACTGTCGAAACTCATCAAAAACTCGGAAGACCTAAAGTCATTTCCTTCAGGTTACAACCCGGTGGTGACAGAAATGGACCTGGCCAAGTACATCGGTATATCCCCACACTCGTCGAAGGTGGACAAGGCAGAATCAGGAATCACACCAAACTACGGTGTGGTTAATGGTCTCAGTTACAACTCTGACGGAAGTGGTGGCTTACTAGTCTTCGAGATGAACGGCGTTGAGGGAACCTCTGGTCTTACCACCACAGGAAGGCTCGGTACTGTTCTCGTTGAAAGTATCAAAATTGCAAACACGATTGTCAAATCCGTGCTGAACAACCATCTACTGTACGGTAAAGAGATAGATACCGCTAAGCTGTTGAAGCGGTATAATTCTCTCGATGCACACCTGCACGTTCCACAAGGCGCTGTTTCCAAAGACGGTCCCAGCGCAGGTATAACCATAACGCTTTGTCTGTTGTCCCTTGTTTTGCAGAAAGAGGTGCCCTCCAACATCGCCATGACTGGTGAGATTGACCTTCGCGGACTGGTTCTCCCCATTGGTGGTGTTCGTGAGAAGCTTCTCGGTGCTCATCTTTCCAAAAGAGTCGACAAGGTGTTGCTGCCAAGGGCCAACAGGAAAGACGTCACCGAGAGTTACCTCTACAGTATCGCTGGGGATGTCAACTCCGATGAGATCCTCGGTCGCCTGATCAGGGAGGAAGATACATCGGTCACGTCATCCGACAAACACACGAGACTAGACGTGTTCGGAGAGGCCGAAAGATGGGTCAAGGAAACGCTAGGCATCGAGATCGTCTACGTTGAAGAATTTTCAGACGTGGTTGATGCGGTTTGGAGCCATGAGATCTCATTACATTCAGACTATAAACCTGTTTCACTAAGCCGTCTATAGCTCTCTCCAGATAAGTTTATCCATAAACTCAGTCTTAGTAGCTTTGGCATCTCTGACCAGACCAAGTAGCTGTAACTCTGCTACCCCCTGGTAGAACAACGCCAGAGTGAGCTTGTTCCATGCAACTTCATCACCGTGTTGGATTTTACGGAGTGTGTCCTCTAGGTAACTCCGTGACTCGTCATCGGGGAAGGTTTTGGAGTCAAGCAGGCTTAGTAGACTGTTCGCCAGTTCAGTTTGGGACAGTTGACCTTGGAAAGCCACGTAGAAATCGTGGATGTTGATCACTGTATTTGCTTCCCTGTACAGGCGGTACAGTTCAGTCAGAATCGGTTCGACACAGTTGTATAGCACCATGTATGTATCGCTATACTTCCTGTTGTTTGAGTTCAGGTGCCGATTCTCAAAATATCTGCGTGGCTCGAAAAGCGCTTCGAGGACAGTTGATCTTGCGGGTGGACTGAAGGCAGCCATCAGAATCGATTTCGAGGGGTTTGAGGAGTTGAGTTCCATGGTACACATCTCCTGGCCAACCATCTCGTTATTCTTCCAAGACCCTAGACACGTGCTTTCTGTTTCGACTAGCAGGTTGATTATAGACTCGCAGATCGACTCCAGACCGCTCTTGCAGTCACTTGTCAGGTTTTTGTCCGTGGCTCTCAAGTCTTCTGTGTCTGTGTGTTCGGCGAACAACTCTCCAACACACGTTATATCGATCTCCAAAGCAGTCCTCACTATCTTGCCCACTGTGCTCGTCTCGTCGAAAGAATCGTAGAATCTCAGGAGCTCTTTGTAACTGGCGGTACCCATCCTTTCTATAGCCGGTTGCATGAACTCTGACTGGACAAGTCCGTTGGGCAATTTGTACATCATGGCTGCTATTTCGATTTTGCTGGCTGATCTGTTCCCAAAAAGACAGAGTGTCATGTACACTATGTCTATGAACTGAGAAAACGAAGAGAGCCAAGTGAACAGGTTGTCCCTCGTCTGGTCAACCAGGTCCAGGAGTATCTGGTCGTTCTTCAGCACGTCGTTCAGCAACCTTTCGGAGTCCTCTTTGGGGGTTGCGGGATCTCTGGCAACCTGTATTATGAAAGATGTGACACTTTTGAGAGAACGCAGAACTGCGATGTGTCTCTTTGAAAGAGGGGCGGATTCAGTTCCCCATATAACCGACAGCGGCTGCTCGTAATAATGGATCATAAACAGATACCTCAGTAACCCGATGAATGCACTTACACTCAGCACATTCTGATCTCTGCTCTTCCACAGCAACTCCAACACTTTGGGACCCATTATGAGATCGTTGTAGGAGACACGTTCTGTGTTGAAGAGTACAGTCTCCAGAACTCTGTCTATAATCTGCTGTGTGCTCTCTATCTCAAACGGCTTCGCATCCAGACTCCGTATCGTTTCCCTTGACAGCTTGTCCTGGAAAACACTCAGCGGTGTGGAGATGCCCAGCAGGACACTCACGTTGACCAGAGGAGCGGAGTTGTTGAGCAGGTCGAGCAGCGGCTCGAGGATGTTGGGCGGAAGGGAGTCTGCATCCTGAAAGATGACGGTGAGTGATAATCCTCGTTTGTGCAGTGAGCTGAACACGTATTGCAAGTCGAATTTTCTAGACGAGTTCAGTTCATCGTCTTCTTCGTCGTCAGTACCGTCTGTATCGTTCTCAAGAATCGCAGTCACCTGGCTTATAGCCGAAAACAGACTCGGACAATTCCTCGAGGAGATCCTCAAGATGACAACCTTTGAGCCCTCTTCACGCGATATGTACTCGCACAGATCGTCAATGTTGCGCGAGTGGTTGGAGATGTTGGATCCCATGTAGAACAGCGCTGTTCTCAGCCTCTTAATCTCCCCGCCGACGTATCCGCTGAACATGAACTGCCTGACCCTTTCGTACAGCTCTTTCATCTCCTGTAGCAAAACCCTATCGATCTTGTTCTGCTGGTACTTCCAGGCCTCCTGGAACTTGTGCCATCTGAGATCGCAAAGTTGCGGCGACTCATCTCCGCCCAGGAGCCTGGGAAATATGCCGGGATCGTCTGCATCGAACACCTCTTCCTTGTGGAAGCTGCGAGCATTGTCGGTGAACGTTGTCCTAGGCTTCTTCTTCGGTGGCTCAATCACATACACAGTCTAACTAAGCGTTAGCATCGTTCTTCCATCCAAGAGGATCAGCAACGTACCTTTTGCGCATCTTCGAAGTCTGGCAGATAAGATGCCATTGTATATTCGCTGAATGAGATGGTGAAGAAGAAGAAGAAGAAGAAGAAGAAGAAGAAGAAGAAGCAGGGAAGCAGGAGGACACGCGTTGGTGCCAAAAGGGATTTTTCCAAAAAGGCGATGGATTTCAACCGCACCAAGACTCGCTGAAGTCTCCCACTTTCGAGTCCACATTTGGTACAGATAGTCTCAGCTATTGGAAGGATATCTATCAGACGGATACCGGATGGGAGAGTGTGTACAGGGGGCCCTGCTGGTGGGCAGAAATCCGTAAGATGTCGGATTTTCAGGCATTCTACAACATCGGTCATACTGTACACTCGGTCATTTATCGCTCATTACACACTCTGGGCTCCGATCTATGCTCCAGACCTTTAAGAAACCACAATAGGGACAACACTCCTGATGCTCCAGGTCAGCTCGACAATACCACCAGGTTAGTCCAGGTCAGCTCGACACAGCAGTCTTGGAGATCTCCTCCTGTAGCGCCTTCACGGTTCCCTTATCAACGTTGTAGAGCAACACAACTATGTACCGGCCGTTGAAGTTGTACCCACTGAGTTTCTCCACGGCTAGTTTGGCGGCCTTGTAGTTGTTGTATACGACAAACGCCGTTCCTCGGGTATCCTGCTGGTCTCCCAGACGTATCTGCGATATGTTTCCAAACGTTCCAAACAACCCGTACAACTCCTCCGAAGAGGCATCGTACGGCAGGTTCTTGACCATGACTATTGGGAATTCATTGCTCATTTTTTGGATAGTACCGGCAGAAGAATCGCCATCACAGAGCCTCGTCTTCTCTTTCTTCGCTAAGGCCAACTAGTCATCACGTGACCTGTCTGTGTTAGGGGTCTCGAGAATACATTACCTCAGATTTCCGTGTTATGAGGTAATCGGATTTCGGTATGAGTGAGGTAATAAGTGGGTGGGCTAGCAGGTGTTCCAGATCGATCTGGAAAGTAAATGCGACGCACGTTGGCGGAGCAAACCGGATGCTAAGCACTGAAAGCTTATATCTTATCGGGGCCCACAGCACACCAACAGCAGCAACCAAGGTGAAGTGAAACTCCCACGTAAACAGCAATCATAGCCGGAATTTCGCTTCGGTATATAGAACTGTGTTTTGGTCTGGGGAGGAGTAGCAATCTTCAAATTTCAGGTTAGGTCATCGCGCATACAGTCAACCCCTCGCCTCGTGCTTTGATTGCTACTCCACCACACGGGGGTGAATGTATAAATACAGGCAAGGTTGCTCCCCAGGGACTCCTTTTCTTTTGTTTTACCATCTCAATCCAATCAAGCAAAGAAAACAATGTCCGATCGTAAGTGACTCTCGAGGCTGTCTCCCCCGCACTTTCCACTAACCGGTCCCAGTTGGAAGAAAGAACTTTACCGACAAGGCCACCGAGGCCATCAAGCCCGACTCCGAGAAGTCCTACGTCGAGCAGGCCAAGGAGAAGGCCACCGACGTCTACGACAAGGTTGCCAGAGACGCTGTTCCAGACAGCCAGAAGTCGTTCGGCCAGACAATCGGCGACTCCATCTCCAAGGGCAAGGATGAGGCCAGCGGCGAGGGCAAGACCCTGACCGAGACCGCCTCTGAGTATATCGAGCAGGGCAAGGAGGCCGTTGCCAACGCCGCTGAGTACATCTCTGCCTCTCTGACCGGTGCCACCGAAGGTGCTAAGGAGGGCGCCGAGGCCACCAAGAAATAAATGAATACAATCGATCTAAGGCCCTTGCTATAAAATCAAATGTTTAAACAGACGCGTCGGTAGTGCGATAATCCAATTAAACCTCTTTTCGGAAAAACTTTCGTTTCCGGAACACTTAAGCGCCAGCCCCTTTTTCTCCAAGGTGAAGTTTTTTTTTATCTGATTTGTTTGCCTTCCGTTCGTCTTCCTCTTTGATCTGATCAATCCATCAGCACCCACAGATGTCCGAACCGGAAACGCCCCCCAGGAGGCGATCTCCGCGCCACGAGCGCAAGTCATCGTTCACGCCATTCACGCCAATCACACCATACACCAAGTCTCCAAGGAGAAAGGCCGTTCCCACAACACCGCGCGAGGAGAAGTACCCCATGGCACCACACATGCCCGCGACGCCTGATCCCACCCCGAGACGGTCTAGGAAACAGGTGGACAGAATAGGCTCCTCGTCAAAGACACTGGTATTCCCGCTGGCACACTCGACGGTGGGATCAGGACGCGTCAAAAAGACAGCCCGGCTGCTGTCGTTTGACGACGCAGAGATAACAGAGCCGGGAACGCCCAGGGACAAGTACATCACGGAGGAGATGGCCGAAAGGTGGATGCAGAAACCCGTGCTTGACAACGACGACGACGATTTCGGCGCGGCTGCCAAGCTGGAGAACCCGTTCCTGGAGTCGGCCCTCATAGCGCAGGAGAAAGACGAGTTTGGACCCGAGTTCGAAGAGACGGTGACTTACATCAACAACAAGACCGGAGAGAGAATCATCCGCAGGCTGGACGAGAGAGAACGGAGCATAAAACCGAAGAAACTCGTGTTTGAAGACACGTTCAAAACACCGCGAAAGGCGGTCCATCTGGATGCTATAGGCGCGCCAAAGAAGGAGAAGCTGCCTGAGTTCGCATTCAGGGATTCGCAAACAGGTGAGATCTTGAACGTCAAAGAGGAGATAACGCCAAAGAGGTTGAGATTTTAGGGTTCTACGGGGATTTTAGGTTTTGTTTGAGTGCTTTCGATTTTTTATTAGTTCAAATGGTTTTCAATGACTTGCTTTAGGAACGGCTTTGCGTTCGGTTCCCTGGCCAGAACATGCGATAGGTTGAATGCGATAACGTCGTGTAGTTCTGTTCTGTCCTGGAAGCGCGCTAGCAGACATGTAAGCGTGTCTCTGATCTCGGTACGCAGCGCGTCCACGGCCGCGTGCACAGACTGCTCTGTGGTCTCGCGTGGGAGGTCGGTGAGCAGCGGCTCCGGGAGCTCCAGGAAGAACAGCTTCACCAGAGATATGACTGTCTGTGGTTCGTACTTACCCAGCACGGGAATGACCTTGGCACTGATGAACTTCTTGCTCCAGTACTTTCTCTCGTGTGCCACTAAGTCTGCAATCTCTTTGCGGAGTGCGAATGTCTCGTAGTCTATGCCAGACAACTCCCAGGTCTCCTCGTTCGTCCCCACATCGTCGAGGTGCTTGAGACATGCGTACACCAGTGCGGGAACGGTCTTGTCCTCGCGTATGGTCAGCTCAACCAAATCCTCTCCGAACACACGGTTGTACACCGTCGTGGTCTCGTACAGGTCGGGGAACGACTCGTATCTGATGGTCATTGGCTTGTACGGCCCAACTCTGTTTTCAGCGATGAACTTTTGCAGATCCGCCGTAGTGCTGACAGTCGGCTTGAACTCCACCAGCCCACCAAGATCGGCGAGACACCTGGCCATGGTTTCCCTTCGCTCGAACTCCAGTTCCTCCCATTCGTTCAGAATCTTCATGATCTTGGAGTCGAGCGCACAGCGTGCCTCGTCGAGCTCGACAAACTCGTCAATCACAGCCTGTTTGCGACTTTCAAAGCCGTCAACTTTCCTCCTGACATCGTTGTCCACTGTCTTTCCCAACCCGATGAACTTCATCGTCTTTTCTGTCCACGTGTACTTTGTGCCTATGCCGAGTCCACTGTGCACCTTGATGAACCCGTTTTTGGCAAGCGCAAACTTGAAGTCCTCAACCTGCTGAAACGTGAGGTCAAACTTCGAGTCGAGGTACTCGGACACATCGAGTCCCTCTATCATGTCTGTGTGGCTCATCGCCAGCGTCTCCAGCATCTTTCGCAGATCTGATTTGGTCACGTCCACCACCGACATCTTGTACTTTTCGGGCTCGCTGGCAAACAGCCTCTCGTTCTCCTCTTTGATCTTGGCGTTTGTCTGTGTGAGGATCTGCTCTAGCGAGCTGCCACGCGACACCAGCTCTTCGTTCTCTAGCTTCAACTGTCTGTACTCTGTGTGAAGGGAGTCCAGAGACACCTCGTAGCTCTTTATGCGTGTCTGCAGTCCTACAATCTCCTTGAATATGCCGTTGTGTGCTTCCAGTCCCGCGTAGTGGTGAACCACAAACTGTCGCAGGTTGGCCAGGTTGGACTTCTCCAGCATGTGTGCCAGCTTCAGATTCGTCTTTCCCGACTTGTAGATCTGATCGATCATGCTGTCTATGTTGGACACGGACAGTTTGCCATCGGTATCGCGGAATTGTATCAGCGAATCGCCCAGCTGGTTCTCAAACTGGATCAGCTCAACCACAAACTTGCAGAACTGCGTCAATTCGTCTGCTCTGACCGTGAGCTTCCCATACAGCTCGGTGAGACCCGTCGAATAGTCGTCAGACCAAAAGCGATCGTTGAATCTGAGCATGTTACGTGGTTCCTGGGAAGAGCCAACTGACGTGTCGTAGAGCAGAATCTACGTTTGTTTGAGAATGGGATCGATCGATTACGTAATGTTTGAATGAATCAGTTTATTCCTAAAATGGCGGACCGGTGGTAAATGCAGAAACTCGTAAAGACAAAACACCAGTGTCTTGTCGACGAGGTTGGTTTGAAGAGCACACTCGCAAAGTCAACAGCAAACTTGTGTACGAACTCCTTGCGCCTGGACTCGTCCAGTTTGTGGAATGCAAGGTACGAGATGTGTATCACCAGTGCCTTGAAGGTGTCCTGAACCTCCTGTCTCTGGAGTCCAATCAGGCTCTTGCACTCGTTTTCCAGGATCTTGTACTCGTCGGGAAGATGCTCCATTATGCGCCTGAGCCTTGATACGTCCTCCACCGAGAACAGAGGGTTGGGCAGCTCGATGAAGAACTGGCGCAAAAGGGCCACAACCACCTGTGTATCATAGCCAGCGAGCATCTCCAAAACAACGTTCTTGAACACTTTTGGCTTCATTTCGTTGACGTTGTTGATCTTGCGTCTCAGCTCAAACATCTTCGGGCTGATCTCCATCTTCCAGGCGTCGACAATCTCGTCGTCCGACATCTTCTCGTAAGCATTGTCCAGCCTGCGGAGCATACAGTGGAGCACAAGCGGTATTGTGCTTCCACCGTTGGCAAGACTCAGCTCAACAAGCTCGACGCCAAAGATAATCTGAGGGAAAACACGCGCTGGATTGTACAGCTGGAAAACAGGCGGATTGTAGTACTCGATCTGGATGAGGCTGTCTGTTTCCAACTGACCAGGCTCTAACCGGAGCAGGTTTGTGATCTCATCAGCCCATGTCTTGACCGTCTTTGCCAGATCGAGATTGAGCAGCTTGATGGTCTTGGCACACTCGACAAAGCTGAGGTCGAGCTCACACCTAACCTCATCGAGCCTCTTGAACGAATCGTAGTATGAAGCCTGCGTCTCACTCAGCGAGTCGCGTGTCTGTTTGACATACTTTGGGTCCTTGAAGTTCCTCAGAAGGTAGAAAGAAGGCTTGGCCGTCTGCTGTCCGATGAACTCGTACAGGTGGTCAGTCAGCTGGTAGAACTCGAGTTGATAGCTTGCAAACTTTTTCAGAAACTGCAGCTCGACGAGCTTGTTCAAGAAGCTCACAATCTGAGAGTACCGCATCGAGTTGGACTGCTGTATCCAGTTGGCCAGCTGGTTCTCCTCTATCGATTTTTCCATCGTGCTCGTGAGTCCGAACTTTGTCACTTTGACAGACGTCAGCTTCAGCTGTGCGATCTGCTCAAGCACAGTCTTTAGCTCATGTTTCGTTATGGCAACGTTCGCGAATTTGATCTCCTCTGCAAACCCGTCGAACTTCTGCTGCCACTGTTGGTTGAGCGACGTTTCGTACTCGCTGACAACTGTATCCACGGTCTTGCCACCGGCTGCCAGTTCCTTCTCCACTTTGGCCATCTCCTCGAACTTGGACTTGTACTTGGTGCGTAGTTTCTCGGTACTATCCCTGAGCTTGACAAATTCCTGTATCTGACACTTGTACTCTGCCTCCAAGGATCCCAGTCTCTCACGGTACGTCTGGTTCTTGAGCTCAACCACAGTTTGCAGATCACCAAGGTCCTTTCCCAGCTTCAAGTTTTCATCTCCGTGTTGTTTCAGCTTGGTCAAGAACTGGCCGAATTGCTGGCTCAGGGTATCGTCATCGGCAAACACGGGTCCAGACACGTCTCTGTAGAACGAGTACTGCTGATCCTGTATCGAGCACAGTCTCCCGCTCAGAGCGTCCAATCTGTCCAGGTCCGCCGTTCTCTCCCTCTGCGAATCTATCAGAGTGTGTAATTGATCGTTGTAATACATTATCCTGGCCGATGTTTAGGGAAAAAGACGTTGAGGAGGCTCAAACGGAAATGGGATGACCTTGTCGTGCGACACACACAACACGCGTCTGTTTTGGGGTTCCACCGATCTACGTGTAAGACTATAGGGCGAGCGCAGCCCAAGCTGCACCGTGACAATCTGAGCAAAAGCAAACGCAGAATCATGTATTATCCAAGATGAACCTTCGCAGCTCCCTTGCGTGGGGCGTTTTCACAGAATATAAGTGCGGCGGTGTTTTGGGTTTGCACGCACATCACCATCATTTTTCTCTCGCAATGGCTGTTCTTCCCAGCCCATCACCGGCCTCCCATCCAGATATGACTAAAGTGACAATAGAATACTGTGTCAAGTGCAAGTGGCAACTGCGGGCAACGTGGTATCTCCAGGAGCTCACGCAGACGTTCAACACGGGACAGGTGCTGCTAGACGAGATCTCGCTCAAGCCCAGTCTTGAGCCTGGAACCTTCCGTGTATTGATCAACGACGAGCGGGTCATCTGGGACCGCACGGTCGACGATGGGTTCCCCGACTCCAAGGCTCTGAAGCAGCGGGTCAAGGCCGTTGTGCAACCGGAGGCGAGTCTGGGCCACGTCGACAAGCCAAACAGGAACGGAGGGGTGCTTGTGTGCGAGGAGTGCGTTAGAGCAGATCAAACACAGCCAGAATGACGTATGTAACGAGTAACGCTATCCACAGATACTTCATCTTGAGCGGGGAGAACCGTGTGGGTCTCCCCATCCCCGTAGTCTGCTTGAGCCTGTCGATCAGCTCCGCGTTCCTGTCGACGAGCTGCGCAATCTCGTCCACCACGTGCGACTCTGTGCTGCCGGCAACCGCGTCGACGAGACTCCGTCCGGTCACAGACTTGTAGAGCCTCAGGAAGTCGTACATGTCCATCCTCTCGGTCCTGTGTCTGTTGATGTACTCGAGCAGACGCGTGCGTGTCGGCAGGCTCAGCACCTGCTGGTCTGTGTCCCGCTCGATGTTCTCGAGAAGCTCCACCACGTACACCGACGACAGCCCGTCCTTGCTGGCCAGTTTATCCCAGCTCCTCCTGATGACATCCATGCCTGTCTCCTTGCTGCGAAAAGTGGGGGGGCGTGTCGCGCGGTTGGCCCTCTGCTTGCTGTTTTTCTGGATTTTCGCCCTCCCACTTTTTTGATCGATGCCACTTCTTTTTTTCTTCCTTTCCTGTTTGATTCCCCTCTCCTTCGACCTCTCTGCCCCCCTTTTTGACCTCCTTTTTCTTTCTCTCTTCTGCCCTTTGTCCAACGCCACCCACTTCGTCCGAGAGTTAGCGGCTCACAACTACACTGAGATGAACTACGAGGAGTATGATTACTATTATAAACACGAAGAGTTAACACAGCAGGATATGAACATACTGCTGTTTCTACTCCCGCAGGCCGAGCACTACAAGTGGAAGTTTATATCCAACAAGCTGTCGAAGATGAGGTCCAAGAAGATCAACATGGACTTCTGCTACTCAAAGGCAAACGAGATGTTCAATCTGCCCGTTACAAGTACTCCCGCCGGCAGCAATCCCTCGAGAGGCAGTGGACGCAACAACAGTAACAATACCAACAGCCACAGCCACAGCCACCACTACCTGCCTCTGGACACCAACGGCATCAGCGGAATACTGGGGACCAGCATACCCTACCTGTGCCACAACGATGAATCCAGTTGACCGTTAAATCTATCCAATCGAGGGGGACATACATACCAAGAGGAAAAATCAAAACAAACACAGCATCGAATACGCACCGGGCAAACGGGACCCCTGCACTCCACAGTCGCCCGTCTTCAAACAGAGGAGAAGAAAACAGACTCGGACACCGACCGCTCGCGCTCGAGATGAAACGGGAGTTTGAATTTCCTCGGGTTTTGAAGGTGGGACCAAACAGACGGACGGAGCAAGCTTCGGCCACCCTGCGCTCTGTGCGTGTTTTCATTTTTCGATTTTCGATTTTGTCATTGTTCTGTCCGTGTGTGTTCTGTGTCAATTATGCCCGGTGACGCGAGAGAAGAACTAATTGCAGAGGTTCACATGGGGTCATCATTTTCACAGGGGGGGGTATTTGGGTCCGAGCATGGAAAGTAACGTTTGTGTTTTAATTACTTGATTTTGGTGCCGATCTTTCCAGAATAAGGGTTGACGTTCGCCGCAGAGATAGAGCTCGGGATACACAGACTTGGAGATGTTTGTTTGAGCGGGAGTATATAATATAAGAGTGAATTATAATAGTCCTCGAACACCCAAGTGGGAGGACAAAGTATAGCACCGGCTGTATAACTGCTTAAGACGCGCAACCCTATTGTTGATGGCTTTGGTAGCCTAACTTGCCGGCTCCAATCGCTGCCTTGCAGTGTGTGGAGGTGTTCTCCGACCCGCCAGACGTCACCTGCGTGGTCCAAAGCAGCTTCTCCGGCGATCCCAGGCCGTTCGGAGCGCTGGAATTAGAGTTGGCTATATAATCCCCACCGGTAGATCGATGATGCAAAAGGGCAGATATGTCCAATTTCGAATTCTTGGTTTTTCGTTCTTTCTTTTCTTTTTTGCACACCAAACCCCCTTATGTAAGCACAGAAAACGTGAAACGGCACTCGGTTAAGAGGGAGAAGAGGGGTACATGAGCGTTTCAGTGATGTAAAACGGTCACGGTCCACGCCTCGTTGGCTTGTGCTCGCCACTGAGATGCGAGGAGCACCAGTGCGAGTAACTAGTGTATTTCAGAGATGTTGTCACCGAGAAAATTCGTGAAAAAAAATACCCGGATCAGTAGAATTTGATCGCCCCACGAGCCAGTCACATGGGCGGTCCAGTTTAATGGGGGCGTGACAGCCTTGCTATTTTTGTTTTGTTTTTGCTTCCCCAGATTTTGCGCTTTGTGTTTACGGATTTTTCTTTCTTCCTGTTTGTGATCAGCGTTCTCTTTATCAGCGATAGACAGCGGTGTGGATGATAACCACACACACATAGAGCAATAAAGATAAGCCATGAGATTTCCGATTTTTCTATTACTCCTCGCCCTGGGCAATGCACTTGTGGTGAACTGGGAGTTGCTCAGGGCGGACGGTGCCCAGAAGACGCTGACGACTGCTCTTCCGTTTGAGTCGTGGCTCAAGGAGCAGGAGAGGATCTCGTTCGACAGGATCCTGCAGAACATCGGCGGCTACGGAAGCTTCAAACAGGGGCAGAACGTTTCCGACGGTGCCGTGGTGGCATCTCCCTCAGACACCCGGCCCAACTACTTCTACCAGTGGACCAGAGACAGCGCCATCACCGTGATGTCGCTGGTGCAGAGACTGGACGACTCCGGGTTTGGCGAAAACAGCGGTGCGCTGTCGCAGCTGGTGGAGTCGTATCTGGAGAACCAGTACCGCCTGCAGAGGGTCGACAACCCGTCAGGCAGCTTCGAGGACCTGACGGGTCTGGGAGAGCCAAAGTTCATGATGAACGGAGAGCCATTCACGGAGAACTGGGGGAGACCCCAGAGAGACGGGCCCGGCCTGAGGGTCATCACCACTCTGTCGTACCTGAACTTGCTGTCCAAGACAGAGAGGTCGCTGGACAGTGTGTTCTTCTCTCCGGACGGAGAGGACCCGTTCCGTTTTGTCTACGACAACATCGTCAAGCCAGATCTGCAGTACATCGTGAAGTTCTGGGCTGCCGCCGGGTTTGATCTGTGGGAGGAGGTCAACAGCATGCATCTCTTCACAAGCCTCTCCCAGCTCAAGGCTCTGAAGATGGGCATGCAGTACGCCACGCAGTTCCAGGACGACGACTTTCTGGCGACGCTCACGGCCACCTTCGGTGCGCTCAGCCTGTTCATCCGCGCCGAGAGCGGGTACAAGACCGGCAACTACCCGTTCCTCATCGAGACCCCGAGCCTGCTCTTCACGGGCAAGCGCAGCGGCCTCGATATCGCCTCCATCCTCGCTGTGTTGCAGTCACACGATCTGGATGACCCGTCCGACGCAGTGGAGATCCCATTCACCGTCGACGACCCTATAGTGCTCAACACGCTCACCGCCCTGGTCAACGACATGAAGTACAGGTACCCTCTGAACCGCCACTCCTCGCTCACAAAGGGATTTGCCCTCGGAAGATACCCTGAAGACATCTACGACGGGTACGGCACCAGCGAGGGCAACCCCTGGTTCATAGCCACTGCCACGGCCAGCGAGCTCGTGTACAAGCTGATCTACAAGCTGTACAAGCACGAGATGGACCTGTACATCCCCGTTGACCAGAAGCAGTTCTACGAGCCGTTTGTCGAGTTTGAGATCACAGAGGACGTTGTCATTCCGTTTGGGTCGACCGAGTTCAAGGCCGTCAGCAACGAGCTGATCAAGTACGCCGACTCGTTCATGGACGTCATTAGAGAACACGTTGACAGCAACGGCCACATGAGCGAGCAGTTCAACAGGTACAGCGGGTACATGGAGGGCGCGGAGGACCTCACCTGGTCCTACAGCTCCTGCTGGAGCTCGATGCGCTGGAGAAATAGAGCCGTTTCGTTCATGAAAGACTAGACCCCGTCCTCCTCCCCTTTTTTTTACATCTACATCCTCTTTTTTCTATTTTATAATGCGTGTGTTCAACTTCTATCTTCTAACGCGTAAACCGCCGCACACAGAAAGGTAGTGGTCCGGCCCCAAAAAATCTCGGATCCGACATTGATGATGGCTGCGTGAGCTTCCCCTCTAAAGAGCTCGCTCTCTCCTGGCCCCCTTGGAAAAATTCAACAGTGTCGGTGATCTCTTTCCTCTCTCTTTCTCTTCCTTTCCTTCTTCTTCTGTTACCATCTTTCTCCAAGGAAAATAAACTAATTCAATTATCCCAAATATGTTGAACTCCATCTCCAAGAAGGTACGTGCATCCTGTTTGCGCGCGGAACCCGCCACTAACCTGTGTCCCAGGCCCTTTTCGCCCCAGCACGTTCGTTCGCCACTGCCAGCGACAACTTCCTGCCAAAGAAGTACGGTGGCAAGTACACCGTCACCCTGATTCCAGGTGACGGTATTGGTAAGGAGATCACCGACTCCGTCAAGGCCATCTTCAAGCAGGAGAACGTCCCCATCGAATGGGAGACCGTCGAGCTTTCCGGTAAGGACTCCGACGCCAAGATCGACGAGGCTGTTCTGTCTCTCAAGAGAAACAAGGTTGGTCTCAAGGGTATACTCTACACCCCAACCGGTACCGTGACCAGATCCCTCAACGTTGCCCTCAGAAAGGAGCTCGACATCTACGCCTCTCTTGTCCTGATCAAGAACATCCCAGGTGTTGACACCAAGCTCAAGGACATCGACATGGTCCTTGTCAGAGAGAACACTGAGGGTGAGTACTCCGGTCTCGAGCACGCCTCCACCCCAGGCGTTGTCGAGAGTTTGAAGATCATCACCAAGTACAAGACCGAGAGAATCGCCAGATTCGCCTTCGACTTTGCCAAGAAGAACGACAGAAAGACCGTCACCGCCATCCACAAGGCCAACATCATGAAGCTTGCCGACGGTCTTTTCAGACAGACCGTCAAGGAGGTTGGTGCCGCGGAGTACCCAGGTATCGACGTCAAGGACATGATTGTCGACAACGCCTCCATGCAGGCTGTTTCCTGGCCACAGCAGTTTGACGTTCTCGTCACCCCTAACCTCTACGGTTCCATCTTGTCCAACATCGGTTCTGCCCTCATCGGTGGTCCAGGTTTGGTCCCAGGTGCCAACTTCGGTAGAGAGCACGCTGTCTTCGAGCCAGGTTGTAGACACGTCGGTCTCGACATCAAGGACAAGAACGTTGCCAACCCAACTGCCATGATTCTCTCCTCCACCATGATGTTGAGACACCTTGGTTTGGACGTCTACGCTGACAAGATCTCCAAGGCTACTTACGACGTCATTTCCGAGGGCTCCGTCAGAACTCCAGACATCGGTGGTAAGAACACCACCACCGAGTTCACCGAGGCTATCTTGAACAAGTTGCAGGCTTAAGCGAGAGAGATCCTAACGATGTTACAAAAGTACAAACCACAAATTCCGCCCATCCCAACCCCCCACCTTTCACAACTCTCACACAGATCCTCCAGAGAGGCTCTCGAGAGTCAAGAATATAAAATATCAAATAAATACATTCTTTCTAAATTATTAACCCCATTGGTAGAGTCTCTCCGTAAAGATTCGAATCCTGCTGAGCCGGTCTAATCATTCAGAAAAAATCAAGGGGGGAAGGAGGAAGAGCTGAGACAGCGAGCTGAGGCAGCAAATCCCTTCTCCCGTCTAAACGCCTCCTTGGTTTCTTCCTCTCCGTCCCTCCTCATAAACCATGTCGCTGAGGCTGTTCATACGCCGTGCGAGTACCATTGCGGACTATGAGATAGATACGATAACACTGCACAAGAAACCGGTCAAAGTGGCTCCGGAGCAGGTGGCTACGCCGCCACCATCGGTGTCTCCTGAGTTCAACGCGTTTCAGAACAACTTCGGTGAGGAGATCAAGCTTCTCAGGTCGTTCTTCAGCAGCAGAAAGGTTGAGCTCTCCAAAGTCTCCGAAAGGGAGAGAGCGGATATGCTCAACAGGTTCAAGATCGTTAACCATTTTGGTAAGCCGGGGAAGAGCTCAAACTCTCTCAAGAACCTGAGTCTGTTTTGTACGACTCTGAAGCAGAACCCCGTGTTCTTCAACTATATGTTCCACCTGGAAGTGCCAGACACACAGAAGTACAACACAGACCCGGCAAAAGTACAGGAGATGGTGGAGAAGGAGGAAATGCTTCTGTTCAAAGATGTCCTGGAGACCGCTCGGAAAGAAGAGCCAAAGAAACAACCAACGAAGAATCTCAAGATGTCCGAGGCAATGGAGTTCATCCAGTCGCAAATGCCCCCTGTCAAACAGCGCAGTTTGGAGGATCTGTCGGATATAACTGCAGATAGAATACGTGCCACATACCCTGTTCCGAATTCTGTGGAGAGAACGGGCACAGACAACCCGCTGGCGGATCAGAAGACTTTGAGGGACTTTGAAGAGTACCTCAAGTCAACACAGAAACAGAACGCCTTGAGAAAAGAGGAAAAGTTCAGACAGCAGAATGCTTACGAGTGGATAAGGTCTAAAAATGCAGGAAATCCAAGATTGCTGGAGAATGGAAACTTCTTCACTCCAAGATGTGTTCCAAAAACTTTGATCCCCATAGAGTCCTCGCCCTCGTGGCGCTGGCCTCTTACGAAAAGGGATAACCTGCTGTTCCCAAGCACCAAACAAGCCGGACAGAAACAGTTTCTCATCTTGGTGGGAAGGAAGAAAGTGATCACGAATGAAAACCCCATGGGTAACGACTCGCTTCCCGAAGACATGTTCACCATCTTTGGAAAGATGGACCATCCTGAGAAGTATATCAAGCGTGTGAACAAGCTACAGAAGAAAGGTTGGCGGTTGATAGGCGGAGGTGGAGACAAACAGTTTCTGGTCTTCGAAAGACCTGTTCAGAAGAAACTCTGGAAATGGATAAGGAACACATTGGGTACAACTGGGGCAATAGCAGTATCGCTGTTTGTAGCGAGCTTTATATTTGAATGAATACACATACATTATGCATTATACTTCATCCCTTTTCTCTTTCGAATCAAATGTCTATGGAGAGGAAGTAAAAAAAAATAAGAGGGGCACTCTGGGAATCGAACCCAGGGCCTCTCGCACCCAAAGCGAGAATCATACCACTAGACCAAGCGCCCTTTCTTGAAAACCGAAAAGTTTTGGACAGTCATATTGTGCACTTCAAAAAACCCTCGGAAAATGACCGAATATTGCTCGCTATTGCATCTCAAACTCATATTATGGTTACTTATAATAAGCTACTCGCTCGTGGTTAAGCAGCAAGAGAGGACACCAAACTTGTTCAATCATATAAGGAACGTTTTATCAAATGAAAGTTATTGATTCATGTTTGATTAGACATATTAATTACGGGGGTCGGATCTTCGTATAGAAAGCCCCCATTCTTCGAAAAGCTCTTGAATCAACTTTGAAGAAGCAATTAGCGGCGTTCATAGCGTATCATTAGACACAATGGACAGAGACTCCTAGTTGATAGAGAGTCTGCTGCGGAGGGCGAGCACACAGTCGTCAATCTCCATTTCAAGTTGACGTAAGTTGTTTTGCGTGTGCAGGATTTGAGTCTCCATGGCGCGCAGAACATCCTCATTTTGTAATTGTGGGTCTCTCCCAATAATTGCTTCCACCGAGATTGTGCGACGTTGCATGGCTGCGTCGAGAAACAAGGCGTCTGTGATCGCCTCATGTGCATCCATCTCATCTGTACGTCTGGTTAACGTTTGGTGGATTTTCAGATGCAAAGCTTCCCAATATTTGAGCAGAGTCGCAGTATCCTGAAATCCGAGTTGCTCCAGGATATATTTCTGCTGAGTAAGCTCATGTTTGCGGACTTCAGAGGTCTTTTGCTCGCTGCTCATGACACTCTCCCACCTATCCGCATGCTCATTGCTCCCAAAACGGTTTGGAATGGTATCTTGGGTAGTGCGGAGAAGCTCGATTTTAGCCTGGATGCACATCTCACGCTGTCTGAGAAGATCACGCTTTGAAGCGATTGCATGCTTCTCTTTGATGAACAAGGAGAGCTCCTCTTCGTTGACGAACGAGGGGGCTTCTTCCGGAGTGGTGAGTTGGTCTCTCTCGTACTTCTCGATCATGGAGACCACAAGACGCGATAACTCCTCTTCCTTGAGAACTTTACAGCTGCATCCCCTTGAGGCGCACTCTTTGCAGGTGGTGCCTCCGGCCGCTCGGGTACAGGTTTTGTTGAGGATGCTGCACAACGAACACTTACGTGGTCTTCCCATGGTTTTCGGGTGATTTGCACAGACTTGATCTTGAAACTGAAAACAATTGTCTTGTCTTCTGGTGACGCGAAAGATGAGAGGAGACGCGAAAGGGAAAAACAAAGCTTGAGGATTCGGGGTGGCGCGCGAACTCTGTCCTACTTCATCTCTCCAATAGACAAGACAAAACTACCTGAAAACTGAGTTTTTCTTGTGGATATGAACTAAACGAGACACTCTGTTTACACCTATGCAATTTTTTTGCGTATTTGTTGGTTGCCATATTTTCGGCATTGTGGGTGTTCAACGGAGAGCTCGCGCGACCCCTCCTTGCTTACTATCTATTCACGAACCCAAAGTTTGATACTAGTGAGGTCCGGTGTGATCAACCAACGTTTGGTTACATTTCTAAATCAGATAGTCATGGCGCTCAAAGTCATTTGACTGTGGGGACTACGATCTCCACCGACCTACAACGGGGTTCGCAACAATTTCTTTTTGTTGTATTTTCCGAAAGTGGTTCAGATCGTTTCTCAAAATCCACTTTTCAATTCACAGAGATATTCCAGACTTGTCTCTGTTTTCGAAGAACTGTGAAGAGAATCAAAACGTACAGCATTTGGTTGTTTCTTTGATCTCTGGTGTAAGATCATTGGAGTCTTCACACTCGAGAGGGGGTACTTAGATAATTGAAATTCTTCAGAATCAGAGAAATACAGCAAAATAGGGCAACATGACTCTCACAAACAAAGGTCACAACGACAAGCTTGATAATGCAGCGTTCCCTCTCTCTGAGAAAGAACCCTTCAGTCGTCACCCCGCCGTCTTTGTTCAATCCGCTTAGCATTGGCCGTTCTTGCCGAGACCTTAATTGGATGACCGACAAAGTTCAAAAAACAAATCAGCTAAGCTTCCAGATCTCTCTCATGTCAGTTCACAACGTCGGGTAATCAAGCTCAAAGAAGCGGCAAATCTAAAAAAAAATAACCAGTCTGGATTGGATTTAAAAAAAAAAGTGGACCCTACCGGAATCGAACCGATGACCTTCTCCATGCGAAGGAGACGCGATACCACTACACTAAGAGCCCTAGTATGTATAGAAATGTGAGGGACGGTTATACATAACCTCATCACACGGTTGAGACACGATGATTAGGTGAGAATGAGGGGACAACTTACATAAGCTGTGAGTTGTGAGGAATGGCATTGCAGGACCTGATCTCATGGTGGAGAATAGTTGTTCCGGA
>JANBXH010000019.1:0-189896 GCA_024271875.1 Kuraishia molischiana
GAGCTCGACTACGACGCTTTCACAAGCGCGTTGGACGAGATGCTGGGTAGATGTGAAGACTTCGAGAGCCTGTTGGATCCGTCGCAGATTGCTGGTCACCATTCGTGCTTCGGCCTGAGGGATTCAACAAACCGCGTTGAGTTCCAGTTACAGCAATGGGTGTCATGTCTTGGTTCTAAATCCGTTCTTACCCTGTTCACCCATTTGCTCGGCCTTGATATGGACCGTCAAACGGAAGCCAGCCACCTGTGTGGTAACCATAACTGCGTGAACCTCAACCATATCCTCATGGAGATGCCAACTGAAAACAAATCCAGGGAAAAATGTATGGGCGCAAATGGTACGAAAATCATCTGCAAATGTGGCAAGACGTCTGACAATTGCGAACACCATCCCCCGTGTCTGGGGTGCCGCCTTGTTGAGTGTTACATGAAGGGATCGGAACATGTTTTCGTTACAGACAACCTCGACTTTGTACCGCTCGAAGGGTTGCCTGAGATCCACGACGACCCTGAAGGCCGGAAGCCGGTACTTTCAAACGAATACTTGGCTTGTTTTGCGCTCGCGAGTGCTAAGGTCCACAAGCTGCACATGTGTCAGATGGGCAACTGGGTGATGAATCATTTCAGGTGCTACAAGTATGACTATTCGGTCATGGCGAAAATGAGAACAGCGCTGGAGCGCTCCGATGATGTCGTCACGACCAAAAATGGGACTCGCAATATCTACGAGCTGAAGCCCGAATGTGTACGCAAGTACATCGATAAAATGAGCTCTATCGAATTCGCCAGCCAAGAGGATATACTCAAACTCCCCTCCCTCACCTTCGCAACGATCGAAGGGCTGCCTGACATCCACGACTACCCTGAAGGCCGGGCGCTGCCAGTCGAGAACCGAGACCTGGCGTGTCTGGTTCTCTTGCGTGCTGAGAACTACATGCTGAAGGCTTCTCAGATTGCCAACTGGCTGAAGAATGCTTTCAAGTCCCTCGAGGATGACCGTGATCTCCAAACTAAAATGGAGGCCGCGCTGTGGAACTTCGACTATGTCGAAAAGATCCTGGAATACTGGAAGCCCACTATCTTCGTGCTGAAGCCCGAGGGTGTACGCAAGTACACCGATCTCACGGTCTCTCTCGAATACAACTGGCAAAACAAGATCCACGGCTACCAACCTGTGTCCCTCACCTTTGCAACGATCGAAGGGTTGCCTGAGGTCCACGACTACCCTGAAGGCATGAAGCCGCCACTCAAATACGTTGAACTGGCGTGTATACCGCTGGCGCGTGCTCAGGGCCACGAGCTGAATTTGGTTCAGATAGTCAAGTGGGTGATGGATACTTTCAGCTATTACACAGATGAGAATGATGTCAAAGAAATCATCAGGTATGGGCTGTATTGCAAGTATGTCAAACATTCCGGGAAAGGGAAAGGTTCTCTCTACGAGCTGAACTCCGAGGGTGTCGATAAGTACACCGAGCGAATGGCCTCTCTCGAATCCGAATGGCAAAACATGATCCACAACGTGGAGCGGTGACTTTCAACCCGATCTGCCGATCGCGCGTGCTAAGAGGCGGATACGCAGCTTGGCGCCATCCAGTGCACGGGCTGGCGTGCAGAACAGCGACGATCGGGCCAAGTTTTTCGGATTGCAAGTGCTTATGTAAACATCTACCGGGGACGTGTGCGGATCGATAATTTAAGCCCGGTCCGTTGCAACACGCCGGGTTGGTTGTATAAGTCTCTCGCGGTGACCGGGTTGTTTGCGGAAACCGAAACCGCAAAGGCCGTTTCGAGGAAGGCGGGTGTTATATAAGTATATGTATAAATCTATATATAAAAGTATCTATATTTATATATACTAGCACCGGCGGGAGGAGAGACGGCCCGGGCAGCCAGCTCGGTGAGGCGTGCCTCAGCCAGATTTACCAAGCGCCTCGGCCCAACGCCGGAACCCCTGTGCCTCTTCTTCTCCGCCATCCAACCAATCAATGCCAAAATACACCGTTGCCGCACTGCAGATCGGCACCTCGCCCGAGGGCACCGCTGCCACCATCGACAAGATCCTCAGCTACGAGGAGGAGATCGTCGCCAAGAACGTCAAGCTCGTGGTCATCCCGGAGGCCACGGTGGGCGGCTATCCCAAGGGCTCCACCTTCGGTGCCTACATCGGCTACCGCACCCAGAAGGGCCGCGAGGAGTACCTCAGGTACCACTCCGGCGCCATCGCCATCCCGCACGGCCCGGAGTGCGATGCGCTGGCCAAGTTCTCGGCCCGCACGGGCGCCATGCTGGTCGTGGGTGCCATCGAGCGCGACGGCGGCACGCTGTACTGCACCCTGGTCTACTTCGACCCCAGCCTCGGGTTCGTGGGCAAGCACCGCAAGACCATGCCCACTGCCAGCGAGCGTCTCGTGTGGGGCCAGGGCGACGGAAGCGGGCTCGTCGTCGCGCAGCACGAGCAGCTCGGCCCCGTGGGCGGAGCCATCTGCTGGGAGAACTACATGCCGCTGCTGCGTGCCAGCTTCTACGCCAAGGGTGTCCAGGTGTACGTTGCTCCCACGGTGGACGAGCGCGACGTGTGGCAGGCGCTCATGCGCACCATCGCCGTCGAGGGCCGCTGTTTCGTCGTCAGCGCCGTCCAGTTCCTGCCGCCGATCCCGGACATGCCCGAGTGGGAGGCCGGCCGCAATGCCATCAACGGCGGCTCCATCATCGTGGGCCCGCTCGGCGAGGTGATTGCCGGCCCGTACCTCGGCGAGGAGGGGCTTCTCACCGCCGAGATCGAGCTGGACAAGATCGTCGAGGCCCAGTTCGACCTTGATCTCAACGGTCACTACTCTAGAAAGGACATCTTCACCCTCACGGTCGACGAGACGCCACGCGAGGGCGTTTCGTTTGCGAAAAACTGAGCGCACTCTAGAGCGCCGCACGCGCGCTCCCCCCGTTAAATAAATGGTTAGCCACACGACCACAGTCTAAAAATATGAAGGGGCGGATTTTGGCGCCCTTTTAGCCTCTTTATTAAGCCTCTTTTCGTGTTGTTTTGGGCAAAAGCGGGCTCTTTGGGAACAAAGCTGCGTTCTTTCTGCTGAGATATCGATATCTGTCGCACCGGATCATGTTGAGCATACCGGCGTTTGCTCCAAGGGCAATAGGCAAGTACAGGCCGCTGGTTCCGCTGCTGGTGGTGTGGGCGCTTCTCTTCTACACACACATCTTCCGGATCCCCAGGATGTACGCGTCCAAGTGCTCGTGGAACAGCCATGACCTGACGGTGCCGGAGGACGAGCCGGGCGTCCAGGCCTGGAGGATGATGATCGTGGCGGACCCGCAGCTCATAGACAACCACACGTATCCCGGACGCAACCCGTTCGCGCTGGCGCTGTCGAAGCACACGGTGGACTCCTATCTGTACCGCAACTTCAAGGCGCTCACCGGCACGCTGCAGCCAGACTCCATCGTGTTTCTGGGAGACCTTCTGGACAACGGCAGGTCCGCACCGGACGACTACTACCGCACACAGGTGAGGCGGTTTAGCAGGATATTCAACAAGGACAGGCTGCCGCAGAACACCAAGGAGATGGTGTATGCGGTGCCGGGGAACCACGACATAGGCTGGGCCGACGGAGTCAAACTGGCGAGTCTGCAGAGGTTCAGCGAGAACTTTGGCGCGTCAAACCAGATGATCACGCGCAACGGACACGATATAGTGATGCTGGACACGATCTCGCTGTCGAACTCGAAGGTGGAGGAGATATACAGGCCGCCGAGGCTGTTCATGGAGGAGGTGGCCAAGAAGGAGAAGACAAACCCACGGATACTCATGACACACGTGCCACTGTTCAGAGACAAGCAGACGAGCTGTGGATCCATGAGAGAGGCTGGCGAGTTCCCCATCGCGAAGGGGTACCAGTACCAGACCGTGCTGAACAAAGACCTGTCTGATGAGATTCTGACCAAGATCAGACCAGACCTGATCCTCAGTGGAGACGACCACGACTACTGCGAGCTGTACCACCCGTACAAAGACCCGCACTCCAAGCTGACGGCTGCCGCGAAAGAGGTAACCGTCAAGTCCATATCCATGGCCATGGGCATACACAGACCGGCGGTGGAGCTGATCACCTTGTACAACAGACCTGTTCTCAAGACAGAACACCTCGCTCCGCTGGCCGACGACGCACAGGGCCCACGCGAGGCCGACGAAACTACAAGGAAAGTGAAGGTGCTGTACAACCAGTACTTGTGCTACCTGCCGGTCCCATACCACGAGGCCATCTTCTACGGCATGTTTGCAGGCGTCAACGTGCTGACGCTGTTCTTCTGGTCCATCTTCAAGCTGCGCCGCTCCATGAAGCAACAGCAGACGCAGGACAAAGGGGAGGAGGAAAAGCCAAGACGCACAGAGATCTCCAGCAAGCTGTCGCACTACCTGCACTCGGTGGAAGAGGAGGAGAAACGCACAGAGGGGAGCTCTCCACCACAGGCGGTGCGGGGGGTGTCATGGATAGGAGACTTCGACGTGAGGTCTCTCGTTAACGACACCAGCAAACACCAGCTCTACAAGCGGCTCAACCTCCGGCTCCTGCTCGAACAGTGCTTCGTGCTGTTCCTAGCTGTACTGTCCATGTATATCCTGGCCATATGGCTTTCATAGAAATCGTAACAGACACCTTATCGACGTCACGTGACTTTGGTGCTCAAAGGGCGAAAAATCGAGGAGTGCTGAGTGATTCCTCGCCCTTCTTCTTCCCGAGGCCAATCGATCAAACTATGAGTGAGGAGCTAGGACGTAGTCCCTCGATGGATTACGAAGTTGAAGAGCCCAGCTTTGAGAAAAACGAGCTGGGACCGCGCGAAGCGTTGGATCGATCGCCCGAAGAGCGCCCAAACACAGGACACGAACTGATACCTCAGGAACCAGCGCAGTACCAGCAGAGGAAGATCGTCGAGGAGGTTGTGTATCCCGTCACAGACGAGCCAGAGTACACCAAGACACGCGCTTTGTTTGTGGGTAACCTGACAACGCCGTTTGACAACCAGTCCTTCCAGAGAATCATAAGCGACGCGGCCGAGAAGGCAGAGGCCAAGATCGAAAGGGCATGGCTCAACGCACGCAGATCGCACTGCATAGTGATCGTGTCCACGATCGAGGGGGCCGAGGCTGTACGTGGCGAGCTGAACGGACTGTGGTTCCCGCTGACCGAGGGAAACGCAACACCCCAGTCTGAAGGGGAGGACGAGTTCACAGGTACAAAACTGAAGAGACAGAGGCTTTACATCGACTACATTCCAGTCAAAGCCACACAGCTCTGGATTGACCAGGAGAACCACGGACCAAGGGATGCGGTGTGGAAAGTGTCCTATACGACGAAAATGGGTACCAAGTCAGCAAAGCCTTTCCTGGTAGCCACTCACCAGATGATCAACTATCCCAACCGCGGAGACGGTTACAAGACAACCAGAAAGGATTACGGATACAGAGGCGACAGAGGTGACAGAGGTGACAGAGGCGACAGGTACAGGAGAGACGATAGGTACCGCCCCAGAGATGGAGACGGACAGAGAGACTACTACCGCAGAGACGATAGGTACCGTTCAAGAGGAGGGTACAGAGACAGAGGAGGGAGAAGCGGACCGCCACCCAGAGGACGCAATAGATCCAGATCGCCAGTCTACTCAAGATCGCGCTCGCCAAGAGGAAGGTCTCCACAGTGGTCGAATGAGTGATTTCGCAATTTGGATGTTTGACTGACTTCTACAGCTTAACTAAAGAGATTGTTTTCTTTTTTAAAAATCAGTTTATTTCAAAAAAAAAGACTTAGGCGTCGTAGGTAGAGGCAGAGACGTTACCACCCTTACCGGTCCAGTTAACGTGGATGTACTCACCAACCTTGTACTTGTCGTTAGCAGCCTCTGGAAGAACCTGGAAGGTGTGGGCACCGAAGTAATCTCTCTGGGCCTGCAACAGGTTAGCTGGCAACTGCTCAGATCTGTAACCGTCGTAGAAGGCAAGAGCGGTGGAGAAGGCTGGGGTTGGGATACCAACGGAGATGGCGTGGCCGAGGGTCTTTCTCCATCCGGACTGGGCCTTGGTGATGGCATTCTTGAAGAATGGGTGGAAGAGCAAGTTCTCCAAGTCTGGGTTCTCACGGTAAGCAGCAGTGATCTCACCGAGGAAGACAGATCTGATGATACAACCACCTCTCCACATAAGGGCGATGGATGGGAAGTTGAGCTCCCACTTGTACTCCTTGGCGGCCTCTCTGATGAGCATGAAACCCTGGGCGTAAGAGATAATCTTGGAGGCGTAGAGAGCCTGCTCAAGATCATCGACAAAAGCCTGCTTGTCGGTGACGTAGTTGTCTGGGATTTCTGGGCCAGCAAGCAACTTGGCGGCACGACGACGCTCGTCCTTGATGGCAGAAAGACAACGGGCAAAGACAGCCTCACCGATCAAGGTGACTGGCATACCGAGGTCGAGGGCGTTGATGGCAGTCCACTTACCGGTACCCTTCTGTCCGGCAGAGTCGAGGATCTTCTCGACAAGAGGAGTTCCATCGTCGTCGTTGTAAGCAAGGATGTCGGTGGTGATCTCGATGAGGAAGGAGTCCAAGACACCCTTGTTCCACTTGGCAAAGATCTCGGAGATCTCCTTGTCGGAGAACTTGGCGACTCTCTTGAGGATATCGTAGGCCTCGCAGATGAGCTGCATGTCACCGTACTCGATACCGTTGTGGACCATCTTGACGTAGTGGCCGGCACCGGCATCACCGACCCAGTCACAGCATGGCTCGCCGTCAGACTTGGCGGCGATGGACTGGAAGATCTCCTTGATGTGTGGCCATGCCTCCTTGGCACCACCTGGCATCAGAGAAGGACCGTAACGGGCACCTTCCTCACCACCGGAGACACCGGAGCCGACAAAGTAGATGCCCTTCTCACCGAGCTCCTTGTAGCGACGGTTGGAGTCTGGGAAGTGCGAGTTACCACCATCGATGATGATGTCGCCCTTCTCCATGTGTGGGAGGAGCTGTTCGATGAACGAGTCGACTGGCCAGCCGGCCTTGACGAGAAGAATGACTCTTCTGGGTCTCTTGAGCTTGGCACAGAGCTCGGCGATGGAGTGGGCACCGAGGATGGGCTTGCCCTTGGCCTCGTTCTCCAAAAAGTGGTCAACCTTGGCGGTGGTTCTGTTGTAGGCAACAACGGTGAATCCGTGGTCGGCGGCGTTGAGGATCAGGTTCTGACCCATGACGGCCAAACCGATAAGACCAATATCACCCCTGGGTGTCGGTTAGTACTGGATCAAGCGGCGAATCCCGGAGCCAAACGCCGATCGCAGGCAGGACACGGATCACCACGCCCAGTTTGGCGTGCTGATTCGCGCCAATCTGCAAACGCGCTCGGCGGGGCTGGCGGCGGCAGGCGGTTCGCCCAAGGCCCGGTTGTGGGCGGGAAAAATCAATACGTACTGTGGTTCGCTCATAGTTGCTAGGATCTGGTTCAGAAGGTTCTCAATTCGTTTGTTTCAAAATATATTCACACAAAAGTGGTATATTTCAGTAAATTGATTCAAAGTCAGGGAAGAAGAGGAGAGAAAGAGAGCGTCCATCAAAGGGCGACAAATCCGTTGATTTTTATAATTGGACGACCGGCTCGCCCACTTCCGGTTGACGCACTCCCAGCAGATCGTCCTCAAACATGGGCAACGGACAGCCCCGGTGATTAAGCAATTACTGATATTTTTACCGCGTGTTGGCGGGTGTCGGCGGGCGCCGGGCCACGCGGTGCGCACCGGGTTCGTGATAGGGTGCGGGCGTGGGCGTAGAGAGGGGAGACCGGGGAGAGAGGCCGGTCGCGGCGATTTATAAGCGCGCTCTGGAATTGCTCAGTGCTCCACACTTTGGCCGCGGATTTTTTTTTCAGAGAGGGATCCAGTAGGGACGATAGCTCCGGGCTGACTTCCCAGTTTGGAACGGCCGGCTGGCGAGCACCGCGCTGGGCGTGTGGCCGTTGCGGTCTGTGCTCTGCGTTAGTATGGACATGTAGCGGGTGCGGTTGGTCATCCGGGTCTTCCCAATGGGTCTTATCGCTCCGGCAGAACACTTGGGTCCATTTTTCTCGTGCAAAATTCCTACTCGGAGTAAAAGGGGCAGGATTAATAATCCTCGGTTACATAAGCCGTTTTGGCTCGTTCTCAGTAGCCGTTTTGGGCGGCCTTCGTTGCGCGCCGCACCGCTGGTGGTTCCATTGTGCGAGGCTTCGTTGGACCAGCGCTTGTGGACTAAGGCTTTTGGGATTGACGCTTATATTTTGTTCGGTCGTTTGTTCGTGTTTGTCCGTTGTTCGTTGTTCGTTGTTAGTTTTGTTAGTTTTGTTAGTTTTGTTAGTTTGTTAGTGTGCTATTTACATGGTGTCTGGTGGGTTAGCTGAGAAACCTGAGGATCCCCAAAGCTGGGAAATCTGAGAAATCTGAGAAATCTGAGAATTTCGGAATTTCACCGGGTTCCGAACACACCGTCCAAAGCTGCCTGGTTGTCCCCAATATCCTCCGTGGCACCAAGCGGACTGGCCACCAGCATATATTCGCCTGAACACCCTGAAACCGGCCTTCTGTAGCACTATTTCCGGCCCTAACCAAGCACAGCCGGAAGCCTGCCGAGTTTCACTTTGCACGCCATCTCTCCACGTCAGGCCAGAAAAACTCTGAGTCAGCCTTTGCTCTTCCTTCCTCTCTTCTGCCGCCCGCCACCCAGGAGCGCGAATATCCATCCGGCTGCGAGATATATTGACGCGCAAAAACATGCCCAGGGAGGCCAGAGACACAGGCTCGGTCAAGAGCTGCGACACAGACTCCACGATAACACACGCGCGGCCGCTGGAGAGGGGCAAGTCCCACAGCCGGCTCGGCGAGATCGCACACATCTTCTCCGGGATGCTCTCGGGCAAGAACTCGCGCGCGAACTCGCGCGCAAACTCGCAGGCCAACTCGCCCTCGTCGTCGCCGTCCGTCTCGCGCGCGAACTCGGCGCTGTCGCTGCACAAGCTGTCCACCAAGCTGTCCACCAAGCTGGAGGAGCTGCAGCACCGCGCGTCGTCCGGGTCCACGTCCAGCGCGAGCGTGCGCCAGCGCCTGGTGCGGGGCAACTCGGCCGATACGGTGAGGGCGGCACCCCACAAGGAGCTCAAGGTCAAGGAGACCCACCAGATCCACCTGGAGTACGACCCGGTGAGCAAGCGCAAGGTGCTCAACACGTACGAGATCCTCAAGGACCTCGGCTCCGGGCAGCACGGGAAGGTGAAGCTGGCGCGCGACATCGAGTCCAACCGGCTGGTGGCGATCAAGATCGTCGACCGCAAGAGCAAACCGCGGCTCGGGCGCTTCACCAAGCCGGGCAACACGCAGGAGGACAAGATCCGCAAGGAGATCGCCATCATGAAGAAGTGCAACCACGTGCACGTGGTGCAGCTGATCGAGGTGCTGGACGCGGAGAACTCGCGCAAGATATACATGGTGCTGGAGTACCTCGAGAAGGGCGAGATCGAGTGGCAGATGAAGGACGAGGCCACGGGCGAGGAGCGCCCGTTCCTGCGGTTCCTCGAGGCCCGCCAGGTGTTCCGCGACGTGGTGAGCGGGCTCGAGTACCTGCACTACCAGGGCATCATCCACAGGGACATCAAGCCCTCGAACCTGCTGGTGTCCAGGGACAACGTGGTGAAGATCTCGGACTTTGGCGTGTCGTTTGCCGCCAACCTGGACGGCCAGGACGAGTACGAGCTGGCCAAGACCGCGGGAACGCCTGCGTTCCTGGCTCCGGAGCTGTGCCAGACCGAGGGCTACGACTACGACGTGCCCGTCACCTCCAAGATCGACATCTGGGCGCTCGGAGTGACGCTGTTCTGCCTGCTGTTCGGCCGGCTGCCGTTCAACGGAGAGTCCGAGTTCGCGCTGTTCGAGTCGATCAACGTGGACGAGCTGCAGTTCCCGCCAAAGACACAGCTGCGCAACCACGAGTCTGTGTCCGATCACGACTTTGAAAAGGCCAAGGACATGATCGCAAAGCTGCTGGTCAAGAGGCCGCAGGACAGAATCGACATCGACGAGATCAAACAACACCCCTTCTTCTCAGCGGGTCTGAGCAGAAGCCAGTCGAAAAAGTACAACCTGGAGAAGTCCACAAACGTCAAGATCGACGTCACCACGAAAGAGGTCGACGAGGCGGTCATCGGAATCGGAAACAGGATCAAGCGCGGCATAGCCAGCGCCCTCAAGAGAGGCGCCTTCAAGAACCCAGCCACCCCCGGATCCTCGTCGTCTTCCTTCACCTCAGACCACAGGCTGCTGCTCGCGGGCAGAGAGCGGAGCCACAGCGGTGCGATGTTCGAGGACTCCACCCGCGACCACTCTCTCATCCTGAGCGAGACGTCCGAAATCGTCGCATCGCCGACCGCGGAGAAGATACAGTTCATAAGCCCCGACTCTCCGCTGCTGCAGAACATGAAGGACCTGCACATCAGGAAGGGCTCTGTGTCGGCGTCGATAGACTCGGTGAGCTCGGGGTCTGCCGGAATCATAGAGACGAAACAGAACGTCGAGGGCGACCTGTATCTCGGCCGGCGCGACTCTGCAGCCTTACAGCTCGCCGAGCTGATCGATAAGGACAAGCGCCGCAAGAGCGTCTCCACGGCGGGCGAGGAAGCAGACACCGAGAGCGAAGACGACCGCGAAAGCTCGTTTGCGCCCCTGACGACAACCACGAGCGAAAGGTCCAGCTTCAGGGCGGATATCCCGACGGCCGCGAAGCCGGTGGGCATGCCCGATGTGGTTTCAAACTCTGCTCCGTTTTTCGAATCGAGCAACAGGGTCTCTCTGCCCATCACCGACAGCTTTGCCTCGCTGAACAGCTTCTACGACGACAAGATATACCCTGAGATAAGCTCCCCGATCAGTCCCACGAGTTTCCTCGGAACAGGCACCGGGATATCGGGCGCCAGAGATGCCGCCTACAGCAACTCCAAGAGGGCGTCGGTGGACCGCGGGTTCTCCATGCGCAAGCCGTCCCTGACCACCAGTCCACCGGCTTCGAGGCTGCCCTCGATAGACCACACCGTGTTCAAGGAGGGATACAAGGATGAAATACCATTACAGGAGCCCGCAAGAGGTTACAAGTCTGGATCCATGTCTCCTCAGCAACCGGCGACTCCTCCGGTGAGACCTCCCGTGAGACCCGCACCGAGAGAACAGCAGGTTGGCTCGTTCTACATCGAGCAATCGTCGAGCGACGAGGACGACGACCAGGTTTCGGCCAAACCACCCACAGCCACACCGGTCCACTCGCCGTTTGCACGGAAGGTGCAGTTCTCGTCTTTCAAGACGTCGGATTCCGAACCGGATTCCGATTCAGACAAGGCCGAGGAAGACGACGAGCTGACGCTGATCTTTTCTCCGCGGAGAAACGACGCCCAGCGACAGCTCATGCATAGGGCAATGTCGCACGAGTCGAATCTGCCTACACTGAAGAGCTTTGCCAGGCAAACCCACGACAACGACGAGGAGATGCTCACCGCGACATCTCCGTTTGCCGTTGTTGACACTCCTCCTGAACTGCAGGCCGAGCTTGGTGTGAAGCCGATCGAGGATCTCAAGACCGAGGTCCGCACTGCTTCTCCGTTGTCGAAAGACGCACCCGTCGCTCCGAACGCAACAACCGACGCTTCTTCGCTGACGGCTACCAAAGTGAGTTATGTTCCGTCTCACTACCAGAACCACTACAACAAGGAACACATGGTGATCCCGTTTCAGTCTAAAGCACTGCATTACCACGGCCAGGGAAAGAGAATTGGCGCCGAGGCAAAGATCGAAAAGCAAACCGTTGTGCCTTCCAGACAGGAGCTCAACCTCGCTGATGACGAGGAAACACCACAGTCACCGGTGTTGGCCACAGCTCCTGTTCTGAAGCGTAACAACTCCATCACGATAGGTATTCTACAGCATGAGAAGGATGTGTAAATAACGAAGACAACTAATGACATCAAAGCAAAGTTCCGTAATCTTTTTTGTTTTTTTCTTTATATGGACTATTTTCTCAGGGGCGTCGTACTCTCAACCATGAGCTCAACGAGATCCTGTGCTGGGTTGTCACCAAACTTGGCCGTATCGATGTTGAACAGAGTCTTCTTGATGGGAACGTTCATCTCGCTGACAACAGAGCTGAGGCTCTGGAGAACGTACTGTCTTGCGCTGGGTTCCTGGAACTCAGTCTCGTCGAGAACCCTACCAAAGTCCTTGAGCGATCCGAGGTTGGGCACTCCAATCTCATCGTTGAAACAGCCGAGCATATCGAGCTGTCTGAGAACGGTGTACGAGGAAGTCGTCGATATGACGATGAGCCTGTGTCCCTCAGGTGGAGATTTCTTGAGTCGAACCATGAGTGCACGCAGAACCGTGCTGGAGAATCTGGGTCCGATGGGGACGTAGTCGATGAGACCCTCGATATCGTCAACAACAAGCACGTTAAGAGGGGACTTGTAGGCATCTCTGAAAGTGTTGTCGATGAACTGGACTTTGGCAGGCTCAGACATACCAACCATGGCATCAGGAGATATAAGACGGATGAATGGGAACTCAGATGCCAGACCAATGGCAGCTGCAAGCGCAGTCTTACCAGATCCAGGTGGACCGTGCATGAGAATGGACGAGAAGTTAAATCTTCCAGACTCCTTGGCCTGTTTGATGGCACGTCTTCCACGGTTGAGAATATCGTCAATGACGGGAGAGTATTTGATAACACCACCCTTGATCAGGTCCTGCAGGTCTTCCTCGTGAACACCAAACGCAGGCTTCACCTCCTCGAGGGCGTGCAAGAAATCGCTTCTGGAGACGACGGTGTTTGCCACATCTCCCGAGATCTCACCAACAGTACCCACCTTGATGTGCTTGTTGAGGGCAAATGAGGACGCACTCTTCACCAAACCTTCGATCTCGGCACCGGAGAAGTTCTTGGTGAGAGCGGCCAACTCGGCAATGTTGACATCCTTTCCAAGAGACCCATTTTCGCGCATCTTCTTGGTCTTGATGTCAAAGATCTGCTTTCTGCCAGGCTCATCAGGAAGCTGGATCTCAACTTGAACCTCGAAACGACCAGGACGGAGCAGAGCCTCGTCAATGAGATCACGTCTGTTGGTCATACCGATGACAAGAATGTTGTTGAGCTGATCGACACCGTCCATCTTGGACAAGAGCTGGTTGACAACGTTGTCTGCAACACCGGTACCGTCACCTCTGGAACCTCTCTGCTTGAAGATGGAGTCCAACTCGTCAAAGATGATGATGTGCAGCGAAGAAGCGGGTCCCTTGGCTTTGTACTCCACCTCTGCATCCTTGAACAGGTTACGGATGTTCTCTTCTGAGGAACCAACGTACTTGCTCAGGATCTCGGGACCGTTGACGATCTTGGGCTCTCTCGCATTGAGCATGGTACCGATCTTTCTGGCGATGAGTGTCTTACCTGTACCCGGTGGTCCGTACAGCAACAGACCTTTGACGTGGTTGATTCCGAGCTTCTCGATGAGACCTGGCGGGAAGATTCGGGACGCGAACGCTCTTCTGAAGATGGAGGTGAACTCTTTGTCGAGACCACCAATGCCCATATCCTCGAACTTGAAGTCTGGTCTGATGATGGCGTCTGCGTTTGGACGCGTGCTGCTCGCCTTGAGGTTGACCGTACCATCCTTACCCTTGAAGAAGTTGACAACGGTCTGCGATACGAGTATACCCTTTGCCCTGATATCGGAGGAGGACGGAGCACCGGCGAGATCTGCGTGTCCCAGATCGACTATCTGCACCGACTTGATGACCAGGTCAAAGATGGTGCCCTTGAAGTCTAGCAAAAGCACCTGTGTAGGCTGGAGAATCTGGCTCTCGAAGTTGGCGATGAAAGCCTTGGCAAGCTCATCCTGATCGTACTCTATTGGTCGGGCCCTGGCCTTGTTTCTGAACTCTATCTCAACGTTGATCGTCCCCAGATAGGCGTTGTTGCCCGTGTTCTTGAACAGGTCAAACGGCTCAACGGTCACCTCCTGCTGCGTGGTCCATCCACCCCAGAACCGCTGGTTGCCACCGGCGCCGAAGCTTCCAGGCAGCACCTTGTTGGAGGCCTTGGTGGAGAACACGTATTTGCCATCGCAGATGACGTACGAGTTGTCTGGGAAGTCCTGAGGGTTGAAAGCGAGGTAGTTCTTCAGCACGAAATCATTGCCGGGGGAATTCTCAACGATGAACGCCCGCGGGTGCGAAGACCTGCCCAATCTGCCGAATCCGAGCTTTTCCATGGTTGTTTTGGTGATCGAATGGGTGGAAAAGAGACAAGGGGAGGCGAATCTTGTTAACACGTAGTGAAAGAGGACTGTAGTGCGACATACAAGGCAATGTGTTACATAAGCATATACGCAAGGTTTACATAATCGTTTCAAATGAATCCCTTTTTTAATATTTTAAGAACTGTAGAAGTATTACATCTGCTGGCTGAAGACCTGGCCGATCTGGGAGTTCTGGCCAGACTGCTGCCACTCAGTGGCAACTCCCTCGAGGATTGTCAGAGCAGAGAGGAGGCCGATGACGACAGAAACACTCTCGCCTCTGCTTCCGAGGTTCTCAACAACGGCAACGAGAATGGCAACGATGGAGGCACCTGTGGTGGCAGCGACCGGGATGACCTTGTTGAGCTCCTTGGCAACAGCAATGTCTCTGTGGCCGGTCAAGGTGATGTCCTGCTCCTTGAACTGCTTGGCGAGATCCTTGCCCGAGGAGCCCGAGATGCCGGTCCAGACCTTGGCGAAGGACACGGACACGAACACGATAAAGGCGCCGAAAGTGAATGGTCTCACTAGAGAGGCAACAGACGTGCCTGCAGGGGATGGCGAGATGAAGTAGAGGAAACCACCGGTCAAGTTCTGGTAGAGACCGGTGAAGGAGTCAACCTCCCAGGTGCCGATGAGGTTGATCTGTGGCTGCGTCTTGAAGATGTGGCTCAAACTGTAACCGAAGATGTTCAAGTTGTAGAGCACAGCGAATGTGAACACGAGTGGGAGGGCTCCACAGTAGACCAACTTGATTGGGTAGGTGGAGGCCATGGCTCTGACCTTGGATGACTTGATCTTGAGCTCGGATCTGATGTTGACGACGTAGATGGTGATACCGAGGGCAACGAGGGTGAGATACACCTGGTTCAGGTTGGTGTAGGAGGATCTGGTGAAGGCCTCGTACACGGCATTACCAAGAGACTTGGTTCTGATGTTTCTGACGAGCTGGACAAGAGCACCCTGGAACTCCCAGCCTCTGGGGGTCTGGAAAGTGCTGAAACCGATGATGCCACCGGTCAGACGGGTGGCAGAAGAAAGAGCAACAAACGCAAGGGCACCAGGGTTGAAACCGTAGCCCTTGTCAAGGATCTCCACCAGGAGAGCCACGATGAACGAGGTGAACGAGAGCTGCAGAACGATGGTGGCCTTGGTCCACACAGAGGTGGGGAGAGCGGTTGGAGACTCGTAGTAGCCGGAGGCAACGAGGAGCACGGAGTAGACGACGGCAAGAACAACCGAGGTGAGCTTCTGCAGAGACTGGAAGAGCTCTCTGTCTGTTCTGGACTCAAAGTTGACCTTGACGAGTCTCAGACCAGCAAGGGTCTGCCAGAGAAAACCAGCGGTGACCACTGGGAGCACACCGAACTCGAGAAGGGTGCCCGAGACACCACCGAACGAGAGCCTGAGCCACGAAAAGGCGTCGGCCACGGCCTCCTGCTTGACACCGTACAATGGCAGTCCCGTGAGCAGGAACAGGGCAGCGGTGAACACCGTCCACAGCACTTTCTCGTCGAACGTCAGCCTTTCGTACGGGATCTCCACCTCAACGAGGAGCGGCACAAACGGCTTGACCAGATCTAGTAAACGGACTGCATCAGGGTTAGTATGTCGAAGCTTTTCAAGCGTAAACGAGCGCCGACAAATCAACGTACATCCACTCATCTAACAATATGGGAACGGGGGAAAAGAGACACAAAGACAACCGGAGATGATGAGCAACAGAACTGCCTTCTTTTCTGTTAGATTCCTTTATTTATCAACAAGGCAGGGGAATTGGGAGGCGTAGGTTAAACGAGCCGTGTTATCGACGACCAGGTCAACGTGGTCGTGTACACGACCCAATTGGGCTGGTGACACGACCCAGTTCCAAAATGTGGTTTGTTTACATTTCTGGAGTTGTTGTTTGGCCTTGTTTCTCCACAACCAATGTCGCTGCCTTCCACACCACGCAGAAAGTCGCTGGGCGCTCCGCCAAGGGGCATCCTCAAGCGGGTCACCGATGAAAACCACACGATTGCCGTGGACCCACACTCCATGGCCAAGAAGCGGGTCTCCTTCAAGAGCGAGGCCTCGGTGCTGCAGATCCGCGATAACAACAGCGAGGGCTCCGCGTCTGGTGCTTCTTCGCCGCGGCCGGTGGGGTCTCCGGGAATCTTCCGCAACTTCCAGGGCCGCATCTCGTTTGGACTGACGCGCGTTGCTTCTCCCAAGAGCCCCCGGTTCAAGGTGTACCAGGATGAGCCGGAACACGGCACCGACGACGTTCTGGACCTGTTCTACGACGAGGGGGAGATCGAGGAGCTGAAACAGAAGAGCTCCGACGAGCCAGATGACGAGGACATGGAGCTGACCCAGCCCTTGAGAATTGAGGCGGTCAAGCCCGTTGAGGAGGATGACGAAGAGCAGATGGAGCTTACGCAACCTGTTCAGCCGATTCAGCAGAGAGAGGCGTCACCCATGGAAACCATAGAGGAAGACACAGCTATGGAGGTGACTGTTCCTTTGCAGAAATCGTCGGACGATACAGCTATGGAGATTACAAGGCCATTGGCGATCGCCACAGAAGAGGAGCCCATGGAGATCACCAGACCGCTCACTGGACATCTGGATGAGACAGAGCCCATGGAGATCACCAAACCTCTTAGTCAGGATGATAGAATAGCAATCGAGGCTGTTGAAGACGTGCTGGCCATGGAATTCACACAACCTTTGAAGAGCGCCGAGGCCGAGGAATCAGAGATGGAGCCTACTCAGCCAGTGGAGCCAGAGAGTCAGCCCATGGAACTCACCCAACCAGTGGATTCACAGAGCCAGCCTATGGAGCTCACCCAACCAGTGGATTCACAGAGCCAGCCTATGGAGCTCACCCAACCAGTCGAGCCAGAGAGTCAGCCCATGGAATCACAGAGTCAGCCTATGGAGCTCACCCAACCAGTCGAGCCAGAGATTCAGCCCATGGAACTCACCCAGCCAGTCGAATCACAGAGTCAGCCCATGGAGCTCACCCAGCCACTCAAGAGAGTGTCTTTCAGAGAACCCACGACGCCCACTTTCAAGGAGCTTGTTCCCGAGTCACAGGAGACCGAAGAGATGGACGAGTCTATCATTGAGCCCGACTACGAGCCCACCGAAACATTTGCCTTCTTCAAAGAGATAGGCATAGACTTCAGAGAGTACATCTCGCCACACGAGCCTGAGTTCAGGCCTAACAGCTACGGTGCCCAGGCCAAGGATGAGGACTACGTGTTGTTTGCCACTCGCGCACCCGATCTGGCTCTTGTCATGCACGAGCTGTGCAACATGAAGAAGATGATCCAAGAACGCCGGCTGTTGATCTCCGAGGCCGAGCAGAAGCTGACCGCGCACAATACAAGACTCATGAGAGACTACAGGCAGAGCGATTCCAAGATCCAGAAGCAGCTGCGGTCCATGTTTCTGAACACGAGAGACGTCAAGAAGTACAGCACCGGGTTTGAGTTTTACAACTTCAAGCTTGCGAACTTGGATCTGACTGAGGTCACGCTTGCCGAGTACAAGGGCGAGTGGAGTGGGAAGCTGGCCGAGGCCGAGGAGGAGATCGCGAGACTGCAGGCTGAGAACGGCGGGCTGCGCCAATCCATTGGCGAGCTCAGGGAGCGCATCCTGCACATCCGCCAGCGTGCCATCACGCCTGACGAGTTCAGTGCTCTGAAAAGAGAGCTGCTGGCCAAGAGCGAGCGTCTTGTGGTTCTGAGACGTGAGCTGGCCGAGTCGCAGAGCAAGCTGGCGGAGATAGCCGCCAGGGAGGCTGAGACGCACGGGTTAGTGCAAGAGGCATGCGCAGAGAACACGGAGCTGAGACAGAAGATTCTGCAGAATCAGGACGTCAGGGTAACCAAGCTGAAGTTTGCACTCATAGAGACGCTGTCGCAGCTGCAGCTGGTGTCGCAGGGGGGGAGTGTGCGGGTTGCTACCCGATTCGGACAAGAGGAGGTGTACGAGGTGTTTGAGTGCGACAGACCGCGGAATCTGGACGCTGTGCTCACCGAGAGATACCGCCAGTGCATATCAGACATCCAGCAGAGAAGAAAACGACTCTACGGGAGATAACAATTAGGCCAATCAATTTGTTTCGATAACCCGTAAAACCGTGCGTTCTGTCATAACGAGATTGGGATTCTGCATTGTCTCGATTTGGAGTCCTGTTTAGACGGACCTCAATTTTGTTTTCGATTGACCAATTGGAGGAGCACAGGCCTCTGAGAGACGTGTTTTCGGTGCGTTTGGCCTTTGATAGACACAAACCACCGGAAACGGCTCGGGTCGCATCCGCCAAATATACCGTAGCCATGTTGGCGGATGAAAGGGGCCAAGACTGCGACCAGCGCTGGCCCGTCTGTGTCAGCGGGTATAGCCGCCGAGGAAGCGGCAAAAGCCCCTTGCAAAGCCCGCCCCATCGTTATCAGCTGGTTTGTTTTATACTTTCTGGAGCCAATTGGGACAAATTCGGACAGACTCTCGGACACGAAGTGGATCAAAGTACACAGGGGGTCGAGTAGGAGAGGAGTAGAAGGGCAAAGCACAGAGAACAGAGAACAGAGAACAGAGAACAAAGAACAAAGAACAAAGAACAATGCCACGGTTCTCAGAGAACAAAGACGAAGAACGAATAATAAAAATAACTCCAAGTAAACAAAAACTACAAATCCATCGCAACCGTTCCAGGGCCTAGAGACCATACTCTAGAGCCTACATCGACTGGGTGCTCTGTCTCTTGCGCTCGGCGCGTCTCTCGCGGCGGAGCCTGCCCTGCATCATGTAGTAGCTGGCGCGTCTCACGATGGTCTCGAGGATCTCGCGGGAGTAGCCGTACTGGAACCGCTCCTGGACGATGTCGTACAGTCTGTCGATCAGCATGTTTCTCTCCTGCTGCGGAGTGTCTCTAATCCACGTCTTTTGTCCGAGCTGGAAGCCGAGCTCCTCCTTCAGCACCTTGAGGATCTCGCGCTCTCTTTTGGCCGTCTCCTTGTGGTTGTCCTGCAAGTTAAGGATCTTGGCCAGCTCGGGCAGCGACAGCCGCGAGTCGCTGATGCGCTTGCTCTGGCTCTCGTCGTCCGAGCTGCGTGCGGGCTCGACCGCCGGTGTCGACTGCGCCGAGTGCGTGGAGTGCGCAAGCACGGGCACCGTGTTCTCGCGAAGCGAGATGGGAGTGTTGGGCTCGCTGGCCTCGTCGCGGAAGCTCAGCGGCGGGGTCGCCAGCCCGATCTCCAGGTTCTGCAGGCTCACGTAGCTGGTCTTGTACTCGTCCTCCAGCGAGACCGGGTCCACTCCGTACACGGCGGCCGCGGAGGCCTGGAACGTGTTGTCCTGCGTGTACACGTCGTCGCTGAAGTGCTTGAAGTGCACCTCGTCCACCTCCACCTTGTAGTCGTATAGCTGTGTGTGTTGCGTCTGGAAGCTGATGATGTCCTCGTTGAGCTCATCCTGTATGTCGGTGAGGTCCGGGAACAGGTCTGTCAGAATCGACATGGCGCTTGGGTGGGTGATAAGCGCAAAAGAAGGGGATAAGGAGAGCCCCCAGGCTTATATACAATGACATCAATCTGGAATTGGAATTGGCCGGAAAACGAGGGGTGGACCCAGCGTTATTATTGCATTCCACTCTGAGTTGACACAAACGGGGCCCAATTAGCTCGTTTTTCTGTGCGCGCCCTTAGCGTTTGGCGGCCTTGTTCTGGCGCTAGTGGCACGGCGAACAATCGCGTTCCACTTCGGCTACACGGTACGCTGGACTGGCCCGGTGTTCTGTTGCGGGTGGGAGTGCGAGCGAGCTCAAATTTCATATGTATCCTGCTAGCACGGGGACATGTGGCCTGCTTTCAGAGGGCTTATCACAGAATTGTCACAAGAGGCCGGGTAACCCCACACGTTTCTTTTGGCGCCGGAAACGGAAGCGTCGTGCAAATGCAAATGCAAGATGCTTATGTAACGAGACGAGAAAAACGCCGCACGAAACCGCAGGCCGGTAGGCACACGACCCGCCGTATTTCCGCTTCTCTGCCAGCCCACCGACGCCACCCGCTTCCCTCCACACACACCGCAGTTCCAACATGATCGAGCTTGTGCTGCGCGCGTGGATCGCGCTGATGGGCGCGCTGTTTGCGTACTACGTGTACCGGGCCTACGCGCGCGACATCGACATCGAGGCGCTGCTGAACCAGGCGTCGATCTCGGCGACGCGGCAGAGCGAGGACGAGAGCGCGGTGTACCGCTCGGTGGACGTGCCGCACGGGATGCCGCTGACGACCGGGCTGCGGCTGCGCCGGCGCGAGGCGCCGTACCGCACGTTCGACGGCTCGCTGCAGGACTGCTGGGAGCTGTTCAAGGCGGCGGGCCGCGGCGTCTCGGCCGGCGGCCACACGCTGGAGGGCGCGCGGTTCGCCGCGCAGGCGGAGCGCGTGGCTGCGGCGCTCCAGGGCATGACCGACAGCTACTGGGTGGGCTTCGCGTGCGGGGAGATCGACATGGCGGCGCTCACGGTGCTGGCGGCGGTGCTGTTCACCGGCGAGTTCGGGCTCGCGTGCGGCAGCGATATCGCCGACGCGGACGTGGTGTTTGCCACGCGGGACCAGGACCTGAGCGGGATCGCGATCGCCGCGACCGCCACCGTGGTGATGCTGGACAACTCGGCCGGCGCCGGCGGCGTGAACCTGGCGGATCTGCTGGAGCGCGGCGCCACCTACACCCGGACCGATCTGGCGCAGTTGAAGCCGTATGCCAGGCCGTGTTTCCGCCAGGACCACGTGGAGTACTCGCACGGCAACTTCGTGGCCACGGTGGCGTCGCAGCTGTACGCGGTGCCGCTGGGCCACGCGTGGACCCCCGCCGACCGGGTGCTGATAGTGCACGATGCGGCCCAGCTGTCGTACCTGCTGACCAAGCTGGCGATGTGCTTCGTGAGCGGGTGCGAGATCGCGATTGGCGGGCTCCAGGAGGCCGGCTCGGCCACCATCGTGTGCGCTGGGTCCTCCGCCGAGCCGTACCGGCCGTCTCTGTGCCGGGGCCTGGCCCGCAAGCTGATCGCAGACGGCATCCACACCAGCGTGGGCGATCCGTGCCGCCGGTACCGTGCGCTGCGGCTGATGTACGTGACGAGCCCGGCGGATCCGCGCGACGCCATCCGCGCCAGCTACGGCGTGCGGCTGGTGGAGGAGACGCTGCACGCGGGGATCCTGGGCCCGGTGCTCAAGACGAACCTCTACGACTACAGGGTGCTGCCTGCGGCGCGCGCGCAGCTCCGCGGAGTGCCTGCGAACTGCCTGGAGATCAAGACCAAGGCCGGCCGGCTGCACGTGCGCGGCTTCAGCATCGGCAAGACCGCGCACAACGACGCCGACGCCGACGAGGGCTGGATGCCGCTCGCGGTGCGCGGGGTGTTCGGAAACGACGGGTGTTTCTATTCAGTATCTGCGTGAGCCTAACCTCTGCTATTCTAGACCAAACACAACTGTGGCAGACTTTGTTCACAACGTTCGCTCCAAGTTGAGTCCTCCACAGATATGGAAGAGCGTTGAAATATATTGCAAGAAGCTTCAGGATCCATCTCTGGTGCTCACAGTCCAGATTATGAGTGCGAAGTTGCGTACAGCAAGAGATTCAAGGCTTTGAACCGCCAATATGACAACATAATGCACCATCACAAACTGTTCGAACAGAAAGCACAGGCTAAGCTTGAGACCAGAAAGGAAGTTATCGGTCACAAGACAAATTTGAGAAGCCTGAGTCCCTATTGAGGAGGTTAAGGAAGAGTCAATGGAAGTTGACGAGGAGTCCGAGGATGATGAGCTGAACTTCTTTGATATTCGGAGATACTCAGAGAGCTCTACAGAGAGTGTATAACTGGTCTCAGGTTCTTCCAGAGTTCGGTGCCCACTGTGCCTCCCGCTGTCATGCGCCAGTCCTTTGACATCACCTCGTCGAAGGAGGGAAGGATCTGATGGAGATATTCGCAGCAATGTTTATCCCTATCGATCCTGCCTCATTCAGATGCCAGCAATGTATGAGGCGATGCTCAAGAATGCCGCTTTGTTGCACATCCCTCAGTTCTTCTTGGCTGGACGAACTCGGAGAGGTGGATATCAAGTCTAACATCCTCATACCTTTGTTCAAGTTGTGTTTCATGTCGGTGCCAACGAGACTGTGATCCTTCCTCACTTGAACAGCTTGATACTCAAGTCGCTGGAGCTCACTACAACAGCCCAGGAACCAATCGTGTATTTCTACCGAGTATCAGTGGTGGGAGATTCGAGGCATTGTACAAAGAGATCATGCCTCTCTTGCAGGTTCTTCTGAAGTCTTTGAATAGGATGATACAGAGTTGTGTTTGACTGTTCCTGTTAGATTGACTGTCTTGGTTCCTCACCTCAGCTACCTGATGAGACCTCTTGTCTTTGCACTCATCAGCCAAGGTTTGAGAACATTGGAGCTCGGTGTTGATAACTTGACTGCGGAGTACTTTGATCCAATCATTGGCTTCAGCACCGGCAAGACCGCGCACAACGGGGGCTGTTCGGAAACGACGGGTGTTTCTATTCAGTCCCATCTGCCTGAGCCTACCCACCTCTTTGCTATTCTGTCCCTGAGCCTGGCGCCCTCCCCCCACAGCCCCATCGACCAAACGTGCACTGCTTTGAACACCGGCGCTCTCTCATAGACCCGCTGCACACGCGTGGTCTCGGCGAGCGTGTCGACGTGCCACTCGTCCAGCGAGCCCTCCCAGGGCGTCATGTCGCGGGAGAGGCGGATCCACTTGGCCAGGCTGTCGGTGCGCCACGTCTGCGAGAAGGCCATCTCCTTGAGCCTGCTGATGGCACGCTTGTACGCAAACACCTCGTCCTCGCCCGTGAAGCGCGAGATCTGCGCAAAGTCCACGTTGTGGCGCTTGCCCACGTCCTTGTCCACCTCGAACCGCGCGGATTCGTAGCTGGTGGTGTTGGGCCGGTACGGGTTCGCCAGCTGGATCTGCGTGCGCGCGAACATCTCCTCCTCCAGCACGCTGGCACGGGTCTCGCGGTGCACGTCCGGGAAGAACAGCGCGTCCAGCGGCGCGTCGGTGCGCAGCACCAGCTGGCAGCGCGACTCGTACAGCGCGTCCAGCAGCGTGATGAAGCGGCGCGCGTCGTCCTTGCGGCTAGTGGTGAGCACGGGCACGTGGTCGATGACGAAGGTGTGGAAGCGCGACGCAAACAGGATGTAGTCGCCCGGGCCGAAGCGCTCGTTGCAGATCTCGTCAAAGTCGAAGCGCACGGTGCCGTCGTGGTGGTACGGCGGGCGCACGGTGCGGCCGAAGCACACGAGCGGGGCCGGGCGCGACGGCCCGGAGCAGAACCGCCGCAACAGCGCGTCCCAGCGGCCGTCGTCGGCGCCCTTGACCACCAGGTGCGGCTCGAACCCGTCCGCCTTGGCGTCCTGCTGCAGCACAACACGGTAGTCTGTCGCAGAGTCCATGTCGAACAGCTCGCAGCGCATCTTGAGGATCTGCTCGAAGTCGCGGAACTGCGTGCGGTTGAAGTCCGACGAGTACAGCTCCTCCGGCAGCTTGTTGGAGGTGGCCACGAGCACCCCGCCCATCTTGAAGAAGTAGGTCAGCACGATCTTGACCACCTTGGCCGACGCGATGTCCGGCAGCATGAACTCGTCCATGATGAGAATCGTGTTCCTGAGCACCAGCCGCGTGGCGATCTCCAGCAGCACAAAGTCGTCGTCCGGGCGCCGCTGCTGCTGCAGCTCGTGGATCTGCCGGAACACCCACAGCACGAAGTGGTGGTAGTGCCAGCGGCCCTTGAGGCCGTGCGGGAGACACGTGGCGAAGATGTCCACCAGCATGGTCTTGCCACACCCCACGTGCCCGTTGATGAGCAGCCCGTGCGGGGACGGGAAGTTGCGCAGCTCGTCGAGGTCGCTCTGCACCGTCACCAGCGAGCGCGCGCGCGGATCGGCAAACAGGCTGCGCGGCCGCTGGCCGGCCCGGATCGACTTCACCATCTGCTTCAGCCTCAGGCTGCTGATGTCGACCGGCTCGTAGTCCCGCACACGGTGGTACAGCCTCTGCAGCTCCACCATGCACCGCATCTGCTGGTGGTCGGGGTGCAGAATGCCCCGCGTCAGATACGACTTGTACAGCACGAGCGGATCCGTGATGGTGAGCCCGCCGAGCGCATCCGCCGTGGCCACGGGCAGTCTGTCGTGGAAAAGCCTCCGAAACACAACCGACGCCATGCTTGGGACGGAGAAGAGGAGCGGGAAGCATCGCCCCTCCGAAATCTGCGAAGGGATTTAATCCTGGGTTTCTCCGGGCCGTTTTTTTTTTGCTTGCACGTTCGGAATAACTCGAAAGCATCTACTCAGTGCCATTAGAAGTATGAAATGTTAGAAGTATAAAATGCGTCTATAGTTGGATCGCCGACTGCTTTTGGATCAGATACACCTGGAACCCGCAAAACACAAAGAATGCTATGTAGAGGAACACGGCTCCAAACACCGTGTGTGCAACACTGGCTGGTTAGTCGCAGCTCTGACTGCCTATCGCAGACCAAACAGGTACTCACGCCTTTCCGTCCTCAGGAGACGAGATGGAACCCATCATGGATTCGTGGTTGTTGTAGAACAGAGTCCCGATAGCCGTCAGTATCACGATACCAAACGCAGATATGACGGTACAGAACCATGCTTTCATAGGCTGTTTCTCGTTAGTGCGCGCTCCCCCTCCACCGAAGCAGTACGTACAGACACCACAGCCTTCATTTTGGCGACGAATTGCGGATGATCAATCGGATGCAGAGAAAGACACCGGCTCACTCTCCTGTTAGGCTCGGAACATCCTGCTCTGCTGGGGTAGTGCACCGACAGGCAGCCACTCTGCCACTTAATACTCGGGTCAGCGCGCCCAGATTGGCTAATTGGAGCGGCCTTGATGCAAGTCTGTAACCTGGAGAGATTTCCCAAAAAGTATCGTATCCCTTTGCTAGATTGGTTTGGTATCGGGTTCAGCGTCGGTTTTAGTGTGTATTGTGTACTTTGTACTTTGTACTTTGTAGTTTTAATCGGATCTGGATATGCATTCAGACACGCGGACCTAAGGGCCGACTGGTTCGGCGCCTATGCACCGGAACAATAGTTTTTGCGGGACAAATCTGACAAAATCCCATCTTGCAGCGCCATTTCTTTTTAGAGTGGCTTTCTCATGCGCCAATCGGCTGACCCTTATAAAGTGCGTGCGTGCCCCGCAGCCCCCTTCTGCTCCCCATCGGCATGAGCTGCTGTATCTGCGAGGAGGACCTCGGCGCGCTGCTCGAGGGCGAGTCAGTGATAAAGCTCACCTGCGGCGATAGCGCCCACTACGAGTGCTACTGCACGGTGCTGACACCGCAGGACCTCGACGAGGACGGCGCCATCGCGCAGGTGGAGTGTCCGGCGTGCGGAGAGCCCACCAGGTGCGACACGGCGGTCCACGATGCGGTTGCACGAGAGCTGATCGTGCACCGGTTCCCGCCGCTGTCGAGGTTCGAGACGCCGGAGGGCCACCAGCCAGACACCAACCTCGAGTTCACCAACCCGGAGATGGGAACGGCCACCTCGTCCGTGTCCAGCATGGAGGAGGTGTCGCCGGCCACGCCCAAGACCCCGATTCTCGAGGACTCGCTGATCCCCAAGGTGAGCTTCGTGCCGTCCCGCTCAAAGATCTACGTGGACGACGCCAGCAGCGTTGCGCTCGAGTGCAAGCTGACGATCGAGGGCCCGCACTACTCGGACCCCGGCGAGAACAGTGTGCCCAACCGAGCCGAGGTGGTGGAGGCCTTCGTGAACGACCTGCGGTTCCGGGTGCTGGACTGGGGGCAGCTGGAGCTGGATGCGCTGGGCGAGCTGGCCACCCTCGACACACTGCGCGTGGGCACCGACAGCGGGTCGGTCGAGAGCGTCAACGCGTACCTGTTCACCAAGGCCCTGCTGCTGGTGCGCGAGACCGAGGCCGAGGACTCGCCGCTGGAGATCACCGGCTCCGTGCGCATGGAGCTGGTGTCCGGGTGCTTCCAGACCCAGATCTACGAGCTCACGGTGCACCTGAGCTCGGTGAGCGTGCCGGAGGTGGTCCTGCAGTTCGACACCTCGGCCACGCTCAAGAAGTGGAGCCGGTGCCTCAACTGCCTCATCGCCGGCACCCCGGTGGAGGTGCGCACCGGCCACCTCACCGCCAGCCTGTGGGCGGCATGCCGGCTGAACGTGGGCAGCCCGCCGGCCTCGGCGGACCCGTTTGTCGGCGCCGGGGCCAAGATGAGCTTCGTGCTGGTGGTGGACCCGCTGCTGGCGCCTTCGCCGCAGATTCTGGCCGAGTTCCGCGCGCAGCTGGCCACCACGGACCGGTTTGGCGTAGTCTTCCTGCACCGGCAGACCAAGACCTTCTACGGCATGGCCGCACGCGAGTGGGAGGGCTGGGCCGAGCTGCCGCTGGAGCTGCACGCGGATGCGCCCGAGCGCAACCTGTGCGCCAACCTGAGCAGGCTGCTGGCGGCGAGCTTTGGCGTCGAGGACCTGCTCAACTCGCGCCACGGCTTCCGACACGTGGTGATGTTCTCGGACGAGCCGGCCGCCGAGGCCGGCGTGGCCGCTCTCGCGCGCGAGTACAACCTCACCTTCACCAACTGCCACTTCCGCAACCGCGAGCCGCAGCCTGGCGGGCTCGGCTTCGAGCTCAACCACGTGGTGCACCGGTGGGTCAGCTGCGACACCCCGCGGTTTGTAGCGCAGCTGGTGCGCGAGCTGCGCCAGACCGCCGTGAGCGGGTTCCGGTGCGGGCTCCGGACCGGTGCCGGCGTGCGCATCGTCGGCATCGATCGCACCGCCTGCGACACGGGCCAGTTGGATCTCCGCGTCAACAACATGTGCGCGAATTACAGCCGCGAGTATGGCGTGCGGCTCGAGATCGCCACGGCCGAACTCGGCGCCGCGGTGCCGCTGGTGGAGTTCGTGACGCAGTGGTGCGAGCAGGAGTTCGACAACAGCATGAGCACCACCACGCGGGTGCGGGTGAAGGTGTCGCGGCGCATCAAGGACATTCTGCTGGCGTGAAAATCCGCGAAGCTGGGGTCACCCCCTGTGTCGACCAATCAGAACACGGCGCTTAGTCATTTCCGCACCCCCGTTCCCTTTAACTCTAATTTCTCCGCTTTTTCCACGCAAACGGCACGCGGCACTCGCGTTTACGAGCGGGTGCCACGGACGTAGCACGGACGCAGCGCCATGCGCGGGAGATCCGCGGTTTCTGGCCGTGTTTGGCGAAAGCGGTCTAGCGCCCGGAAAAATTACAAATGGGAAAATCCGGTTTGGGCCAAACGCTCCTCCACGTCATTTTTCGATGTCATGTGGTTTTTTTTTGTAATCGGCGCGCATTCTGGACTCTGGCCAGCCTATTTTTACCCCTCCTATAAATTGTGTGGCATTTCCTCTCTTCTCCGCCCGTTTTTCACCCAACTCCCCAAAGATGTCTGTTCTTCTCCCAAGCTTCAAATTCAGATTCAACCCCCGGGCCGTCGGCTCTGTCGTCGCCGGCGCTGCTGCGCTTGCGTACCTCGAGGACCGTCGTCGGTACCGCGGAGACCGTGGCAACGGCGGCGGAAACGCCCTCAAGGCGGGTCTGTTCGGCTTCGGCGCCGCCAACGCGAGAGGTGCGGCTGTGCCTGAAAAGTCGTTCCAGGACTACCAGAACGTCTACAACCAGATCGCCGCGCTGCTGCAGGACAAGGACGAGTACGACGACGGCTCGTACGGGCCGGTGCTGGTGAGGCTGGCGTGGCACTCGTCGGGCACCTACGACAAGGACGACCGGTCCGAGACGAAGGGCGGGTCGTACGGCGGAACCATGCGGTTCGAGCAGGAGGCCAACGACAACGCCAACTTTGGACTGCAGAACGCGCGCGAGTTTCTGGCGGAGATCAAGCGCAAGAACCCGTGGATCTCGTTCGGCGACCTGTGGACGCTCGGCGGCGTGGTGGCCATCCAGGAGCTGAACGGGCCCAAGATCAAGTGGAGACCGGGCAGACAGGACCTGCCCGTGGAGACGACGCCGCCGGCGGGGCGGCTGCCGGATGCGTCGAGAGACGCGCCGTACGTGCGCGGACTTTTCAACCGCATGGGCTTTGACGACGAGCAGATCGTGGCGCTGATCGGCGCGCACTGTCTCGGCCGCTGCCACACGCAGAACTCGGGCTACGACGGGCCCTGGACCTTCTCGCCCACGCAGTTCACCAACGACTTCTTCAAGCTGCTGTCCGAGGAGAAGTGGCACCTGCGCAAGTGGGACGGCCCCAAGCAGTACGAGGACGATGCCACCAACTCGCTGATGATGCTGCCTGCGGACATGGCGCTGGTCGAGGACGAGCGCTTCCGGAAGCACGTTGTGCGGTTCGCCAAGGACCAGGACCGCTTCTTCCAGGTGTTCTCCAAGACGTTCCAGAGCCTGCTCGAGCTGGGCGTCGAGTTCCCCAGCGGCACCCCGGAGTACGTCTTCAAGACGCTGGACGAGCAGGAGTGAGGCCGCTCCGCCTATTTATTATGTACACAACTTACACAAACTCCCTGGCCTTTCTCCGGTACGTGTTGCAGTCTCTGAGCCACTGTCTGTAGTCGTTCAGAGACCCGATCTTCTCGCCGTAGTAGTCGGGCACCGGGTTGCTCATGGACTGTCTCGCGGCATCCACCCTGTTCTTGATGATCCGCTTGAGAAACTGCTTCTGTCTGAGCGAGTACGCCGGCAGCACCTTCCTGTTGGCGGTCTTGAATATCACGTCTCCCACCACGGGGCCCAGCACAAACCCGAGTCCGCCGGCAGCCATCACGCCACCGATGTACACGGTGAACGGGTCCATGCCGAAGATCATCTCGGTCGGGTCGATCGCCAGCGTGGACACGTAGCCCCACGCAACCGTGGAGCCGAAAAACGCTGTGAAGATGGATGTTCCGAAGTTGATCCGGCGCTGCGACTTGCGCAGCTTGAGGAAATCCGTCCAGCTCAGCCCGACACTCTGCGTCGACTGGCATCTCGCGTTCCTCACTAGGCTCACCAGTGGTCTTGCTCTGATTCCCAACATCTTTCTCCTTGGTGGTGTGAGGTGGTGTGGAAGGGTTGGCATCCGCGGCCTCCGTTTTTCCGTCCTTTCGCCGTGCACCGCGCTCATAACCCCCGACCGACCTTGTTCCGCAGAAGAAAATTTTTCCGCGCCCTTTGCGTTTCTCTCCTCTTCTCTTCCTCCATCAGCCCCAGTTCATGGTAAGTTTTCCCAGCTGAGCTGACAGCGGTGTGTTTTCTATGATGATAACTACTTCCTATTCTCTTGAATCTCCTGTGAGTTGAATATATAGACTACAACGGTATCTGATTCAAACACACCGCCTGTTGCCCGCTCTGGCGCCTCGTTTTTTCCGGGTTTACTAACGGAACCACAGAATGTTGCCGGTCGAGACGGTTGACCTGTCTTGCTTTGCTCCGCACAACCCGGTGTCGTGGCTGGTGTGTGGGTACCGGATCTGGCGGCACGAGGCGGCGCTGCCGACGGTACGCTTCCAAAACGGCACGTTCTTCGCCGACGACTGGGCCTCGATCAAAAAGCTGTGGCACGGCGGGTTCTACGGAAAGGGCACGCTGTCGCGGTCGGAGCCCTCGTGGCTCGGCCGCACGAAACGCCGGCTGAACCTGGTTTCCGGCGATCACCTCAGTTCGGAGGAGATCACGCAGCTGCGCCGCGTGGAACGCGAGGAGTTCAAGAGCAGGAGACAGGAGCTCGACAGGCTCGAAAAAGAGCACAAACTGGCAAACAACCTCGCCGGGCTTTCGGAGGTTGCCGCCTTGAAGAACGAGCTGAAGAACCGCCGGCCTGCGCGGCCCGTTCTCGGGCCGAGCGCGCAGCGGCGCGAGGACGCCGGTCTGGTGAGCGGCGGCGTTTTGCAAAACCTCGAGACGCTGCAGCTGTCGCCGAACGAGGCGCTGTATCTGAAGCTGATCCAGTGTGTCTCCATGGACGCAGACCTGCGGTCCGTGTGGGAAACGTGCATCGGCGACCTGCACGGCGACAACAGGCGGCTGCTGGAGTTTGTGGTGTACTCGCACTACCGCTCGCTGGGCTGGTGTGTGCGTTCGGGCCTGAAGTTTGCCTCGGACATGCTGCTGTACCAGCGCGGGCCGCCTTTCCAGCACGCCCGCTACACCGTGCGGGTTCTGAGCGCGACGGGCGACCCGGACTCGTGGACCCACTGCAGCGCGCTGAACCGTGTTATCGGCGGCGTCAAGAAGGCAATGGTGCTGGCGTACGTGTCTGGCGGCGTCGGCGACGTCGAGGCGCTGAGGCTGCGCATGCGCGAGGCGGCAACAGACTACGAGTTCGCACTCGTGGTGCGGGAGCTGCTGGCGCGGTTCTGCGTCGACGAGATCGTGTACCATCGGTGGGTGAGCAGCAGGAACAGGGAGTAGTTGTAATGTTAACGAATGACGAATTTGGAAATGAACAGTAAAAGTGAAGACGAAAAAACCAAGAAACAGAAGGCGCCGGCGGGACTCGAAGCGGATCATCTGGGTTCCGAAACGGATTATTTTGATTTCTCCGCGACTTTTTGAGTCATCGCCGGTTTTTCACTCGACGAGGGTTGCCCTTCTCTTCTTCCCCCTCCCTTCCACTCCTCACAGTATACACATCTATACAATACAATGACGTCTTTGCTCAAAGAGACATTTGCCAGGTGCAAGAAGGAAGGTACGTGTGGTTTAGCCTCGGAAAAAGCGCGAGTACTAACGGCGGTTAAGGGCGTAATGCGCTGGTGACCTTCATGACGGCCGGTTTCCCCACCGTCGCCGACACCATCCCGATCCTGAAGGGCCTGCAGGAGGGCGGCACCGACGTGATCGAGCTCGGGCTGCCGTTCTCGGATCCGATCGCCGACGGGCCGACCATCCAGGAGGCCAACACCCAGGCCCTGGACAACGGCGTCACCATCCCCAAGTGCCTGGAGCTCGTCAAGGAGGCCAGAGCGGCGGGTGTGGTGGTGCCCATCGTGCTGATGGGCTACTACAACCCGATCCTCAACTACGGCGAGGAGCAGATGATCCGCGACTCCAAGGCGGCCGGCGCCAACGGCTTCATCGTGGTGGACCTGCCGCCCGAGGAGGCGGTCAAGTTCCGCGGCTTCTGCGCGAACATCGGGCTGTCGTACATCCCGCTGGTTGCGCCGTCGACCTCCGACGACAGGCTCCGGCTGCTCGGCGAGATCGCCGACTCGTTCATCTACGTTGTGTCCCGGATGGGCACCACCGGCGCCACGGGCACGCTCGAGAACTCCATCCCGGAGCTGTGTGCGCACGTGCGCGAGCTCACCGGCGGCGACAAGCCGCTGGCGGTCGGCTTCGGCGTCAGCACCCGCGCCCACTTCCTCGAGGCGGGCGCTGCGGCGGACGGAGTGGTGATCGGCTCCAAGCTGATCCAGGTCGTCAAGGCCGCCGCCGCCGGCGAGAGAGGCGCCGCCGCCCAGACGTACGTCAGCGGCATCCTCGGCGGTGCCACGCACCCGCTGCCCGCATCTAGCGCGGATGGCGCTGCCGCCGATGGCGCTGCCGCCGATGGCGCCGCTGCCGATGGCGCCGCCGCCGCCGCCGCCGCCAAGCCGCAGCCCAGCTTCGCGGAGACGCACAAGTTCAACCCGCGCTTCGGCGAGTTCGGCGGCCAGTACGTGCCCGAGGCGCTGCACACGTGTCTGGCGGAGCTCGAGAAGGGCTTCGAGGCGGCGGTGGCGGACCCGGCGTTCTGGGAGGAGTTCCGCTCGCTCTACCAGTACATGGGCCGGCCCTCGTCGTTCCACCGGGCCGAGCGGCTCACGGAGCACGCGGGCGGCGCGCAGATCTGGCTCAAGCGCGAGGACCTGAACCACACGGGCTCGCACAAGATCAACAACGCGATCGCGCAGGTGCTGGTGGCGAAGCGCCTCGGCAAGAAGAAGGTGATCGCCGAGACCGGCGCCGGGCAGCACGGAGTGGCGACCGCCACGGCCGCCGCCAAGTTCGGGCTCGAGTGCACGGTGTTCATGGGCAAGGAGGACGTGCGCCGCCAGGCGCTGAACGTGTTCCGCATGAAGATCCTCGGAGCCAAGGTGGTGCCGGTGACGAACGGCACGATGACGCTGAGAGACGCCACGTCGGAGGCGTTCCGCTTCTGGGTGTCGAACCTCAAGTCCACGCACTACGTGGTGGGCTCGGCCATCGGCCCGCACCCGTACCCGACGCTGGTGCGCACGTTCCAGTCTGTGATTGGCCAGGAGACCCGCGAGCAGTTCCGCAAGCTCAACGGCGGCCGGCTGCCGGACGCGGTGGTGGCGTGCGTGGGCGGCGGCTCCAACTCGACCGGCATGTTCTCGCCGTTCGAGCACGACGAAGGCGTCAAGCTGCTCGGCGTGGAGGCCGGCGGCGACGGAATCGACACGGCCCGCCACTCGGCCACGCTCACCGCGGGCAAGCTGGGCGTGTTCCACGGCGTCAAGACGTACGTTCTGCAGGACACCGACGGCCAGATCCACGACACCCACTCTGTGTCTGCGGGTCTCGACTACCCCGGAGTGGGCCCGGAGCTGGCGGCCTGGAAGGCCAGCGGCAGAGCGCAGTTCGTCGCCGCCACCGACGCCCAGGCGCTCGAGGGCTTCCGGCTGCTGTCGCAGCTGGAGGGCATCATCCCGGCGCTCGAGTCGTCGCACGCCATCTACGGCGCCGTCCAGCTGGCCAAGACCATGGCCCCGGACCAGAACCTGATCATCTGTGTTTCCGGCAGAGGCGACAAGGACGTCCAGAGCGTGGCGGAGGTGCTGCCCAAGCTCGGCCCGCAGATCGGCTGGGACCTGCGCTTCGAGCAGGAGCAGTGAGCATGCCGTTGAGTGTTTAGCGTTGTCTAGTAAGTGTTTGCCGAGTTGTGTGTAGTGCGGTGGGTGTGCGCCGCGTTAAGCCGCAGGCGCCGCAAGCGCCGCGTTAGGCCGCAAGCGCCGCTTTAAGCTGGTCTGTCGCCGCAAGCGCCGCTTTGAGCTGGTCTGGTCAAGTGATTCTGTTATATTATCTATACAGCACGGCCTAGTGCTCCACATCCCGCGGATCGATCTTGAAGATCTTGTCCGGGTTCAGCAGCCGCAGCGGGTCCAGACTCATCTTGACCCGGCGCATGGTGTCGATGGCCGGAATGCCCACCTCCTTCTCGAGGAACGTGCGCTTGCCGTAGCCAACCGCGTGCTCGCCGGTGCAGGTGCCGCCCACCTCCAGTCCGCGGTGGACCTGTCTCTGCACAAGCGCGATGGCGGCGTCTCGCTGCTCCGGGGTGTACGCCAGCAGCGTGTGGAAGTTGCCGTCGCCGACGTGGCCGATCACCGTGCCGAGGATGCCGGTGCGCTCGATGTCCTCCTCGCACTCCTTCACCAGCGTGGCCAGCTGCGAGATCGGCACGGCCACGTCGGTGGTCCACACGTTGATGTCGGGCGAGATGGTCTCGCGGCCGAACTTGAGCGTGGACCAGTAGAAGATCTTGCGGGCGGCCCACAGCTCGGTCTTGTGCGCCTCCGAGGCGGCGAACTGGAAGCTCTTGACGTTGTGCTCCTTGGCGATGCGCTGCACGATCTTGGCGGTCTCGTCCACGAACACCTTCGACGGCCCGCCGATCTTGATGAACAGCGTGGGCTTCTCGTCCAGCTTCTGCGACAGCTGGTTGCTCTGGTTCACGCAGTAGACCGTCTTGGCGTTGAGCAGCTCCACCGCGTTCAGCGACACGCCCGAGCGGATGAAGTCCTGCACGGCGCCGGTGGCCTCCTCCACCTTGTCGAACGCGATCACCGCGATCGACTCCACCACGGGGCGCGGGTTCAGCTTGAGCGTGGCCCTGGTCACGATGCCCAGCGAGCCCTCGCTGCCGATGAACAGCCCGGTCAGGTTGTAGCCGGCGGCGGTCTTGCGGGGGCGGCGGCGCGTCTGGATCACCGTGCCGTCCGCCAGCACCACCTCCAGCGACAGCACGTTGTCCTTCATGGTGCCGTAGCGGAACGCGTTGGTGCCCGAGCAGGATGTGGCGCACATCCCGCCGATCTGCGCGCCGGGCCCCGGGTCCGGCCCGAACAGCAGCCCGTGCGGCCGCAGGAACTCCTCCAGGTCCTGCCAGCCGACGCCCGGCTGCACCGTGATGTCGAGGTCGCCCTTGTTGAACTCGAGGATCTGGTCCATGCGCGAGAAGTCCAGACACAGGTTCTGGCGCGTGGAGATGTACTGGCCCTCGAGCGAGGTGCCGCCGGAGTACGGCACCACCGGCACGCGGAACCGGTGGCACACCTTCATCACGGCCGAGACCTCGGCGGTCGAGCCGGGGAACACCACCACGCGCGGCGCCTCGTCGGGCTTGGCGTGGTGGCAGTTGTACTCGGAGTCCGCGTGCGCCGAGAGGTCGGCGCCGTCGCGCGACACGTGTTCGGCGCCGAGGATCGCGCCGATCTCGGCCACGGCCCGCTCGAACTCGGCCTCGGACGCGTAGCGCGGCGAGTCCAGGTCCGCCAGCGGCGTGGTGGACGTCTCCGGGTACAGGAAGCCCGGCGGCCGTGCGTACGCACGCTGGTACCCGACGTAGGCGCCACCGCCAAACAGCACCAGCGACACGGCGATTCCCGCCGGGGTGATGCTGAACGGCGCGGTGGTCTTGCCTGCGGTGGCCATCGACCGTCTTGCGGGCCGGGCTGCGCGGGCCGCGCGGGCCGCCAGCCTTGTAGCCAGGCGAGAACGGAACATGTTGATGGAGTAGAGAAGAGAACAGGGAAGAGAACAGGGAAGAGAACAGGAAGGTGGAAAATACCTCAGCTAACCACCACGGGCGTCGAATGGCCAATTGCACGTGACTTGCAGCGAGAACCGAGAACCGTAAACCGAATCGGAAACCGGACAGACCAACTGCTTACGTCAGACGTACTTACGTCAGATTGCTTACGTAAGGTGATTATGTGAGATTGCTTACGTGAGATGCGCTTATTCTCCGGATCTGCCATCCGCGCCACGGGCACCACTCCCCTCATACAGCAACTGTTTGCCTCTGCCTTGTTGCCACCAATCAACAACCATGGCAGACACAGCGAGCGGGTTTGACGTTTTGGGCGACGAGGCGGGCGCCGTGGACCTGCGGGCGCTGCAGTACGTGGATCCGCTGGACCACCTGACGTGTCCGATCTGCCAGCTGCCGTTCATCGTGCCGTTCCAGACCAAGTGCGGGCACATCTTCTGCAAGGCGTGCATCCTGGCGACGTTCCGCAGTCCCATTGGCCAGCGGTGTCCGCTGGACCGCAGCCCGCTGTTCTACCGCGAGGAGGGCGGCGAGGCGGCGGAGGCGGCGGATGCGCGCGAGAACGACGTCTTCCCGGCCCCGATCATCGTCTCCAACATCACCGACGACATGCGTGTGCGGTGTGCGAACGTGGCGCGCGGGTGCGAGTGGGTGGGGCCGCGGTGGTCCATCAAGACGCATCTGCTGCTGGACTGCGGGTACACGCGGTTTGAGTGTGGTAGTGTGGTGGAGACGGAGAAGAGAGAGAAGACAGGTGAGACAGAGACAGAGGACACAGAGAAGACAGAGGGCAATACCGATGATACCGCAGAGGACAACACACATCAGACAGCTGGTGCTGGTGCTGGTACTGATACTCATACTGATGCTGGTACTGATACTGATGCTGGTGCTGGTGCTGGTACTGGTACTGGTGCTGATGCTGATGCTGATGCTGGTACTGATACTCATACTGATGCTGGTACTGGTACTCACACTGGTACTGATACTGGTACTCATACTGCCACTGCCACTGATACTGGTACTGATACTCATACTGATGCTGGTACTGATACTCACACTGCCACTGCCACCGTGTGCAGGATCCTGACGCAGCGGCGGTTCCTGGACGGCGCAGGGTGCCCCCACAAGCCGTACCCGTGCCGCTTCTGCGGCCAGCCGATCTCGAGGCCCGCGGAGGAGCAGCACCTCACGCAGGAGTGCGACCAGAACAAGCACAAGTGCAAGGGCTGCCAGCTGAGCTTCCCGCTCAAGTCGATCGAGAGCCACGAGCGGTTCTGCGACAAGTTCGTCGAGAGGTGTCCCGCTGCGGCCACCGGCTGCGACTGGAAGGGCTCGCGCGAGATGTGCAGGCTGCACCGAGAGACGTGCCTCTTCTCCAGGCTGCAGCCGATCCTGGAGGCCAAGGACAGGCAGATCCAGGGCCTGAAGGAGTCGACGAGCTTCCTGGCGTCGAAGCTGGAGATCGTGCTCGACTCGATCATCCAGGGCAAGGTCACCAACGCCGGCTTCCCGTTGCAGCTCGAGGAGGTGGGCTCCGCGCACAGCCGCATCTCCGACGGCGACTACGTGCACCTGGTGATGGAGCTGGAGCGGCTGCGCACGGACTTTGTGCGCATCCAGCCGAGCGTGTCGGCGTTCGAGGCCCAGCAGCAGATGATCAGCGGCCTGGTGGCCCAGAACACCCACCTGCTGGAGGACCTCAACAACCAGCGGCTGGGGCTCAACAGCGTCCGCCAGCAGATCCAGTTCCTGCTGATGGACCGCCGGCCGCGCGGGGTGGTGGACTCGGCGTTTCTGCGGCCGCTCGCCGGTGACACCAGGCCCGACAGCGTGAGCGACGACGAGAGCGCGACCTCCGGGAGGTCGAACAAGCTGTGATGTGCGTTTTGAACGTGCGTTTCGTCTGATCGCCCGCTTATCAAGGCCGCTTTGTCCTCTCACCGCTCACCATCTCATACGCCTGCCTCTTCAACCGCACCGGGTCGATGCTTTTGAACCGGTACTCCACCCAGTGCAGATCCCGGAACCGGCGGTAGTTGTGCGTAAGAAACACATCGTCAACCAGCGACTCATAGCCCTCCACACCCAGACGGTGCAGACACCCGAGGATGTGGCAGCAGGGAAGCCCGTTGAGCTCCGCGTATCGACAGCTGCACCGCGCCCCAACACACCGCTGCCGGAACAGCTTGGCCTCCACCTCGTGCGCCAGCCATGCCGTGTCCACCAGCCCAGCCCGCGAGCCCACGTAGCTCGGCTTGAGTCCTGCCGACTCGGCAAACTGCCGGAACACGCGCACCAGCTGGACCCGCTCCGTCTCGGGCTCCACCGCGAATCGGTGCGTGCGGATTCCGTCGCCGGTGCAGCTGAGCTGTCTGCATGCGAACAGCCGGGCCCACGCGCCGGCCAGCGCGATGTGGTCGTCCACCGGCTTTGTGAAGGTGGCATTGCGGATCCCAGCCATCGTCTGACCGATCTTGCGCAGCGACACGTTGGCCAGATCCAGCACCAGCGAAACCACGTCGAGGTGTCGGGCCTGCTTGATCTGTGCGTTCACGCTCTCTGCGGCGTTCGTCGTCACCGTGTCGTACCTCTTGACGCCCTGGGCCACCTGCCACGCTGCACAGTACGCCTCCAAACGCTCCAGCACCGCGTCCAGCCGGTCGTCGGTGGTCCGCAGCTCCTCCGCCAGAGATGCAACACGGTCGACGTTGTACTCGTGCACGATCTTCCACAGCAGGTCGGTGGCACGTGCGGTTTCGCCGTTGGCGCATGTCCTGGCGATGAACCGCTCTGCGTGTTTCCCGCACAGCAGCTCGGGGGTCTTGGGAAACGCCGCCCGCACCGCCTCCGAGACGCCCTTGCCGCCGTCGGTTATGAAGGCAAAGCTCTCCATCGAAACGCAGGGATGTCTGCGTCTGAACACGCTGAGGAACTCGTACCACGCGTCCTTGCACTCCGCGGGAGCCACACCGTACGCCACGAGGTGCGTCTTGCGCTCGCTCGACATCACGACCGCCGTGAGCACGACCCACCTGTTTCCAGCGGCCGCGTTCGCGCTCGTTGTGTGGGTGGCATCGAGCGCGATCACCGGAAGCACGAGGCCCGATGCCAGGAACCGCTCGGCCACGTTGACCTCGCAGAAGCAGAAGGAGACCGGTCCGGTGAACGGTTTCGGGTGGTCGTTGTCGAATGCCTGGGAGCCCACTTTCGCCGAGACGTACATGCCTGATTTGCGCCACGGGATCCTCGCCAGTGCGCTCAGCATGCCAAACGACAGATCCCGCTTGATCACCGGACTCGTGTAGTGTTTGACATCGACCGAAATGGCACGCACCGCCGCCGCGATCTGCGCATCGTCCCACCCGAGCAGTTTCTGCAACGCGGCCAGCCGGCTGGGTGTGAACCCCAACAGGAACAGCACCAGCCGCTTGGTCACGCTGTTGCAGTCTGCTCTGGCACGAGCGACTCTCTCGTACAGCGCACTGGCCGGCACTCCGGAGTACAACCTCACGAGCCTGGTGACCTTGAGAAACACCAACAGGCTGGGTGTGTCTCCGCTGGTGGTGCTGTGCACAGTTTGCAGAGCCACGAGGGATGCGCTGGCTCCAGCCGGCTGAAATCTCCTCGTTCTTTGGGCATCGCGTTTGTGGACCTTTCCGTCGAGCGTCCTGCGGATTCCGTCCCAGTCACACCGGTCGTGTTGCATTATTCCGGTGACCCGAACGGTTTCTGCGCACGTTACTCTGGCCACCGGTGCAGAGCACACAGCACATGCAAAGTACACAGAGGCGCTGTTTGTGGTCTTTTTCCGTCTCTCGGTCCGGAGGAGGATGTGTTGTGTGAGGAAGAACAGGAACACTTCGTGTTTGGCACGGCTCAAGTCCTCGTACTCGTCGCCCACACGCACTTGCACGTCCGCCAGCGACTCCAGGATCTGTGTCTCTGTGTGTGACAGCTCCATGGCTAGCGAAACGGGTGGTTGGTGGGATTTTTCAGCGACATTTGCGAAATTTGGCGAAATTTTCATTGGTCAAAACCAAAGCGGTGGGGGACCTCCAACGCGGATCGGCCAAGAAACACGGGATCTGTGCCACTCTCTACAGTTATGTACCCTCTGCACCCTCTGTACCCTCTGTACCCTCTGTACCCTCTGTACCCTCTACTGCTTACCAGGAAACGTCAGCACAACGGCTGCATCTTCCACTATACGGCTATGCACGCTGTTACTTAGGCACCTACTTAGGCACTTCCGCACCTACTTGGGCACTTCCGGCTTCTTCTTCTGCTTCTTCTCCTCAACCTGCTCGACACTCACCTCGTCCAGCCCCTTCTCCTTCAGCAGCTTCAGCAGGTGTTCCTCGATCTCGTCCGCCACGTCTCCCTGGACGACGATCTCGTCCTTGACCACACTCGAACCCGTGGCAAACTTGCTGGCAAACTGCTTGGCCATCTTCTTCGTGTCGATGTCTGCTCCGAACACCTCGAGGCCCTGGATGGCCACGGCCCGCTTGCGCTTGGTGCGCTCAAAGATGCGCAGTGTGATCTTGGACGACTTCTTGATCTCGAGCTCGCGCTCGTGCTTCTTGGCCTCCTTCAGCTGCAGCTTGGCCAGGTCCTTGGAGATCTTCTCCTCGTTGGCGCTGACGATCTTGTTGGCGTCGTTCTCGTACAGCTCGTTGTACAGCTCCTGGTCGTGCTCCAGGAGCCAGTCCTTGCAGCGGGGCAAAGACGCTCCGAACTCGCAGTACTCCACGGGGAACGTGCAGATCTCGCAGTACTTCACTTGGACGGCCTCGGTCATGGTTGTGCGGCAGCTCTGTGTGGTCTCGAAGGGAATAGCGGCAGACAAAGAGAGAAGAGAGAAGAGGTGGCGCTTAGGGATTACCCGGCAGTTGTTCCGGCCACGCCCCGAGCTCCCGGGCGAAGACGTGTTGTTTATCCGCGCCTTCGGCGCTCCGATCCAACGCCAAACGCTACCCCAAGATGTCATACGCCGGATTGACCGTAGTGCAGTTGAAGGAGAAGTTGAAGGAGAAGGGATTGAGCACCAGTGGCGTCAAGTCGGATTTGGTTGCGAGGCTGACCGAGTCAGATACGACGGCGGCGCCAGCGGCGGAACCAGCGGCGCCAGCGGCGCCAGAGACGCCCGAACCAGCGCCAGTGGCCGCGCCAGCGGCCGCGCCCGTCGAGCCTGTGGCGGCCGCCGCCCCTGGGGAGACGGCAGCTGAGGCCCCGGCTGCGGAGGCTCCCAAGAAGGAGGACCCCGCGGATCTCAAGGCCAAGGCCGTGGAGCTGCTGGAGGTCAAGGCCAAGCGTGCCGAGAAGTTCGGAAACCAGGGCGAGGCAGACTCGCTCAGAAGAACGATAAAGCGCATCGAGAAGTTTGGCCTTTCCCCGGAAAACCCCATCTACCGCGAGATCGTGGGCGCCAGCAAAGCCCTCACCAAGCCTCTTGGTGATAAGACCCTCAGGAAGAAGAAGTGAAAATGTAGATTAGAAATCGAACTGCCGTCCCTTTTATCCGCGGGGTTTATCCGCGTATGCGTATTTTTCCGCGTATTGTTCCTCTGTTGAGCTGGCTCGATAATCGTCCCCACAGCGCCGAAATCAGGGGCTGCTGCCTCCGCTCCCCTTGATCTCCCGTCTTCCTTCCAGGGTCTACCAAAACAACCATGGACCCGCTGATGGATTTCCAGGTGTTCAACTTTGAGGTCTTCAACGTGCCCGTCAAGTGCAATTGGCGAAACCTGAGAGACCTGATCGTGTCGTTCGTCCCCGTGCACACGCACAAGTCTGCGGTGCTCTCGGTGAGGATCTTCAAGGACGGCGACAACAAGTGGGCGGTTGTGTCCACGAGGTCCTACGAGATCACGGTGCTGGTGATGAACTGCCTCAACGGGCTCGCGTGGTACGACAGTTCGCTGGTTGTGTCCAACATGGTTCCGCAGTTTGACTACTTCTACCAGCCCATGTTCTACCCGGTCTTCGAGCCGCCGATGACGGCCTCGACGAGCCCGGTCACGAGCTTCTCCAGCACGGCCAGTCTCGGGCGCTTCAGACACTCGGACCCGGAGATCAAGTACGAGAACACCAGCCAGAAGCGGCTGTTCATAGGGAACATACCATTCACGTCTCTGGAGGAGAACCTCGAGCACTTCATCAACGCGCAGGTGGCGAACGTCAAGGTGGAGATCCAGACACAGTACGGGGTGAGCAAGGGCTACGCCATAGCGGAGTGCGAGTCGGAAGAGGCCGCGCGCGACGCAATCGCTAAGTTCGACGGTGCGGACTTCGAAGGGCGGCTGCTGACCGTCAGACACGACAAGCTGCCTGCGTTCCACCGCAAGTACACGCGGAAACCCGCTCTGATGGCCGCCTCGGTGACCCCGCTAGAGCAGCAGGTGCCCCGGTCCGAACAGGAGAAGGAGCAGCTGGAGAGAGAGGAGGCGCAGGTTGCCAGGGAGCTGGTCAATGCATTGAGGTCGAAATGAGCCTATGTGGGTGGCGGAGTCTTTTTTATTGGGAGTTTTTAATTCGAATTGGTTATCTCGTGTACGTGCGGCTCAACTCTGTTCTGCAGAACGGAAAAAAGTTTTTCGGAAAAACCCTGAAAAACGCGGATAAACCTGCATTCTTCGCTAATCTGCTTGTCGCCGCATTCGAGACACCATGTGGTTTGTGCTGTTTCTTGCGGTAGCCAGCGCGGTGTCGCTCGAGTGCTACGAGCACCTGGACCACCAGGCCTCGCTGTCGCAGATCGCGTACTGCATCCGAGACCCGGCCTCGCTGGGGACCGGCGGCGCGTTCCGCTTCCCGGACGAGCTGGCACCGTACACCTCGGTGTGCTTCGACGAGACCGTGGGCGACGCGCCGCGGTACGTGCTGAAAGACGTCTTTGCCGCCGACACCACCGGCTCGTCGTACTTGCTGGTGGACCACCTCCGCCGCACGGTCAACCTGGTGTTCCGGGGCTCCCGCAACCGCCACGACTGGGCCACGAACGCGGACTTCTTCCCGGCCACGTACAGGCCCAAGGCCGGCCAGGAGTGGCAGGCTGACGAGCAGTGCTGGGTGCACTCCGGGTTCGACGCGGTGGTGGCCGAGGTTTTCCCGGCCGTTCGCGCCGCGACCGCCGCCGCGCTCGCCGAGACCGGCTACGCGCTGGAGATCGCGGGCCACTCGATGGGCGGGGCGCTGGCGCTGCTGTGCGGGCTGGAGTTCGCGCTGCTCGGCGTCCCGCTCTCGGTGACGACTTTCTCCGCGCCAAAGGTGCTGTCGCCGAGGCTTGCGGCGCTCCAGGACTCGATGTTCACCCACTACCGGGTGGTCCACCGGGGCGATGTGATCACGCACATCCCGACCGGTCCGAGCTGGCGGCACTCGGGCAGGCAGTTCTACATCGCGAAGCGGCCGCTGCCCCACACGGCCGGCGACATCGCCGCCGGCGAGACGGACGTGGTGGCCGAAGCCGATGTACTGGACCGGCTCAAGAAGCACCTCGGGTTCCCCGAGCACTCCAACGTGATCCGGTCGTTCTGCAAGTGCGGGCGGTTGGGTGTATAAAGGTCATATCTGGCATATCTCGAGCACTATGTCTCCGTGCGAGGTGAAGAGCCGCTCGATGTCGTAGTCCGAGCCGATCAGCCGGTCGTTGTGCTTGAGCTTGAGGATCTTCGGCGACATGATGGCGAACGCCGACTTGGCGTTCTCGAGGAGCTCGAGCAGCGTCGGCGGCGCGTTCGACCCCGAGTCGAACGAGAACTTGAGCGACTTGCTGAGGAACCGCAGCTCCACGTTCATCGACGGCGGCGCGGGCGCCGCTGGCGCCGCCTGCGGCATCTTGGACGCGGAGCGCACCGCCAGCGGGTAGTCGCGCAGAATCGTGCAGCGGAACACCTCGCACAGCGGCGTCAGCACGTAGTCGAAGCCGAAGTCCTTGATGGAGCCGCCGATCAGCTTCCGGAACAGCTCCGCGCCGGTGTACTCGCTCAGCCGCTCCACGTCGATGTCGCTGTAGCTCAGGCTCTTCAGGATCTGGCACAGGCCCGAGGCAGAGCCGAGCTTGAGGCGGATGTAGCTGGCCGAGCTCGGAGAAACGTCCTCAAAGTGCATCTCCATCGTCAGAATCACCGCCGCCGACACCGCCGAGCTGCCCAGCGTCTCCAGCACGTCGGACTTGACCACCTCGTCGGCGGTGGTGAACTGGAAGCACGTCTTGGACCGCTTGAAGCACGACAGCAGCTTGTTCAGCGCCTTGGTCTCGTCCGAGCTGGTGTTGTTCGACGACGTGATGTGCGACAGGTAGTCGTCCGTGGACCGAGCCATGCTCAGCACCGGCTTGACGAGCGACCGGATCGCCAGCTTCGACTCGGTCTCGTGCGTGTCGATGACGCGGGTCTCGCGGGTCTCGTCCGACATGTCGAGCAGGCTGTCGGCGACGTCTTCCGGCCGCAGTTCTTCCGGCCGCAGTTCCTCCGCCCGCGCGTCCGCTCGCACCTCCACGAACTGCTTGCTCTTCTTCGCGCGCTTCCGGTTGCGTCTGGCGCTCTGGATCGCGCACCGGACCAGCTTGTCGAAGTCTGGCATCGTCTCCGTGGAGTACCCGAACTCGTCCATCAGGATCTGTGCGCACTGCCGTATCATCTGGTCCTGCTCGCTGGCCTTCTTGCAGCTCAGCTGGTACCCGTCTATCAGCTCCAGCCTGCGCGCACTGAACCTCTTCCACTGCAGCTCGTCGTTGAAGTTGAGCCGTTGCCGTATGAGCTTGGTCACGCCGGCTTTATCCCGCAGTTGTATCGACCACGCGTTCATCGTGCAGGCTTCTATATGGATGGTTCCGAGCCGAGGTGGGGGGGGGGGGGGGGGGGGGGGGGAGGAGAGACACGTCTTTCCCGGTGACTCAGGAAATTTTCCAAAGGGTTAATCCGGCCATTTGCGGGCGCGGTAAGCGCCGACTGTTTTTCCGGGAGGATACACGGCGCTTGACCAACCAGAAACAATGCGGCCTGGGGCACACAGCTCTTTTCTCGCACGTTAGAGTCTTGATGCAGAGACTCTTAAAAGGCCAAGGATATTGGCAAGGGTCTGCCATGGGTCCATATGCACTCCCCTGAATACGTCCGTCCAGTGCCAAATCCGTGCTAATCGAGGAACGAAACGGGGTAACTCGGGAGTGCATACATTGCATACAATGCACACAGCTATCTGACGAGAGCATAGACAGATGACACTAATCCAATCAGATCATTTGACTCATACTTACGTATCCGTATCCAGATAAACAAACATAACCAGAAATTCCGGAGGGAAGGAGACCGGTGCGGCTGAGTCAGACAGACCCCGGCCCCTTTTCCGTAGAACCAGCTCCGTCTGGCCACCGCGGATCTCAGAATCAGTGTGCAGTGCAAAACAGTGAGTCACGGATTTTCCCCGGACGCAAAAGTGGCGGCCCGGGCTCATGGGAGCGGTGGGCGGTTAAGCACATGGGATTGTTCCGTTTACCCCAGATTGGTCCGTTTATCCGCCCCGGGGCGGTCTTCACATGGCGCACATGACACATTTCGCTGAAAAAAAAGGCATGTCGGATCCGAGCCGATAATATTGGACGCGGTATAAATAGCGCTGGGTATTCCCCTCATCTGCCGGTAGTAGCCAAGCCAAACAATGCCGTACTCAGAGATTGACATAGGCGAGGAGGAACAGCGCTTCCAGGCGGAGGTTGCCGAGATTGAAAAGTGGTGGTCGCAGCCACGCTGGAAGCACACCAAGCGCATCTACACCGCAGCCGAGATTGCCAAGCGGCGCTCGACGATCCCGGTGTCGCACGTTTCCAGCAGACTGGCGCAGAAGGCGTTCGCGACCTTCGAGAAGCGCGCGGCGGAGCGCTCGGTGTCGTTCACGTTCGGCGCGCTGGACCCGGTGCAGATCACGCAGATGTGCAAGTACGTCGACACGGTGTACGTGTCCGGATGGCAGTGCTCGTCCACGGCGTCCACGTCGAACGAGCCGTCGCCGGACCTGGCGGACTACCCGATGGACACCGTCCCCAACAAGGTGGAGCAGCTGTTCTTTGCGCAGCTGTTCCACGACCGCAAGCAGAAGGAGGAGCGGTTCTCGGCCACCGCTGCGGAGCGCGCGAAGCTGCCCTACACCGACTTTCTGCGCCCGATCATCGCCGACGCCGACACCGGGCACGGGGGAGTCACCGCCATCATCAAGCTGACCAAGATGTTCATCGAGCGCGGCGCTGCGGGCATCCACATCGAGGACCAGGCCCCCGGCACCAAGAAGTGCGGCCACATGGCCGGCAAGGTGCTGGTGCCCGTCCAGGAGCACATCAACCGGCTGGTTGCGATCCGCACCTCCGCCGACATCTACGCCAGCGACCTGCTGTGTGTTGCGCGGACGGACTCGGAGGCTGCCACGTTGCTGACGTCGACGATCGACTACCGCGACCACTACTTCGTGGTGGGCGCCACCAACCCGGCGGTTGCGCCGCTCGTCGAGGCGATGGTCGAGGCCGAGGCCCGAGGGCTGCAGGGCGAGCAGCTGGCCAAGGTGGAGCAGGACTGGATCGCGCAGGCCGGGCTGAAGCTGTTCCACGAGGCTGTTGCCGACGCGATAGCCGCGAGCGATCTCGCGGATAAACCGGCGGCGCTGGCGCGGTTCGGCGCCAAAGTCGGCCCGCTGACGCTCACCCCGCACAAGGAGGCGCGCAGACTCGCGCGCGAGATCCTCGGCCACGACGTGTTCTTCGACTGGGAGGCTCCCCGGGTGCGCGAGGGCTTCTACCGGTACCGTGGCGGCACGCAGTGCGCCGTGATGCGCGCGCGCGCGTACGCTCCGTACGCAGACCTGATCTGGATGGAGTCGAAGCTGCCCGTGTTTGAGCAGGCCAAGGAGTTTGCCGAGGGCGTTAAGGCGCAGTTTCCGCACAAGTGGCTCGCCTACAACCTGTCTCCGTCGTTCAACTGGAACAAGGCGATGTCGGCGGCCGAGCAGGAGACGTACATCCACCGACTCGGCGAGCTCGGCTACGTCTGGCAGTTCATCACGCTGGCCGGGCTGCACACCAACGCGCTCGCGATCGACAACTTTGCGCGGAGCTATGCTGAGATCGGCATGCGTGCGTACGGCCAGACGGTCCAGGCGCCCGAGATCGAGCGGGGCGTGGAGGTGGTGAAGCACCAGAAGTGGTCTGGAGCGGAGTACATCGACGGCATTCTGAAGCTTGTGACCGGCGGGGTTTCGTCCACCGCGGCCATGGGAGCGGGTGTGACCGAGGACCAGTTCAAGGGCTGAGTAGATGTGAAGTTTCATAAGGCTAGTGCCACCACAGAAAACAATGTTGTATCCGACCCGGTGCCATTGGACAGTTGTACTGTGTTTGCAAGCTCTGCAAGCTCTGCAAGCTCTGAACCGACTTCACACTAGAGACATAAGTAGGTGTAAGCTCAGGACATGCCAAACTACAGAGTGGGAGAAGCCATAACCCCAGGTAAGTAAAGACGTAACATTTCATTAGGCTGGTGAAGCCGGGACGTTTCCATGGTGCTACCATCGCCTTCCAATCGCTTCAGTGACGCTACCATCGCCTTCCAATCGCTACCATCACGCTATCGTCCCCAAACTCCACAGCAGGATCTGGATCATCAGCTGCAGGCTCCAGAACCCAACCTTCCGCGCCCGCTCCACGCGCGCCTTGTCGTCCGCCACGTAGTCCACAAACGCATCGTACACCTCCGCCTGCAGATCGTCCATCAGCAGACTGTCGTAGATGGTCCAGGAGCCGTCAAAGTCGGCCACCTTCTTGACGATGCGGCACTTGACCGGGATGATGGTGTGCTTGGAGTTGATGTAGCCCACGATCGGCCGGATCAGCGCGTTGTTGATGTACGACAGCTCCGAGTTGAACAGCGGCACCGCGGCCCGCGGGTTGTTGAGCCGCAGCTGCAAGTCCAGCACCAGGTACTTGGAGATGTCGCCCTTCACGGGCGGCGCGTTCACCGTCTTGTACCGGCGGGTCTCCTTCGCGATGCTCTCGGCGATGCTCTTGAGCATCTCGCCCACGCTGAGCCCGTCCTCCTCGGGAACCATCACGTCCCCGATCATGTCGACCGTTCCGGCCGAGATCCACCCGAAGGGGCCCTCCACCCCGCTGTTGAGGTGGTCGATGCTCAGGTTGTCCACCCGCAGCCGCGTGACCCGCTTCCACGAGCCGAGCTCCTCGCCCTCGTAGTCGTCGACGCGCTGGCGCTTGTGGATCGTGAAGAGCGACTCGTCGTACGACCCGCTGATGTTGTTGGAGTTGAGCATGTCGAAGAACAGCCAGTTCTTCCGGAAAACCGGGATGTCGCAGCTGAACACGCTCACGTTGAACGCCCGGAACCCGTTCGGCTGCTGCAGCGTGAACAGAACGTCCGACATCCGCAGGTTTTCGATCTCCCAGTCGCCCGGCCGGTGGACGTTCTTGTAGTTGGTGGCCAGATCGCCCTCCTGCCACACCACGTGCGTCCGGTCCACCACTCCGCGCATCCCCTTCACCTCCACCTCCTTGAGGATGCCCTTCCCGTTGAACCACTTGCTGAACGACAGCGACACGTTCACCTCCTCGATCGTCAGGTCGAACTGCGTGTAGTTTCCGTCGTCCTCCGCGAGGCTCTCGCCGCCGCTCCCGCTGCTGGCGGCCTCCGCAGCCTCGCTCTGCGAGCCCTTCACGAACCGCTGCAGCTTCTGCGGCCGCCGGCTCACGAAGCACTTCTTGAAGCTGATGCGGCCCTCGCGCCAGCCGGGCACGATCGCGTTCTCGAACACGATCGTCAGCCCCGTGTTCTTGGTGAGGAAGTTGCCCACCGTCTGCGCCACCAGCTCCTGCGCGAACACGGTGTTGATGGTGAACAGCACCAGCGAGAAGAACGTGGTGGTCCCGATCGCCAGCAGCGCCACGTTGCCGGCCACCACCCACGAGAAGAACGCCGAGAAGTCGTCGGTGTTGAAGGGCCGCTTGCTCTTGACCAGCTGCCACCGCACCCGGCCCATCAGCCGCCGTAGCGGGCCCTCGCGGGGCGAGTACATCCGCAGCTGCGGTGGCGGCCTCCACAGCGCCGGCCGAGCCAGCGGCCGAGCCAGCGGCCGTGCCAGCGGCGCTATGCGCAGGCCCACCGGCGCACACCGCATGGGGGCGCCGACACCCACTCGGAACACGGTTCGCAGCATTTGTTGGATTCGATTGCGCAAGGGGCCGTTGGGGAGGGAAAAGACGGGGCGGACGGAAAAAAAAAACGTTCGCCGGGCGGAAAAACTACGAGCGGCGTTTTTCCGACCAGGCCGGCCTCGTTTTCTATCTAGTACTATACAGGTTCACCGCCCGAAGCCCTTGCTGGCCATGGACTTCTCCAGCGACTCCAGCAGATACTCCGAGGTCTGTCTGTCCTTGAAGCGCCTGTTGCGGTCGATCTCGACGGTCTGCACGTTCCACTGCCTGACGGTGGCGGGCACCACGTCGCCCGCGTAGTGCACGTAGAAGCCCTTGACCTTCTGGAAGAGCGTGTTCGGGTCCGGGTACTTGTAGTTCTTGAACTGCCACTTCTGGCCCGTCGTGAACACGGCCACCACGCGGTCCCAGTACTCGGCCTTGGTGAAGAACTTCTCCACGTTGTCCACGATGAGGAACTTGATGTCGCGGCCGAACCGCTGCGACTTGCGCTGCACGATCAGCATGTTGTTGGCGGACGAGGGCAGCGTGGTCGGGTCCAGGAACTTGCCCTGCTCCAGGAACTCCTTGATGTTGGCCATGGTGATGAGCGAGGACGCGGCCGGCGACAGCACCACGATCGGGTCCTTGCGCTTGTGCTTGGCGCTGGAGCCGGCCGCGGGCCTGGCGGAGTCCTTCTTCTTCTGCTTCAGCGGCCGGATGATCTTGTTCTCGCAGTCCTTGGCCACGGCCGAGAAGTCGATCAGCTTCTCGCCCCTCAGCGCCCGGTTGTGGTCGATCAGGTTGCGCTCGCTGCCCGCGATCTCCGCCAGGAACGGGTCCTCGATCTTGCGCTTCTTGGGCTCCTCGGCTCTCGGCGCAGCCCCGGACACGATGTACTGGCAGCTCGCCGACGACCCCGTCAGCCACGAGATCAGCTCCGTGCGCTCCAGGAAGCTGATGACCGCGATCCGCTTCTGGTCGCACTGTGCGATGTACTCGGTCGTGCTCATGTCCGCGCACAGCCAGCAGTGGTACACGGTGCGCAGCGTGTGGTTGACAGCCTCGCCCAGCGTCTTGTCCTCCGTCACGAACTGCGTCTTGTCGTCGAGCGCGAACCGCAACTCGCCCACCTTGAGCGCCGACGCATCGGCGATGTCGTCCACCGGCTCCAGCTCGATCCCCGCCGCTTTCTTCTTGCTGACAAGCTCGCGTAGCTTCACGATTCCCTCAGACATGATCCGGCTGGTGCGTGGGTGGCGGGTGTGGATGGCCAGCCTCTTAAGCGCTGGCTTCTGTTGACGGCCACCCGTTTGCCGGGGCTCGCAACCACACGTTGTGTGTGCGTGCTCGTAACCACAAGCTGATGCGTGCGTGCTCGTAACCACAAGCTGATCGGTGCGTGCTCGTAACCACGGCCAGCGCCTTCTTGACGACACCACCACTTCCAACAAGGGCCACTTTCCCCAGCACAGCGTACCATGAGGCCACAGCGCATCCAGAGAGCCGCCGCGCGGCTGCGGTTTTGCTCGACGGGCTCGGCGGCCACGCACAACGCGTCGATCGCCCACAAACAGGCGCTCTACATGGTGGACGAGAGCTCGCCCGGGTCGGTGTTCTTCCTCCCGCACGGTGCGCGCGTGTTCAACAGGCTGGTGGCCTTCATGAAGCTGCAGCAGCAGAAGTACGGCTTCGACGAGGTGATCTCGCCGCTGATCTACAAGAAACACCTGTGGGAGACGAGCGGGCACTGGGCCAAGTACAAGGAGGACATGTTCAAGGTGGAGGGCCTCGACCGGCTGGGCGACGAGGAGCACGAGTACGGGCTCAAGCCGATGAACTGCCCGGGCCACTGCGTGATCTTCGGCAGCACGCTGCGCAGCTACCAGGACCTGCCGATCCGCATGTCCGACTGGTCGTCTCTGCACAGGAACGAGGCCAGCGGCGCGCTGTCCGGACTCACGCGCGTGCGCAGGTTCCACCAGGACGACGGCCACATCTTCTGCACGAGGGAGCAGATCGGAGGCGAGATCGCCAAGTCGCTCAAGCTGATCAAGCTCGTGTACGGTGTGTTCGGCATGGACGACTACAGACTGACCTTCAGCTCCAGACCGGACGAGTACATCGGGTCGCTGGAGGAGTGGGACGAGGCCGAAACACAGCTGACGTCCGTGCTGGACGAGGTGATTGGGCCCAGCTGGTCGACCCGCGACAAGGACGGCGCGTTCTACGGACCAAAGATAGACATTCTGCTCAAAGACCGGTTTGCGAAGGAGCACCAGATTGGCACCATACAGCTGGACTTCCAGCTTCCCGCCCGCTTCGGGCTCAAGTACAAGGGCCCGGACGGCGAGATGCACCAGCCGGTGATGATCCACAGAGCGGTGTTCGGGTCTGTGGAGCGGTTTCTGGCGCTCCTGATCGACCACTACGAGGGCAGATGGCCGTTCTGGCTGAGCCCGAGACAGGCCGTGGTCATTCCCGTCAACGAGAAACACGCGGCTGCGGCCCGCGAACTCGCAAACCGGATCTCCCAGGGCGCAAACGACGGCGATCTCGAGACGCCCTCCGTGCTGAACGCGTACCGCTTCCACCTGGACGTCGACGACAGAAGCGACACCGTGGGCTTCAAGACGAGAGACGCGCTTGTCAAGGGCTACCACTACATCATCCTTGTGGGTGACAAGGAGCTGGAACAGGGCAAAGTTGCTATGCGCAGCAGAGACAGCCGCAAGATCGAGCTGTACACTCCAGAAGAGGTTCGCGACATGTATATAAAGCTAGAGGAGACCTATAAGTGAGCCCGAGTCAGTATCCCAGAGGTACCTTCAGCGTGTATGTCGTGAGAAAGGGCAATGATACAATGAGGACGGTATAGCTGAAGATATACGTCAGTGCAAGAGAGTCGATCTGCACGCGCTCCTTCGACGTGGCGGGCATGTAGAGCGCGGTGATGTAGATCATCGAGGTTGCGGGCGGGAGCCCCCACGCGATGGAACACACAAACTCGAGGATCTTGTCGTCGTAGAAGAGCCCGATGTTCCTGAACCTGTTGTTTATGAGGGACCCGATGATCGGGAACAGGATCAGACGCATGAACACCAGCGCGAGCGGTGTCCAGACGACTTTCGGGTCTATCCCCTTGATCTGGAGCCGGGAGATCGTTCCGCCCAGCAGCAGCAGCCCGAAGGGCACCTGTGCGGAGCCCATGTACGAGGTGAAGTCCATGACGAAGCTCAGCGGCGGCAGCGAGTCGGGCGCATCCGGCACCGACGCCTGTGTGTTGTGGATGAAAAGCGCACGCACCCACGGTATCATCGAGATCATGACGCTGATGACCATCACCACCGAGATGGGTTTCAGACAGCTCAGCGCCACCATCTTGAGCGTTTTTTTCAGGATGATCCAGCTCCGTCTGCCGATGCTTGTCCGCTGCGTGCTGATCACAGACTGCGCGTCTGCCTGGTGGGACTTGGTGCGTCTCACACCCAGCTCGCTGAGGCCCTGTGTGTCGGGGTCCTCGCCCTCCACGATACCGCCCACCCGCGAGTACACCTTGACCACATCCTCCATGGTCTGGGGCTCGTCCGGGGCCTCTGTCGCGCTCAGCAGCGACACCGTCGCGCTCCCGCGCCTGCGTCTGGCGGATGCGGCATCGGAGCGCTTGCGGTACGCCTCCGGCACGGTCTGGCCCAGGATGGACGAGGACAGCGACGACACCTGGGAGACCGGGTCCTCCGGGTCCTCCGGGTCCTTCGGGTCCTCCGGGTCCGGGTGCGGGCCGCGCGACTCCTCGTCGGAGCTGGACTGGAACACGAGCTTCTCGCCGCGCTCGGCAAGCTCGCGGGCCTTGCGGATCTCCTCGCGCAGGTCCCAGCCGATGAGGCGGAAGCCGCCCAGGTTGAACTGGAACACCAGCTGCAGACACGTGAAGATGCACGCGTAGGCGACGCCCTTCTCGGCCTCGGCCTCGGTGAGCACGCCCGAGGTGCCGAGCGTCTGCAGGTACGCGATGGGCAGGTCCGAGATGTTCGGCAGCAGCCCCACCGAGATGGCCGTGCCGATCCAGTACTTGTTGCAGCGCAGCGCCACCGCGAGCAGGTACGCCAGCGCCGCGCCGCCCAGCTGGAAACACACGCCGTCCAGCACGATGGTGCCCACCTGCCGCAGCTCGGCGTTGCTGATGTTGGTGACGATCTTGTTGAACATCAGCGACGGCAGCAGCAGCGTGATGGCCAGGTCGCTGATGTTGCGGGTCGTCTCCACAGAGAGCACGTTCTTGCGGGTCATGTAGAAGCCGGCCCCCATGATCAGGTAGATCTTGATGATCGGCTTGACCGCCGTGTAGATGATATCCCCGAGCGCCACCGACATTGGCCCTTGTTGGGGTGCAGCGGGCCGTCTGATTGGCTGGACGGGTCTCTTCAGGAGGTGGAGGGTCGTGCGCGGACGGGCCCAACCGGATCTGCGTGCGCACGCCCGTTGGCTTAACAAGCCTTTCGAGCCCTCTCGGCCTCCTCCTCCCCCCCAACAAGGGCCAACGCGATGTTTCCGGCGAGTTTCATGTTCGCAGCGGCGTGTCCGGCTGGCGCCGGGTGTGCGCTGCTGCACTGTCCCTTTGAGCACGCGGCGGGGGCGCCGAGAAAGCGCGGCGGCGACGAGGCCGCCGGCAACAGGCCCAAGCAGACCAAGCTCAACCGCGAGATCACCAGCAAGCTGGTGCCGCGGGCGGTGGAGCCGAACGCCCCGGAAACGGTGCCGCAGCGGCTCGCGTTCCTGAAGCAGCTGGAGAACTTCTACCGCACGCAGTGCGACCCACAGACCAGCATCGACCGCGCCGTGCAGAAGGAGTACGAGGTGGCGGCCGCCACCGGCACCAAGATCGCCTACACCGCGCGGATCAAGGCGCTGCTGTACAACCTGATGAAGCACGGCAACGAGACGGGCCCGGTGGTGCAGGCCAAGATGACCGCCGGCTCCGGCGACGACTGGCTGGCGCAGCTGCACGCGCTGAGCGTGCCGCGCAACAAGCTCCGCAGACACGGGTTCTGTCTGGAGATACCGCGGGAGGAGCAGGCGACGGAGTCCTTCCTGCCGGTGAAGCCGGTGCGGGATGTCAACCTGAAGACGTGTCTGCGGTGCCACACGGACTTCACGCGCGCCTCGCAGATGGAGGAGACGCAGTGCCGCTACCACCCGGGCAAGCCGGACGTGATCAAGCAGGCCGCGAACTCGGCCGCCAGCAACGACTACAACACGCGGGTGTACTCGTGCTGCAACCAGCCCATGGGCGAGGCCGGCGGGTGTGCTTCGCTGAAGCACCACGTCTTCAAGCTGGTGTCGTACAAGGAGATGCACGACGAGATCCCGTTTGTCGAGCTGCCGGCGCACGTGGACGGGTCCAAGGCGCTCCGGGCGGTGGGCATGGATTGCGAGATGGGCTTCACGTCGTGCGGGTTCGAGTGCATCAAGGTGAGCATCGTCGACTACGTCTCGGAGGAGATCGTGCTGGACCGGCTGGTGAAGCCCAAGGGCCAGGTCATCGACCTCAACACGCACGTGTCGGATGTGGCCGAGATACCGGACGATGCGCTGGGCCTGCCGCAGGTCCAGGCGCTGCTGCAGGAGATCTTCGACTCGGACACGGTGGTCGTCGGCCACGGGCTTGAGAACGACTTCAACTGCCTCCGGCTGATCCCGCCGCATGTCGTGGACACGGCGATCCTCTACTCCGAGTCGTCGCTGGTGCGCAAGAAGGACCCGCTCAAGAAGCTGGCGTGGAAGTACCTCAGCATCAACATCCAGTCTGGCGTGCACGATTCGGTGGAGGACTGCGTGATCCCGATCCGGATCGTGAAGAACAGAGTGGCCAAGCAGTTCTCAATAGCAAACTAATAACACTAGCAGATAGAAACAAGGGTCAACCTACAAAACAGAAACACACAAAAACAGCACATCAACGGACCCTCACTGGTCGAAGAAGTCGACGATCGAGCAGTTCGGGTGCAGGATGTACACCATCTGCGCGGAGCGGGCCTGGGTGCGCTCCCGCTCGGCCAGCTGCTCGCGCTGCTGCTCCGGGTCGGCGCTGGCCAGCTCCGGAGCCGCCTCGAACAGCCCGTCGTCGTCGCTGGACGACACAGGCAGCAGGATCTTGTCCTTGACGATCTTCTTGAGCACCTTGACGACGAGCTTCCGCTCGTGCCAGTACTCCTGCTCGGAGCTGAGCTCGTCCTCCACCTGCGACAGGTACCAGTCGACGAGCTGCTCGGCGTTCAGACGCGAGGCCGGATCGGCCTCCGTGGACGACACCTTCTTGACGAGGTAGTTCATCATCTTGACGTACTTGTCATAGGGCACCACCACCTTCGGTCTGGGCTGCTCCATCTCCACGTCCGCCGTTTCCGGCCGGTCCTGCTGGGTGGCAGCCGCCTCCTCGGCAGCCTCTGCGGCCTCCTCCTCCTCCTCCTCGATGTCCACGTCGTCCTTCTCGACCCGGATGATCGACTGGCGCAGCAGGTCGTACGCCTCGGCCACGAAGGCAGGCGTGATGATCTCGGTGCAGTTGGCCTTGGCGATGGCCTCCGAGAGCCGGATCATCGACTCGAGCTGTCTGACGGTGATGCGGTACGACGAGCGGCCCAGGCCCTGCGCATCGTCCTCCCGCAGCTCCTTGTACCGCGCGATCAGGTAGTCGCGCGCGTCCCGGGGCATCTTGGGCTTGAAGGTCTTGGCGTACCGGATGTACCGCAGCAGCTGCTCTGCCGAGTAGGGCGGGTCGATGGCCTCGTCCCGCAGCATGTGCAGGCTGACGATGTGGTCTGCGAGCTGCGTGTCGATGCGCTCGTTGCACTCGTCCAGGATGACGAAGAACAGGTCGAACCGCGACATGATGGGCGCGGACATCTGCAGGTTCGCGCGCAGCCCGTACTTCGGGTTGTAGCGGCCGCCGATCGGGTTGGCGGCCGCCAGGATCGAGGTGCGTGCGTTCAGCGTGGCGTGGATGCCTGCCTTCGCGATGGAGATGGTCTGCTGCTCCATGGCCTCGTGGATGGCCACCTGGTCGGCGATGTCCATCTTGTCGAACTCGTCGATCGCGCAGATCCCGTTGTCCGCCAGCATCAGCGCTCCGGCCTCGATGGTGAACTCGCCGCTCTCCTCGTCCCGCACCACCGCAGCGGTCAGCCCGGCCGCCGACGAGGCCTTGCCGGAGGTGTAGATCGCGCGCGGCGACACGTTGCACACGTACTTGAGGAACTGCGACTTGGAGGTGGACGGGTCCCCGACCAGACACACGTTGATGTCGCCTCTCAGGTTGATCCCGTCCACCGTCTTCTTGTGCACGCCGCCCAGCAGCTGCAGCAGCACGCCCTTCTTGACTGCCTCGTGCCCGAACACGGCCGGCGCCACCGACTGCACCAGCTTCGAGTACACGTGCTCGTCCCGCACCATGTGCTTGAGCTCGGCCACCTCCGCCTCCGACAGCGTGCTGAGGAACCGCTCCTGCTCCTTGTCGTTGTCCACGGAGGACGTGATCGCGTCCTCCTCGCTCTCCAGCGTCTCGCCGGTCTTGGAGATCTGCGAGTTGACGTGGCACGCGAGGAACGCGAGCTTGTAGGTCAGGTCTCTCACTCCGAGCCCCTGCAGGCCCCTCACGCCCGGGTTCAGCGACTCGGTGGTGTTGGCCATGCCCCGCATACCCCGGACTGCAGCCGGCTTGACACCGGGCAGCCCGAGCTGCGACACATCCGGAACGACGATCTCCGTTCCGGTGAAACGGCAGCGGTCGCCCGGCTTGGCGCGCTCCACCATGTCGCCCCGGAGGATCACGTCCATGGTTCTGGGCATGGATCCCGTGGGGATCTCCGACGAGTTCTCCTGGATCCGCACCTTCTGCCAGTCCGTGAACGACGACTTGGACACGTTCAGCGACCAGAACGCCTGGTTCTCGCAGCCCGGGTGCGGACACGAGGTGGGCTCGGTGTACTTGAACACCTGTTCGATGCCGTCGATGGACGTCTTGCAGATGTCGCACGTGAACGAGGCCTTGTACAGCTCGGGTCTCACCTCGCTGGTGCGCGTGACGGTGCCGCTGATGGAGAGCAGCTGCCCGATGTTGTCGGCCCGGAGCTCCCGCACACGCTTGATCGCAGGCAGGTTGTAGAAGGCGATCTGGAAGATGCGCTCGTGGTGCTCGACCTCCTCGTCGTCGTAGATCTCGGAGCGTCTCAGCAGCTTGGGAACGTGGCGCTTGACCACCGACCGCAGCGCCTTGAGCAGGTATGGCAGGAACCGGTAGTACTGCTCGGTGATGGCGCTGGCCAGCACTCCGTTCTCGACGGTGAGCAGATGCTCGTAGTCCACAAACAGACACGAGGTGTCGTACGACTGCATGGCCTGGACCTGCGCCAGGTACGTCTTGCCGCCGAACTTGGGGTCCTCGACCGCCGCGTCGACAAAGTCCTGCAAAAAGGCCTCGAACGCCTCTCTGACCTTCTCGGCCGTCAGATCGGTCACCTTGGGAATGGCAGAGTAGTCTCTTCTTTTGATAACGCTCTGTGGGAGCTCCTCCTCGTCCTGCTGCTGGCTCTCCGACTGGCGCAGGTCGGAGAACAGGTTCGACGACTGCGCTCTGTTGGGCTGGGACTCCAGCCCAGACAGCGACGGTGGCGGGGAAGACAGCGGGAAACTGGGCGAAGATGCAACCTGGGACGCCATTTTATGGGGATTGATCAGGTTGGAGAAAGAAGAAGAACGCGAGCGGGAGAAGAAGAGGGAAAAAACGCGTCTCTGGAAAAACCCAATTTTCCGTTTCCTCTTTCGGATTAATTAATTGACCCGTGGCTTCGGTGGCATTGTTCCGGGCACGCCGTTGGATAGAAAAAAATTGTAAAATTCTAAAATTCTAAAATTTTTAAGACCAGAGCACACCACACCAACATGCCCAGAAAGTCCAAAAAGCAAGCCACGGAGCCCACGGTCGAGGACTCGGCCAGCGAGTCGTCTTCTGAGTCGGAAGTCGAGGACGAGTTCGGAGACCTGATCACGGACGAGGTGGAAGAAGGCATCTCCAAGGTGCTCCAGGCCATCAAGACCGGAGACAAGAAGCTGTTCGACTCGAACACGCGATTCTTCGAGGACCCCGAGAAGGCGGTCGAGAAGCTGGAGCAGAGGCAGCAGCACAAGCCGGTGTATCTGAAGGACGTTCAGCGCGAGAACATCCTGTCTGGGAGAGTGCTGGAGGACGAGGACGGGGACGGGGACGAGGACCGCAGACCGTACGCCGTTCAGCAGAGAGAGGACAAGTCCAAGCTTTTGGGAGAGATCAAGAGCGCGTTCAGCGACGAGAGCGAGGACGAGGACGACTTTCTGCAGAAGAAGGAGAAGAAACGCAGCCTCGGCGACGATCTGCCCAAGCTGCCTGATCCGGAGGTGGACGGAGAGGGATTCCTGGAGGCATACGTGAACAGCAAGGCGTGGGTCGGTAAGGAGGCCGGGCCGGCTCTGGAGCTCGAGGAGGACGACGAGGAGTTCGAGGACGCCGCCGAGCGGTTCGAGAACGCCTACAACTTCCGGTACGAGGACCCGAACAGCGCCAACATCATCTCGTACGCGAGAACGCAGGCCACGATGCGCAGATCGCAGACCAACTCGCGCAAGAAGCAGAGAGAGAAGAAGAAGGAGGAGGCGGCGGCCGAGAAACACAGCCTGGAGCAAGAGGTGAGCAAGAAGAAGCTCAAGAAGATCAACGCGGTCACCGACCGGCTCGACAGGATCAAGAAGGAGGTGGGCGACGAGATCGACCCGGCAGTGGTCGAGAAGGTGTTCGGAAAGGCGCTGCTCGACGACGACTTCAACGACGCCGACTGGGACAGCAAGATGGGCGAGATCTTCAACCAGCAGTACTACGAGAACGACGACACCAAGCCCGCGTTCTCGGACGACGGCGAAGGCGACGGCGAAGGCGACGGCCAAGGCGAGCCGGAAGAACTGGATGAGCCGCACGTGTCCCGGAAGAAGCAGAAGAAGCTCGAGAAGCACGAGGCCAAGAAGTCCAAGTCGTCGCTGAAGAAGATGGCCGAGAAGATCGTCGAGGAGAACGTGGAGGCCATCCGGGACGAGGTGGAGGAGGCGCGGGGCCGGTCCCGGGGCGAGATGAAGTTCCGGTACAGAGAGGTTTCGCCGGACTCGTTCGGGCTGCAGGTGCGGGAGATCCTGATGGCCGACGACTCGCAGCTGAACGAGTTCATCAAGCTGAAGAAGTTTGCGCCCTTCAAGCCCCGCGAGCAGCGTGCCAAGGACAAGCGCAAGTATGCCAAGAAGAGAAGGCTCAGAGAGTGGAGAAAGGAGGTGTTCAACGACGAGGAGGGCCCCCAGATCGGCGAGGAGGGCATCCCGATCCCGCCAGAACCGGAGGCCCGGAAGAGGAAGCGTACATAGAGTGGCAGTGTTAAGAGAAAGTGTTACGTTAGTTACATCAGTAGTTGTACCGCGTGTACTTGGACGGCAGACTCAGCACGCTCTTGGCGGGCTTGGGCCTGCTGAAGGTCTTGAGCCCGAACGAGCGCATCGACCGCGCCTGCGACAGGATCCCCGGCGACCCGGAGCTGGTGACGGTCTTCTTGAGCCAGAAGTTGGCAAAGATGCCCATGGTCAGCACCACCACGATGATGAAGCCCAGAATGCCGAAAAACCACGCGTACGTCTGCACCGTGCTCCCCGGCACCTGGACGTTCATGCCAAACAGACCGGTCACCAGGTTGAGCGGCACGAGAATCGTACCGATGAGCGTCACCTTGGACAGCATCTCGGTGACCTTGTTGTTCGAGTTGAACGACTCCACCTGTAGCTGCGCGAGGTAGTTGGAGTGGGACCGCGAGAAGATCTTCTCGTACGACAGCAGCGACTGGAACATCGTGATGATGTGGTCCTGGATATCTCCCAGATACAGCGCGATGTCGCCCCTGGGTTGCGCGCCGCCGTTGAGCTGCGTGAGGTTCCCGTGCGACATGCTGCTGTTCATGGCGCCGGCTTCGTCCTGGCACCGCTTGGCAAACATCTTGATGACGTCCGCCTTGCCCGAGAGGAGCCGCATCAGCGTCATCACCTTGCGACGGGAGTCGCCGATGCGCTGCAGCATGTTTCCGAAGTCGACGTCGCGCGTCACAAACACAGAGTCCTCGATCGCGTCTGCCTCGTACTCGATGGCGTGGATGACAGGCGCGAAACCGTCGGTAATGTCATCGATCAGCGCGTAGCAGAGCCAGTCTGCAGACACCGTAACGTAGTCACGCAGCTGTCTGACACGCCTCCTGACGTTGGCCGGGTGTGCGCTCGGTGCAAAGTGGAACGTCAGGATGCCGTAGCGGAACACGACGATGTACGTGTTGATGGGCTCCAAAAAGTCCTCGGACTCGTTGTCGGTCTCGAACGTGTGGAAACACACAAAGTAGTAGGACTTGAAGAGCTCCACCTTCTCGCGCGTCTCCTGCATGCGGATATCCTCGGCCGTCAGCGGGTGGATGCCAAACGCCTTGGCCAGCATCTTCATCTCGTTGTCTGTGGGGCACGTGCAGTCTAGCCACCAGGTGGCGTCATCGCCGTAGAACAGCTCCTGGATGGGCTGGCCCGGCTTCACCAGCGACGGGAAGTCCGGCGCGTGGATGGTCTCCTCGTTCTCAGACGAGAAGAACGAGAACCGGTCCGGCGGCGGAGCGGACTGCTCCACGTTCTTCTCGAAGGTCACGCCTTCCGCCTCCTCCTCCTCCGAGCTGTACTTGGCCGAGGCCTTCGAGCGGTTCGTGCACAGCGAGGCGTTGTCGCTGGCCTCCTGCGTCTTCTTCTTCTTCTTGCTGAACTTGGGCGTGTACCTGAGCGCGGCCGTGCTGAACTTCTTGGACGAGGTCGTGGTGGAGCCGGACAGGTTCTCCTGGTGGTTGAACACGTACTGGTCCTTGAGCCCCTTCTCGCGCTGCTGGATGGTGCGGGTCTCCTCGTTCTGCTCGCGGATGAAGTCCTCCATCTCGCCAAAGTCGACACCCTTGACGCGGGCACGGGTCGATGGCTCCGGCAGCATGGGGAAGCACACGTCCTCCTCGGTCTCCTGCGAGTCCCGGGACGCGTGCGAGTCTGCGTCGGAGTCCACTCCGTTCGAGTTGCTGCCACGCTTGGTGCGCGTGCGGTCCATGCTGGCCGCGGAGCGCGCCGACGTCCGCGACAGCTGGCGCGACAGCAGGATGCCCTTCTGCTTGGACGACTGCTCGTTGAACGAGCGCGATCTCGAGCGCACGGGCACCAGCGAGCCGGCGGTCATGCGGCGGTTCTGCAGCCGGTTGGAGGACGAGAACTTGATGGCGAACTCGTCGTCCGAGTCGGACTCGTCGTCCGCCACCATGCGCGAGCGCAGGTCCGTGGTGCCCAGCCGCACCGGCGCGTTCTTCCGGGGCGACGTGAACGGCGCGGGCTCCTCCGGGATGGTGTTGACCGTGGCGTCGGCGCAAACGTCCTCGTCCTCGGCCATTCTGCGCGACTCGGTCTTGACCGGCAGCGACATGCTCTGGTGGCGGTGGTCGTTGAGCTCGGAGGCGTCGCTGAGCTCGGAGTGCACGGACTCGTGCGTCGACGTCACCGACAGCGAGCTGGAAGACTCAACGTCGCTCATTTCTTTATGGAGGCTGCTTCTGGACAGGCGTGACGGGAGAGGGCCGCACTTGGAAGGACAGAGTAGGGCAAATCAGGTTGGAAGTGGCTTCAGAAACTGCGGTCGGCGGCTCCTTGTGTGTGTGCGCTCGGATGGTCACTGGTAGCAGGCTGGTCGCTTCTAGTGGGTGTGCACGCGGAGGAAGAGCGGCCAATCAAGGGGGCGGATCCCTTTGTGAGAAAATTCTCGGGGGTCGTGCGCACCGTGTTCCGTGGCCGCACGGCAAACTGGGGCCCCAGGGCATCTCCGAGAGGGGCGGGTTTTCGTGTTGAACAACGGCATTTTCGCGGTGTGCGAGCAGTTTGTGCACCGCCTGTCCCGCTAGAACCCAGATTGCCCTTTATGCGGCCACTCTGGGCCGTCTGGCCCAATCCGGGCCCACCCTTCACAACATCCTCGGCGTCGCATCTCCTTTTCGCGGTCGTGCCCTCCCCAGTACGCCCTTCCTGAAACAAGCCAGATCAGCCCTGTTATCGTCTTCTCCCACACGCAATCCAATGAAGCGCCAGAACATGGAGGACTCGGTCAGCGGAACCGACATGGCCGCATCCAAGACACGGCTCAGAAGCCACTCGGTCGACCTCACCAACACGTCCGAGTTCGATGCCGGTCTCGCGCCAGACGACTTCTACAAGCGCCGGCTCGCCCCGCTCAGGTACAGGGCGCGTGCTGCACTGCTGCCGCTGATCAGGCGCGAGACCCCCGTGCTGGCACGCTGCCAGGAGCGCGTGCGCAGCGCGCTGGGCGACGTGTACTTCCCCTACACCGCCAACCTGGGCTCCCACACCTTCTACGTGCTGATGCTGCCCTTCCCCGTGTGGTTCGGCTCGCTCGAGATGCTGCGCGACATGGTGTTTGTGCTCGGCCTGGGGATCTTCCTGACCGGCTGCGTCAAGGACTGGCTGTGTCTGCCCCGGCCCAGGTCGCCTCCGCTGCACAGAATCACGCTGTCCGAGTACACCACCCAGGAGTACGGGTGTCCCTCGTCGCACAGCGCGAACGCGATCGCCACCACGATCGTCGGCCTCGTGCACGTGTCGCGCAACTGGGATGCTCTGGGCAGCGGGGTGGCGTGGGGCGTGTGCGCGCTCATCCTTGTGTACTTCACGTCGCTGGTCGGGGGCCGCATCTACTGCGGGATGCACGGGTTCGTCGACATCTCGGTCGGCTCCGCGGTGGGTGTGTCTGTGACGCTTGTGCGCCTGCTACTGGCGCCCGTGTGGGACAGGGCCGTCATGGGGGGTAACTGGCTTATCCCCCTCTGCGTGATCGCGTTCTACTACATGGCGATCTACCTGCATCCCGTCCCCATCGACGCGTGTCCCTGTTTCGACGACAGCGTTGCGTTCATCGGGGTGATCATGGGGCTGGAGCTGGTGCACTGGACCAAGGCCACGCTCGACGGATCCGCGCTTGTGCCGTACTCCTTCGAGGTGCTCGGGCCGTGGCGCTCGGTCGCGCGTGTCTTCATCGGGGTGGTGTGTGTGGTGGTGTGGAAGGAGCTCATCTCCAAGCCGCTCCTCACCGCGGTGTACTCGCCTCTCCACCGCTGGGCGCTCCCGCACCTGGACCAGACGCCCAAGAAGTGCGGGGCCATGCGTGATCGCAGGTCGCTCGACATAGTCATCCGGCTGAGTGCGTACGCCGGAGTGTCAATTGTCGCCATATACAGCTCCAAGGTCATGGACCTGCTCGGGTGCGGTGTGTAAAAATACGAACCGAACAGAAAAAAAGCAGTCACAAATCGATTCCAAATCGGGTAATTCACACTTTTGAAAGAAAGGCGTGCGCAAACCACTTGGCACAAGCACGACCCCCGTCTCTGCCGTCGCCTCTGGCTTTTTTTCACCTTCTTCCACCCTTCCAGACCCGCACTCCGAATCCTCTATCCACAACACCAAACAACAAAAATGGAAAACGACAAAGGTGAACTCGTATGTGATTTGAAGAGAGTGCTTTGAACACCCGGGATGCATGTGGAATGGGAGCACGCGAACAGCAGCGGATATTGTGAAACGTGGAACAGCGAACAGGATGGCACAACAGACACCAGACACAGCTGGCAAACCGTGAAACAGGCCCCGTGCGAACCAGCAAACAGACAAAGAACGTGCGAACCACCCGCCCCGAATCCCAAGCGGTGTTCACGGATACAAGAACAGTACTAACCCAAACGCAGGTCGAGCTCTACATCCCAAGAAAGTGCTCTGCCACTAACAGAATCATCAAGGCCAAGGACCACTCCTCTGTCCAGATCAACATTGCCAACGTTGACGAGGAGGGTGTCCTGATCCCTAACGATGTCACCACCTACGCTCTCTGCGGCTACATCAGACAGAGAGGCGAGGCCGACGACTCCCTCAACAGACTCGCCCAGCAGGACGGTCTGATCAAGAACGTCTGGTCCTACTCCCGTTAAAACACATCATATTGTCTATTAATATAACCTCTTACGTTTGAAACCCTGTAAATGTGTGCCAACCAGTCGTTACCCGGCCGATAAAATTTTTCACCCGAAGCTGGATCAAAAGGCACGGGTGGGCGCACGACTAAGATAGTTTCGCAGGCGCTTTGCTGGCCTCGTCAAAATTTTTTCTCTCCTTTTTTTCTCTCTCCTTCTCCTTCTTCTGGTTAGTTTTTTTTCGATATATCCACCTGATATCTAATTCTTAGGATATCTGTCTGATATACACGTCTTTCTCCAGAAAAAACAAATTTGAACCATGGCCGCCGAAGGTATTACCGAAGTTGACTCGTCTCTGATCGAGACCAACTACGACAACGTCGTTTCCACGTTCGACGAGATGAACCTCAAGCCCGAGATCCTCAGAGGTGTCTACGGTTCCGGTTACGAGGCCCCATCTGCCATCCAGCAGAGAGCCATCGTCCCCATCACCGAGGGCCGTGACGTTCTTGCCCAGGCCCAGTCTGGTACCGGTAAGACTGCCACCTTCACCATCTCTGCTCTGCAGAGAATTGACCCTTCCCTGAAGGCCACCCAGGCCCTCATCCTGGCCCCAACCAGAGAGTTGGCTCTCCAGATCCAGAAGGTGATCCTCACCATCGGTCTCCACCTCAACGTGACCGTCCACGCCTCCATCGGAGGTACCTCCACCATCGACGACATCGAGGCCTTCAAGTCCGGTGTCCAGGTTGTCGTGGGTACCCCAGGCCGTGTCTACGACATGATCGAGCGTGGTGCCTTCTCCACCAAGAACCTCAAGATGTTCATCATGGACGAGGCCGATGAGATGTTGTCTGCCGGCTTCAAGCAGCAGATCTACAACGTTTTCCGTTACCTCCCAGAGACCACCCAGGTTGTCCTGCTTTCTGCCACCATGCCACAGGACGTTCTTGAGGTGACCGCCCAGTTCATGAGCGACCCAGTCAGAATCCTGGTCAAGAAGGACGAGCTCACCCTCGAAGGTATCAAGCAGTACTTCATCAACGTTGACAAGGAGCAGTTCAAGTTTGACTGTCTGTGTGACCTTTACGACTCCATCTCTGTCACTCAGGCCGTCATCTTCTGCAACACCAGAAGAAAGGTTGAGTACCTCACACAGCAACTCACGGAGCAGAAGTTCACCGTTTCTGCCATCCACTCCGACCTCACTCAGCAGGAGAGAGACACCATCATGTCTGAGTTCAGAACTGGTTCTTCTAGAATTTTGATCGCCACTGATCTCTTGGCCAGAGGTATCGACGTCCAGCAGGTCTCCCTCGTCATCAACTACGATCTCCCATCCAACAAGGAGAACTACATCCACAGAATCGGTAGAGGTGGTCGTTTCGGTAGAAAGGGTGTTGCCATAAATTTCGTCACCGACCAGGATGTCTCCATGATGAGAGAGATCGAGATGTTCTACTCCACCCAGATCACCGAGATGCCTGGTGATCTCTCTGAGTTGTTCACCTAAGTTACGCAAGTTTCACCTCTTGTGTCTTTGTGAGCCTCTCTCCTCCATTTTCTTACATTTTTTTGCCCAATTTCGCTTTGTTTTCTTTCAGTTATAAGGGAAAAACCTAAAATATAATTCATTTTTATATATATAAATATCGTAGGGGAGGAGCGGATCAGGCCTTGGCCTTCTCCTTGACCTCGGCGGATTCCTCGGCCTTTGCAAGTTGTTCGCCGATTTGTTTCTGTGGATCTTCTTCGTCTTCGTAGTCGCTCAGCTTGATGTCGTCCTTGACCAGGTGTCTTCCAGCTTCGGTGATCTTCTTGTTCTGCTGTGCTTCTTCCTGGATGAGCATGTCCTGTTCCTTCAAGATGTTCAGCTTGAGCTTGGAGTCCTCGTTGGCGAGCTCCAGCTTGGCCATGTTGTAAACCTCGTCGGGAATCGACGACAGCACGGCAAGCAGCGCGTCGTGGTAGGACTCCATGTCGTCTGCGTGCTCTCCGTAGGTGAAGGTGGACGACAGAATGAGCAGGGTGGAGGGGATCTTCTGGCGCAGTCTGAGATCCAGCCAGATCTTCAGGTCGTCGCGGAGTCTCGCTGGCGAGGCTCCGTAGGTCTTGATACCTCTGGAAGCACACGCGCTCTGCAGCTCCTGTATGGACAGAGACTCGACTCCCTCGTAGTCTATGGCCTTGTCGTCCTTCATCACCTGCAGCAGCTTGTATCTGATCTGGTATCTGAGCATCTCGTCCGTGCCAAAGGGCGTCAGGTTCATGTACTTGGCCATGGCCACCAGCTGCGGTCTGGACAGGTTGTCGAGCACCTGGTCGTTCTTGAAGTAGCGCGCTATGCGGATGAGCTGGTCGACGCTGGGCCTCTCTCCGTTTCGCACCAGTCGGAAGAACTCGACAAACTCGGTCTTCTCCGAGTCGGTGGAGTTCTTGGGCAGGTTGAGCCCGGACTCCTGGACGGTTCTCTGTATGAACTCGGACGTGATCTGCCTGGTCTTGATCAGCGTCTTGCTCTTCTTCTTGCGGTCCGACTTGGACTCGTACGTCGACGGCAGCATGTTGGGGAACAGCTTGAGCGCCACGGGCAGCAGCAGCTCTGCAAACGGAATGAGCACAAACATCGAGAACGGGATGAGTCGCATGATGTCCGTTATCGTGCGTGTCAGCTGCGTGGTTTCTCTCCTCGTGAGCTCGTAGCCCGCCGCCATCTTCAGCAGCAGCTTGCTGGACACCTTCACCTCGTACCCGAGCAGCTTGGTGCCGTCCCAGTAGTGCTGGGCCTCGTGCTTCACACGGTCCCACAGCGGTGGCTTGGGCTCCTGCGACGAGTACAGTCTCAGAGCAAAGCTGTTGGCGCCCATTATCCGCCTCGGGCCGTTCAGCACGACAGGCACCCGTCTGTTCAGACCCCGGTACACTCCCCTGGACAACATGATTGGTGGAAGCGGAAAAAAAGATCCCGGACGCCACCGGTCGACGACTTTGGCCGGGGTCGGGCGTCGTGTGTTCCACAAGTCGTGCTCCACACATACCCAGACTCCGGTGGTGCACGACCACGTTTATCCTGTGCCTTGCACGACCCGCCCTCTTGAGTGGCGTTTCCTCCTTTGACAGGCCGCCAGCACCGAGGGACATGGAGGGGCTTACGATGCCGGGTTCTTTCCCCGGGTACAACATTCTGGGCGAGCCGGTGGACCACGTGAACATCCTGCGGACGCGCAAGTTGCGCCAGAAGCGGTACAAGGCGCTGTTGCACGAGCAGATCAACGCGGTTGCTCTTGCGGAGCTGCTGGTGATCTACTTCCTGGACCAGTCGTTCCTGAAGCTGGCGGTGCGCGGGTCACTGCAGCTGTTCCTGGCACACATGGACTGGCGGCGCATTGTGGAGTGGGCAGACATGGAGGCGGAACTGTTCTACATGGGCAACCGCAACTCGTATCTGGCGGTGCCTGTGCCTGTGGACGAATCCGCGTCGCTGGGCGACCGCGTGCGACAGCGGGTCAGCGACAACATCTACTACTACAAGTGCGCCACTCTGTGCGAGATCGTGCTGCTCAACACGGTGGCCGTGGTGGATCACCGCCTGCGCGGGTGCAACGCGATGGACATACCGCGCGTCGACTGGGGCCGTTTCCGCGACTGGTTCAACGCTGTGTCCTCGCAGTCGGCTCTCTTGCACGGAGACACGCACTACGCGCACGGTTACATGTTCATCTCGCTGCTCGGACAGGCACCGGCGTGGTCTGTGTGGCTCGTCATCGCGCTGGACGTGGTGTTTGCCGCGCTGCAGTTTGTGCTGTTCCGCGGGATCTTCTCCGAGTCGCCGGAGGAGTGCGAGGGCCACACCCTGGGCGAAACAGACGCGCTGGTGGAGGTGGAGGACGGGTTCCAGGGCTCGCTCAACATACTCAAGATCGAGCTGTATCCTGCGCTGACGTACTCCTCTCTGCGAAAGGGCCTGTTCAGCTGGATGCCGAGTGCCCCCGACCCGGCAGAGCGGCTGGTGGTGGACGCAGAGGGCCACATCCACGAGCGAGATCGTGTACTGGGGACGTGAGGGAGACGAGCAGAGAGATCGCGTAGGACAGCAGCAGAGATGAGCAGATGCATCGCCATGGGAATGCCGCGGAATTCAGTCTAACATCCAGAATCTTGAACGGGCCGCTCTGTAGCCTCCTGACAACTGAGAACATTCCAGTTTCCGTAGTTAATCCGCACGTTCATCCGGTGGTTCATCCGGTGGTTCATCCGGATTTCGTTTTTATTTTTATCTTTATCCGTATTTCGCCGCTCGCGCCGTGAAGCCCCGCCAGCGCGTCCAGAAAAAGCGCCACTTGTTTTCCTTGGCCTTCTTCCCCCTGTCAAGCCGGCCTCTTCTCCCACCCCAACGCCATGAGCCAGCAACTGCGACCGGCGATATCGCGCAATTCATCGGACCACTCGCTCGACAACGAGACGGTGTTCTCCGGCATGACCGGGCTGAGCTCCGGGTCGTCGGGCAGCGTGTTCCAGATACAGATCCCCAAGCCGAACCCAGGCATCCTGCCGGCGTCCGACCCGGCGTCGCCGTACCATGTGCCGTTTCCGTCGGACCCGAAGCCCACCGAGGAGCTGGCCAAGCGGTTTGCCGTGTGGAAGAAGATCATCAAGCAGCTGATCTTCTACTTCCGCGAGGTGTCGCTGCTGCGGAAGCACTACTACGAGCTCAACGTGCAGATGCTCAAGAACGTGCACTTTCTCAACAAGCAGAACACGGTGGCGAAGAACAAGGGCTCCGCGTCGAGTCTGAACGTGTACAACCTGCTCAACAACGCCAGCTCCACCAACGTGCACGCCACCGCGGACGGGGCCACGTCCCCGCAGCCGACGGACCAGCTGCTGGGCTCTTCCGAGGACAAGTTCATCCAGCACGCGTTCCTGCCTCCGGGCGACTCGTCGGTCCAGGGCATTCCGAACGTGCTGTTCAACTACCACAAGGCGCTCGCGGACAGGGAGCTGGTCACGTACAACAAGCTGACGCTCAAGATCATCCCGCGGCTGGAGAACCTCAAGAGCGCGCTCAACGTCAAGATCAAGGAGATCCTGGGCCTCCGGTCCGACTTCAAGATCACCCGGCTCAAGAACGAGGTGGCCATCACGGGCCAGCTGCTCAACGACTACGTGGCGGCCGTGGAGCTGCTGCAGACGGGCCGGACGGTGACGTCTCTCGGCACCACCAAGCACCTGAAGGACGAGCCCAAGGCGCTGAGCCCCAAGCACGATCCGTACATCCTGCGGCTCAAGCTGGACCTGCAGCTGAAGAAGCAGCTGCTGGAGGAGAACATGTTCCGCGACTCCTTCTACAACGTGGAGCAGGCCGGCTGGCAGCTGGAGAACATCGTGTACAAGGAGGTGCAGAACTCGGTGCAGATGTTCTGCGAGCTGGTCAGCTCCGAGCTGGAGGCGGTGCGCGTCAACCTGATCGACGACCTCCAGCAGGGCTTTCTGCGGTGCGATCCGAGCGTCGACTGGGACTACTTCATCTCCAACGGCGAGCGCAACTTTCTGCGGCTCATGTCCGAGCAGCTCAAGAGGAGCGAGAAGCCGCCCATGCGCAAGCTGTCGCAGGTGTCGTATCCGTACCAGAAGAAGCTGGTTTCGCGGTGCATCCGCTCCGGCTTTCTCGACAAGAAGTCCAAGGTGCTGCGCAGCTACAACCGCGCCTTCTACGTGCTCACCCTCAACTTCCTGCACGAGTTCAAGACAAACGACCGCAAGAAGGAGCCCAACCCGGTGTCGTCGATCTTCCTGAGCGACTGCTCGGTGCAGGAGTGGGACGGCCGCAAACTCGTGCTGCGCGTGAACTCGAAAGACGCAAACAACGACGAGACCAAGTGGAAGATCTCGCTCAAGAGCGCGGATCTCACCGAGCTGCACAGGTGGTACACCGATCTGTCCGAGCTGTGCAGCATGAAGAACATCATCGACAGAAACACGCTCATGGAGTCCAAGTACGAGACGAGCATGTACACTCCGCAGGACACGAGGACTGTGGAGACATCCACGCTCACCACCGGTACCACAGAGACCCCCGGACCCTACTCCAACCCGCACTTCTCGCTGTCTGGGTCGTCCATCCACCTTCCCTCGTTCCAGCACGCCAAGGGCCACGCACACACCCACTCGAGCTCGTCCATCAAGCTCACCGACGACCTCAACAAGGCCCGCTACAGAGCCAATGACTCTCCCAAGACACCCCCAACGAGAACGCCGGGCGGCTCGGACTCGTCGGCCGGCCTGCGCAACGTGGACGCTGCCCCTGAGAGCTACCCCAGTTCTCCGGAGCAGAGCGACTCGGACTACTTCACCCTGGCACCCAGGCCCATCTCCGAACAGCCTTCCCGCTCGCACACGCCGGAGGTTGTTGTTTCCGAGGCGTCTCCGCCCAGACAGAGCGGATCAAGCACCCCCTGGAACCTCAGCAGACCGGGATCGCCCAACCTCACACAGAAGCGCGGTGCCTTCTCGCCCACCCTGCGCACACCGCAGCACTCTGGGTCGAACAGTCCTCCGGACATAACACAGCAACAGCAGCGGATCATCTCCCAGCAGCAGCAGTTCCAGCAGCAGCAGCAGCAGCAGATCAGAAAGCTGCAAGGCCAGCTGCAGCAGCAGCAGAGACAGCAGACCAGAACCACGCTCAACACGCAGGAGTCCTCTCTGTCCGCACGCAAGAACATCCCGTCCTACAGAATCAACCTGCCTGCCCAGAACAACCTCAACGAGATGCTGTCTGCGCATGCCAGCCAGCCGATACAGACCCCTGGCAATCTGCCGGAGACGTCTGTGTGCGACATGATCGCCGGTTTCGATGGGGTAACCATCGAGGAGCCTAAAAAGGATTCAAATACGTCTAGTCCGCTATGAGATCACATCTATTGCTACTTAGTTCTTTCCCGTAGATCCAAATCCACCGGCACCACGATCGGTAACGTCGAGTTCCTCCTGGGAAATCTCAGCTATGTCTGCGTTGACGATCTTCTCGAGAATCAGCTGTGCTATTCTGTCGCCCTTCTCAACGACAAAGTCGGCGGCATCGTGGTTGAACAGCATCACCTTGACCTCGCCTCTGTAGTCTGCATCGATGACACCGGCTCCGGTGGAGATTCCGTTCTTGACGGCAAGTCCCGAGCGTGGAGCAACACGGCCGTACGTCCCCTCGGGGATCACGATGGTGATGTCAGTAGAGACAAGTCCGCGTCCGTTGCCAGGGATGGTCGCAGGCGCTGAAGCGTACAGGTCGTATCCTGCAGCCAGCTTGGACCCACGGGTTGGGAGCTTGGCGTTGGGCGAGCGGAGAAGCACTTTGAGCATTGGTTCGACTTTAGTCTTCTTGATGGGTGGCTGTTCTGCGGTTGTCATTTGAGAAGAAGAAGAAGAAGAAGAAGAAGAGAAGACGCGTGTTTTTCCGGGCTTTTTTCCTTTCGGTCCGAAACGCGTTGGGTTTCCCCGTGATTATGTAAGCGTGATCAACATCGTTTGGGACTTGTTTTGAGCCAGATTTATATTCACGAGCCGATATGGATGCGTGCGAGACGTATATTCTTGTACGTGACTGTTAGTGTAAAGCAGAGAGTGAAGCTGGAGATGATAGCCTACTGAGCGCGGGGTGAAACTAGATTTGTGAAATTTTTCAGATTTCTACAGATTCCAGTCAAAATCAAGTGGATAGTTTTTTTATTTCATTTTTTTTTTTTTTCATTTCAATTCATGACAGACAAAGAACAATAAGGCATAAGTGTTGGTTCATACATAGTTTTTTTTTCTGCTCGAGTTTAGAAACGAGCCAAACCAGTCGCTTCGTAGGTGCCCAACTTGTACTGAGGAACCTCCATCTTCAGGTCGTCTCCAGAGTAACCCAAGTCCTCGGCAACAAGAGTTGCAATCTTCTCACCAATGAGCAAAGCAGTGGTGTAGGTGTTGCAACCAACATTGTCTGGACAGATGGACAGGTCACCAACCTTGAGACCCTTGACACCGTAAACGTTTGCACGGGCATCCAAGACACCTCCGGCCGGAGCAATCTTGGAGCCTTCGCGTGGCGCCATCGAGTTGGTACCAAGACAGTGCCAGGTAGTCTCGGTGTGCTCTCTGACATAGTTCTCAATTGCCTTGTCATCCTCCTTGGTGTACGAGATTTCAGCGTGGATACCAACCTGGTTAGAGGTGCAGTGGTCCAAGTTCTTCTCAGAAGGCTTGGCCAGTGGCTGAGACCAGGAACCGTGAGCCAAGTTGGCAGACAGGTGAAGTGGACCGCCGTAAGCCTTGGAGGTCTCGAGATCCATCTCAAGAGCACGGGCGTCAGAGTCGTATGGGAAGTATGGGTGGTGACTGGTAACCTCACCTGCAAAAGCATCCATGCGGCGAGCAGTCTCTCTGGACTTCTTGTAGGCCCAGATCATGGGAGCCATGTCACGCTTGTCGTTCATGAAACCAGTGTCAAAGATTGGTGCGGCGTATGGATCGGCAGATCTGATCTGAACCGACCCACGCGAGAATGGGTACTCCAAAAAGTGGAACATGGTCATGTACTTGCCTGGCGCAATCTTGGTGTGGTCGCCAAAGAAGCCGGAAATGACAGAGTAGTGCATCACTGGCTTGTCTGGCTTGTTTCTGAAGTAGTCCTCGTATCCCTCCCGGAACTCGTCGTCCATCTCCTTGAGTTCCTCCTCGGTGGGTCTAATCTTGACACCGGCCTCGATACCGTTGGTGGCAAGAGGACCGGTTCCGTTGGCATACCACTGGTCGAAAACCTTCTTCTGCACAACTGGGTCACCCCTGACAAAGTCGTCAAAGGACTCAACGTGTGGCTTGACACGGTATGGAGTAAAGAAGCAGTAGTGGTCCTGGAAGTTGCGACCCACACCAGGCAGGTTGACAAGAGGCTTCACCCCAGCAGCACGCAGCTTGACCGGGTCACCGAAACCAGATCTCTGGAGCACCAGTGGAGACGACACGGTACCACAGGACAGGACAATCTGCTTTCTAGCCCTGAAGGTTCTCGTCTTTGGGTTCTTGGGGTCAAGAGGCTTGGTTGGAACAGTCTTGACACCAACGGCCCGGCCATCCTCGACAATGATCTTCTCAATCTTGGTCGAGGTGACAAGGTACAGGTTGTCCTTGTTTCTCATCGTCGAGTGGACAAAGGCATGGGCCGAGTCGGAACGGCGACCGGTATCTCTGTTGATCCACTTGAGCCAGTGTTCGGCACCGTGGGAGGTCACCAGGTCCTCGAGATCGTCAACAACGGGAATACCCTGTGACTCCGCCGCACGGAGAAAGTCCTGGCACGTATCGTAGGTGTAGTTACCGAAGGAAACCTTGATGGGACCCTCAAAGCCGTGGATGTCCCTGTTGTTGCAGGCGCGCTGGTACGTCTCGGTCTTCTTCATGAGGGGAAGAAGATCCTTGGTGGTCCAGCCCTCGGTCTCCCAGTCATCGTAGTCCGAAGCAGAGCCTCTGGTGTACATCATGAAGTTGATGGAGGAACCACCGCCGAGGATGTTGGCCGTTGGAACAATGGCGCGGCGGCCGTTGAGATGGGGCGAGGGCTCAGAAGTGTAGAAAGTGGCAGTCTTGGAGTCGAGCTGCATGTTTCTAGGGTAGATACCGGGGAGATACACCCATGGGTTGTTGAGGTTGTTCTCGCCAGCCTCGATAAGACACACCTTGAGCTCGGGATCAAGGTTGGCCAGACGACCAGCGATGCAGCAGCCTGCAGAGCCACCGCCAGCAACGATGATGTCGAATTCGTCAGGGATAGCCATGGTTGAGAGAGTAGTTCGTCAAAAGGTTCGTAAGGTGCGTTGAGATTGAAGATGTTCTTCGTGGAGATAGGCCCAAAGCTGGCACCACAAGGCGCTCAGAGGCACTATTTATACCACCCCGAAAGAGGCGGGGATCCTCTCCACATTCTCTTCGGCCAGAGGCTATAGATACATAAATTGGAAAAAGAAACAGCTTAAAGCGCATCGGAGACCGAACTTATTGGCTTTCCCCTCAGAAGCGCCGCACGCCGGCGGTTAAAAAAAATGCGGGGTCTCGAATTTTTCAACACCCGACAGATTGTTCCGTGGGTCCCACGCACCACGGTCATTGCAGACTCGTGCAGCCGGAGGAGGGCGTGTCAGGGGTGGGACGAGAGTGCCACAGGGAGCTTGTCTTGGTGGGAAGAACAGTAATAGCCGGTTGCAAGGGGAAACAGAGGTCTACGCGGGCGACCCGAAACGTGCAGGGGTGTTTTGCGGGTCATCCATTTTCAGCCTCTTTCCCCACGCCTCCCAGCTGCCTGGGAACTTGCCAGTCTTGGAGACATAGATAAGGAAATCGGCTGACCCTTGATCTAGCCTCTTCTCCAGTTCTCCGTTTGACAACCGGACATGGCCTACGTGTAATTCCATTGGCCTGTGGGTTTGTTTTTTGGGCTTGGCCGCGAGATACGCAGCATAGCCACCAAAAAAGTTTTGGAGGGATGCAGGAAAGAGAAGGCTATGTAGGTAGCGTTTGGTGAATAGCCTATTCACAGGGAAGAGCTGATGTAAACACTCGGACTTTGCTACAACTCCTACAGAGCAAAACACCTCCGACAGAGCGGAGCCCGCGCCCCTGGACTGAGTCTGGTTGTATCCTGGAAAAGCAGAGCGAGTGCAGTCTTTCTTTGGGTTATCTTGTCTCGACAGCAAGCATGATGGTTACCCGTCGGAAGAGCGCATCCGAAGCCGCCTCGAAGTTTCCTTCAACACGCAGTGCATATGTATATCGGATAACCTGTTCCTGTTTCAGGCCTCGCCAGACGGAAGCGTACGGAAGTTGTTTCTTCCGGCGCAAAAGGTCCCGAGGATATCCGCAGTTAGGTGCCAGGAGTCCAGTTTGGCGGTTGAAAAACCCGTAATCATCCTCAGGCAACCTCTGCTCGGTGCAAACAGCCCCGCAAACAATCCACGGATCTCAAATCAGCCGGTAGGGAAACACAACACCGCTGAATCGTGACATTTTGCGAAATTTGCGAGCACACGACCACAGCCGTGGGATAATCCGGGCAATTCTCCGAGCGCTACTGTTCCCGTTGTCTCAACCTAGTCCACACTTTGGTCAACCTATTCCACACTGCTAACCGTGTCCATAAGTGCCCCATTTGTGTATCTCTGCCCGAAAGAATGCCGAGACTGGTAGTGGTTCGGAAAAACACACGGTAACGGCGGTGTTTACCTTTTGCCCAAAGAGGAAGACGCAGGAAATCAGAATTCTATTTGGCACTTTTGTGAGTGCCCCAGATCTCCCTCCTGGCTTTTCTTTTCTGCAATCTAGGCTTAGACTACAATGATGATCTGGGTGATACTTTTCGCTTACGGCCTGCTCGTTCACGGGCTGGAGTGGGATACGGTGTACAACCTGGCGAATGAAACGGTATACATAAGGCCCCGGGACTCCAAAACTGTTCTGAAGATCCAGTTTGACGATGCGCTGTCGAGCAACTCGCAGCTGTCGACCAAGATCGCATCCCCTGCGGACGGCGCCAAGCTGGTGTCGAACATCAACTACAAAGACGGACTGGTGGCGGTGTACCCGGACGAGACGTACTCGCTGCACGTGCAGTACTACAACAACACACTGGACTCGTGGGAGGAGATGGAGCTGGCGGACCAGGCGGTCGAGTTCTACGCCAATGCCACGTACATGACCACGCTCGACGACGAGGGCAAGATCTACATATACGGAGGCATATCGCTGTACAACGATACAGACATCACCAACAGACTCGTGTCGATAGACCTGGAGACAGGCAAGATCGCCACGTTGAAGACCACCGTGACACCCGCCAATTTCTACGGAGCAGCCTCGGTGCCACTGGACTCGCAGACGAACCTCGTGGTGGGCGGTAAATCGTCCAGCGGGTGGGTTGGACTCACTCAGCTGGCGTTCTGGGAGTACCAGACGTGGGGGTTCAGAGAAATCGACACTGCGAACGGCTCAGACACGATAAACTCCCGCATAAACCCGCTGCTTCTGCCTGTGCTGTCCAGGGAGGGATCGAACACAAACGGGTCCGAGTTCACCGCCTCCTCGGTGCTCATGATCGGTGGAGAGCTGTCTTCCGGAGCGTCGTCTCCGCAGTTTGCGCTTCTCAACGTCACTGGAGATTGGACGTGGTCGAGCCTCGATACCGACGTGAGCATCGCCAACTCCCTGCACAACAACGGCTCCTCTCTGGACCTCGACAGCATCGCCGGAGCCGCAACCATCTACGACACTCTTGTTGTGGTAGCCGAGTCGTCCTCGAAAAAGAGAAGCGACGACGCCGGCTTTGAGGTTGTGCTGTACGACGTGTCTACCTTGCAGACAGTGGACACAATGGACTACACCAGCGTCAAGGACCAGAGCGGGAAGTCCAAGGGCAACTCCAAGACGCTGGTCATCGTGCTTGCCGTGATCATCCCGCTGCTCGCGCTGATACTGGTGGCCATCCTGGTACTGTACCTGTACAAGAGACATAAGCACATGCAGGCGGAGAAGGAGAAGGAGCAGGAGCTCAAGAACGCACTGGAGTACTACAACTACATCACGGAGAAGCACAGCATTGTGTCCACGGACTCCAGCAGCGAGGAGGTGAAGGTCAACAACTACGACGACGACGACAACTTCTCCATCGGCAGCTGGAGACGCAAGAGAGAGGAGCACGAGCGCAAGAGCAAGGTGTTCGGGTTCAACATCCCGCTGCCGCCCAAGGCCGAGAACGTTGCCCTTCCCGAAGAGGAGCCGCACGGCTTCCTGAGACGCAGCCTGTCGACGGTCAGCGACAAGCTGGGACGTTCCTTCTCATACCAGTCCTCGGTGCGGTCCAGCACCACAGACACGGAGCCTCCCAAGCGCACGGTGTCGCTGCCACGCTTCACGCCTCCTTCGCCTGCGCATGTTGGCTCTCCACAGCACTCCAGCTCCACGCTGTACCTCATTCCCGAGGTGTCGTCCACCAAAGAGAGCATGCTGTCCAACGCGACCGTCTTCGAGGACGCCCACGAAGACTTCGAGAAGGGCCACGATGCCAAGCAGAAGAGCGCCGACTTTGACGATCCAAACTACGACGTGCAGATCCTCGTCTCGTCCAAGCGCAAGTCCAAGCTGCGTGTGGTGAACCCGGACCCGGAGCTGGACGAGGACCTGCAGAGCACCCGCAGACGCAAGGTGTCTGACGAGAAGCGCAGTGACGAGTAACGATATATTGTATTATGCTTAGTTAGTAATACCGAAGGTGTACTCTCTAGACTTTTGTATCAGAAGAGCGTCGGCACACACCAGAGCGGCCATGGCCTCGACGATGGGGATGGCCCTGGGAACCACGTTGGGATCGTGTCTGCCTCTGGCCCTGAGCACGCCTTCCTCGCCTTCGTAGGAGGCGGTGTGCTGGCTCTGGGAGATGGTGGCAGGGGGCTTGAAGGCCACGTTGAAGTAGATGTCCTCTCCGTTGGAGATACCACCCTGGATACCGCCCGAGTTGTTTGTCTTTGTTCCCAGAACACCCTGGTCCTTGTCCTTGACGTAGAACGGGTCGTTGTGCTGGGAGCCGGGGATTCTGGTTCCCTCGAAACCAGAGCCGATCTCAAAGCCCTTGGTGGCCGGGATGGACAGCATGGCGTGCGCAAGCATGGCCTCCAACTTGTCGAAGGATGGCTCGCCCAGACCGATGGGCAGGTTTCTGATGACACAGGTCACCACTCCGCCGATGGAGTCCTGGTCCTCCTTGAGCTTGGTGACGAGCTCGGTCATCTTGTCGGAGACAGCAGCCACGGGGCATCTGATGGGCTCAGCGGCGTCGACCTGCGCCCTGGTGACCGTCTTGAGCAGCTGTTGGAACTCTGGCGAGCGTGGATCGCGGTCGATGGCAATCTCGCCCACTCCAGACACAAACGCCACGATCTCGACGTTGTTGACCTGCTTCAGGAACTTCTCGGCGATGGCGCCGGCAGCGACTCTGCCGATGGTCTCTCTGGCGGAGGAGCGGCCGCCTCCGGAAGAGGCCTTGGTGCCGTACTTCTTGAGGTAGGTGTAGTCGGCGTGCGAGGGTCTGGGAAACACGTCTGTCTCGGAGTAGTCCTTGGGGCGCTGGTCCTCGTTGCGCACCACCATGCCGATGGGCGTGCCGAGCGTCTTGCCGAACTCGGTGCCGGACTGGATCTCGACCCTGTCCTTCTCGTCTCTGGGGGTGGTCAGCTTGGACTGGCCCGGTCTTCTCCTGGTCAGCTGGGGCTGGATGTCTTCCTCCGAGAGCGTCATGTTGGGGGGCACACCGTCGACGATGCAGCCGACGGACTTGCAGTGCGACTCGCCGTAGGTGGTGACTCTGAAAATGGTGCCGAAAGTGGACATTTCGAATATTTTTCCTTGTTTGTGGTGAGGAAGAAGCGAAAGAAGCGCTGGAAAAACCCTCGCCGGGCGGAAAAAATCGATGACTCCACTGCTGCCATTTTCGCTCCGGGTCAGCAAAAGAAAACTCCTTGTCGAGACCGCCAGCCGCCACCACACGGCCACTCCCACGCACCACAGGCATGGACACACACATCTTGTACATACTGGGAACCGCGGTGCTCGGGCTCGTCGTGCTGGCGGCGGTTTTCGTGCTGGGCAAGCGCGGATCGCTGGCGGAGCGGACGCCGGCCTTTGTGATCACCGGGCCGGTGGGCAGCGGCAAGACGGTGCTGTTCGAGCTGCTGAGCAGCGGCCAGCTCCCGCTGGGAACGGTCACCTCGCAGCGGCCCAACGAGCTCGACGGCTACAGACTGCCGTCCGGGGGCTTCCGGCTGGTGGACTATCCCGGCCACCCAAAGCTGCTGCAGCTGTACCTGTACGCGGGTCTCAAGGACACCTCCTTCGTGCGCAGATGCAAGGGCATTCTGTTCGTGGTGGACAGCGCCAACTTCGACAAGGACTACTGCGAGCTGGCGGCAAAGCAGCTGTTTGAGATATTCAAGTACACAGAGGCCGTGCCCAACGGCGTGGACGTGCTGGTGTGCTGCAACCGGTGCGACCTGTTCACCTCCAAGAAACCGGCCAAGATAAGGACGCTGCTGGAGGAGGAGATCGAGCAGCAGAGACTGCTGGAGATGCGCAGCCTCGAGAAGGTCGACACCAGCGGCGACAACGACTTTGCCATGCAGAAGTTCCGGTTTGCCTCGCTCGAGGGCAACGTCGACTTCTGCGAGGGCAACGTCTTCAAGGAGAAGGTCGGTCTCTGGCAGAACTGGATCGCCGAGAGAGGCGCTAACTAGCATTTCCAACATCGTCACCCGCGTCTTTGACCCCGTTGGCCCCGTCACCCGCGTCTGGGGCCTCGCCCGGCTTCGGCAGCGACCCGACGCTCGGGAAGCTCGACGGGGCCTGTAGAAACTTGAGGCGCTCCTTCTGCCGCTCCCTGTCGTGGAACTTGTGCAGTCTGGTCCTGTAGATCGCCGTGTCCAGCAGGTACCGCGTGTACTGTTTCTCCATGCCGGCCAGCGTGGCCACCTCGGCCTCGAGCTGCTTCTTCACATCCGCGATCTCCACCTTCGGATCCTTGATCTCCTTGGTCGCGTCCTCCGTCTCGGCCTCCTTCTGCTTGGTGAAGTACCCCACAACGCTCCCCAGCGTGCTGGTCCTGTTGCGCTCCTTCTCCTCCAGCCGGTGCAGCCTCTTCTGCAGCTCGGCCACCAGCCCGCGCTGTTTCGCAACATCGCCGTCGCGCGAGACCCCCACGGACGCGCTGGACGGCTGCGTGTCGTCTATGTACTTGACACTGCAGAAGTTCTTGTCCTTGAGGTGAACCTCACACACGTAGAAGAAGTCGGTGTGTTCGGAGCTCCCGCTCGGAAGCGATACCAGCACCGCACGGGAAGGCTTGTAGCATATGAAGCAGGACTTGCTGTCTGGCTCGGCAACTTTGCGCAGCTTGTATATGGATGTGAACGGAACCTTCATCTGCCCTGGGATGACCGCTGGGAAACCCCTTGCCGCTGAGGTTGTTAGAAGGCCGGAAGAATACTTACGTCAGCATTATATAAGCATATTTTTCTTCTTCAAGCTTACATAAGTATGACATAATCAGTGACATATGAAATCATAGTCGTAAGCCACAAGATAATGCGCCTCTTCCTTTTCTTTTATCGGTATTTAGTTTCTTTTTTCTCTTTTCTCTCCAGGATAGCGGTGTTTTTCGTGTTTTTGGATCGTGAAAGAGGGTGAATTTCACCGTCACAGCACAAGTGGAAGGACAAGAGGCCAGAACATGACAGTTTAGTAGCAAGGGCGGCACAGAAACGAGGACCCAAGCTTACCATTTGGACCGCTGCCATTGGATGATCTCGTGTGAGTAATGAAAATGGAAAATTTCGCCGTCTCTCTGGCCCTCCACGCTGTCGTTTTTTCTTCGATAGAGACGAGACTGGCACAACTAGCAGAGCATGCGCGCGCCATCCCAGGCCCGGACAAACTCGCCTCAGAGAAAAAAACGGCCCGTCAACGGTTATTAATCCGGGAGTTTGGCGTTGAAGGAAGCCGGTGATCACACGACCCCATCTTGGCTGCTTCCTGTTGCCGTTGTGATTTAAGGGGTGGCACCTGAGCGTTTCCAGCGGTTTAAGGAACGGGGATTTTATATACAGCTTACGAAACATGACGCCGGAGTCTGAGGTGATGTCCGTACAGGATGCCGACTCGACGTTCTCGTTCAGAAAGCAGCCGATTAGATCGCGTGTGACCTCGACGCACTCAGCCATCTCCAACGTCGTTCCGGACACCAACTGCTCGTCGCCAGAAGACAGCCAGAGCAACAGCGTGATCAACAAGTACCGGGGAGTCGTGCTGGACGAAGACACCATCAACGGAAGCGTTGACATGAACTACGACGAGAAGATACGGGCGCCGCGGATGACGCTGCAGCAGCTTATCCCCGAGGAGAACGCCGGGAAGCCAAAAGTGGTGGCCATTCCGCAGCAGCCACGCAAGCCAGAGGAGGAGAAGGTGTACCTCCCGGCCAGCTTCGACCTGAACCAGTCGACGAGGCGCTACTCGCTGGCCGCAGAGCACCAGTCGCCGAGACAGGTGACTCCGTACCTTGCCGTGAACCGGACCCCGTCCACCACGTCGCAGGACCAGCTGTACCACCACCACCCGAACGACCCGCGCGAGCGCATCGCGATCATGGGGCCGCTCAAGCAGATCAACGAGCCCAAGACGCCGATCTACGTGCCAGCAGTGCTCCGCCCGCCCAACTACACCCAGCAGCAGCGGGTGAACAGCACGGGCAACTACACCACGGACGTGACGCCGCGCCGGTCGCGCACCAGCCTGGAGGACTGGCAGCAGCAGCCCATAAGAAGCGGGCCGGACGAGGTGGTTGTGGACGAGGAGGAGGACGAGCTGTCGAGCAACGACAACATCGACTCGAACGACCTGGAGAAGTTCATGACCACGATATCGCAGCGGTCGTCGTCCGAGAACATCACCGCTGTCGAGCCCTCGCACAACCACTGGATACCCAACTCGAAGAGGGCCTACTGCGGCCACTGCCGCTCCAAGTTCGGCATCCTGGTGCGCCGCCACCACTGCCGTCGGTGCGGAGAGATCTTCTGCTCGACGTGCCTGAAGAAGAGCGCCAACCTCAACCTCATGGCCAAGTTCGACCTGGTGCACGGCATAGCGTGCAAGGTGTGTCCCGACTGCTTCTTCGGCTGGATACTGTTTCTCAAGCGCAAGTATTCGGACGGCGACAACGGCATAACCTACGAGGAGGACGACAGCGTGTCTCAGTACAGACAGGAGGAACAGCAGCCCGAGGAACGGGGCCGCATGAACAGCGTCGGAGTGGTTCCGACCGACTGGACGTGGAGCTCGTTCTGACGGCTCCAATTATATACGGTTTTGGGTGGGGAAAGGAATAAACGAACAATGTGCGAATCACCGCCTGTAGCGAAATCGCTTGCGAAATCGCTTACGTAACGCGTGAAAAAACCCACGAAGTCGTGGCACTACCAAAGCGGAATTTTTACCCAAGGACGGAATCCAGAACCCGAGTGACAAAAAAAAGCCCACGACACGGAATTTTACCTACTCTTTCGTATGACATTTGCCCTTTATCATGTAGGGGCGTTAAATGTGCTTATTAGGTCTCGCTGATTACGCGCTTATCTCAAAGATAAGGGGTGCAGGGGATCTTTTTACCCTGTCACTAACCTCTACCCATCCTCTGGTGCGTACGTTTGGGCAGGCGCGTGTGACTGCTTTTTTCCACTTTTGTCACACTCCGCGCGCTGCCATTGGCTGAACGCGACTGGCCCGCCGTAACAACCTTATATCCAGCGCGAGACGGCAGAGCACAATGGCAACGGATCAGACCAAGCACGCGCTCTGATTCACACGGGAATTGGAATAATAAAGATCAAGGGCGAAACACATCTCTTCTGGGAAAGGAAATACTCGGAATTTTGCCTTTTGCATCTTTCCCATGGAATTTTTCAGCCGACGCGATAAGGGTCCACTTGCCTGTACCGTATTATATATATATAAGCGTAGAAGCACCTGTATATACAGGCATCTGGATATCTGATAGAGTGCTCGATAAAGTCAACTGGGGTTAAGCGCTGTCGATTGTTCCGAACGACTCTAATCCTATTTATCCGAGTATAAAGGCTGCTTAAGGTTTTTTCTGCTCCCTTCCCTCTTTTCTTCCCACCACACTTCGAAAAAAAATGGACGCTGAGAATCTATCTCCGGTTGTTACCACTCCGAGCGGAATCGCTCTGGACCGCGATGCTAAGCTCCTGGCCGGCATGGGTTATAAACAGGAGTTCTCGAGAAACTACGACTTCCTGTCGACCTTCTCGTTCGCGCTCTCGATCTCCGGTCTGATGGGTACCATCGCCATCACGTACCTCTACCCGCTGTGGGCAGGTGGCCCAGCTGCCGGTGTCTGGTGCTGGTTTGTCGGAGCCATTGGGTGTCTGGCCATCGCCTGGTCTGTGGCCGAGATCACCTCGTGCTTCCCAACCAGTGGTGGTATGTACTACGTTCTCAAGTACGTGGTACCTCCAAAGTACGTTCCCATCATGTGCTGGATCGACGGCTGGCTGTTCATCACCGGTGCTCTGACCGGTGCCTGTTCCACGGACTTTGGTGCTGCTACCCTTCTCATGCAGACCATCTCCATGTACATGGACTACTCCTACATCCCAACCAAGGGCCACATCGTGGCCGTTTCCATCCTGGTGATGATCTCCCACGGTGCCATCAACTCGCTGCCCGGGTCTGTGCTTTCGTCTGTGACCAAGTACTACTGCATCATCAACATCTGCTCCACCATCGCCCTCATCGTCACCATGCTGGTCAAGTGCCCAAAGATCAACTCTGCCCACTACACCTTTGCCGTGGTGATCGACTCCACCGGCTGGGACGCCAAGGGATGGTCGTTCCTCTTTGGCTTCCTCAACGTCTCGTGGGTCATGACCTGTTACGATGCCACCTCGCGCATGTCTGAGGAGGTGCACGATGCCGCCTACAAGACTCCTCTTGCCATTGCGTCTGCCCTGACCACCACCGCCATCATGGGCTGGATCCTCGTCATCGTCTTCACTCTCTGCATGGGCACCGATCTCGAGCTCGTCCTCAACGCCTCTTCTGGCCAGCCAATCGTCGAGATCTTCAAGTACTCCATGGGCAAGACTGCTGCCACCGCGTACCTCTCGATCTGCTTCGTCGTTCTCTGGTTCTGCGGTGCCGTTGCCATCTGCTACGTCTCCCGTTCGCTGTGGTCCTTTGCCAGAGACAAGGGCTTGCCATACCCCGACTTCTGGCACCACCTGGACAAGAGAACCGGCGCTCCTCTCAGAACCGTGTGGCTCATCACCTTCATCAACTGCTGTCTTTCGCTGATCAACCTCGGCTCCACCGTCGCCATGAACGCCATCTTCTCCGCCTGTGCCATTGCCACCGACTGGTCCTACATCCTCGTCATTTTCTGCTTCCTCATCAACGCAGAGAAGATGGGTGTCAAGAAGGGCCCCTTCCACATGGGCAAGTTCTCCAAGCCGGTCATGATCTACGCCTGTGTCTGGACCTTCTTCGTCTCGGTTGTGTTTGTCTTCCCCAACTACATGCCTGTCACCAAGGAGAACATGAACTACACCGTTGTCATTCTTGGATTCGTCTTCATCGGTGCCGGTGGGTGGTACGCGCTCTCTGCCAAGCACTGGTACAAGGGCCCTGTCAGCAACGTCGACGACGAGTACGGCGAACTCATCGAGGCCATCTCAGGTGACCAGCCCGAGGTCCACGAGACCAAGACCAACGTCACCCATAGAGCAGAGAAGGTGTCCGAGAAGGACTCCGAGGTCAGCCTCTGATCCGATCGCGCTTGCTTTTACTTTGATTATTTAACGTTCTTTTTTTTTCCCGGTGTGCTTTGCCAAGTTTTCGCTCCCTACTGCTTCACTTCTGTCGGACCAAAGTTGACTCTTCGGTCCTTTTCATACATATAATTGTCGATCTACATAGTCTTTTCCTTATCCGTAAAGCGCAACAGTGTGTTTGTTGTGCTTTTTTGGCCAAAAGAAAATGTCACGTGACCCTTGCGGTGATCGACAGCCAGCCTCTTGTTTAGACCCAACGCCTCCTTCTTCCTCCTCCTTTCAACCAACAGGCAACCGCAGACGATGTCGACAGGGGAGCTGCTTATGGAGATTGGAGCGATCCAAATACTGTGCGGGGCATTTCTTTTTTTTTGTTTGTGGTCCCATTCCGTGGCATACCGGCTGGTCCCGCGTCTGTTTGACGCCCCAACCCTGGAGATCGACCACAAGAAGCTGGGGCTGACCCACAGCTACGACGATCTGTCGTCCAGCTCGTCGTACGGACTCTCGTCGGTGCAGGATGCGCCTGCCACGTGGTGGCTGACCCTGGTGAAGATGCTGTTTGCACTGACCATCTCGCTGAGTGCGCTCGTGATGCTGGTGGTGCTGCTCGAGGTGGTGCATTTCCTCGACCACGAGGGCAAGATCCTCGTGCTGCACGTGGCCATACCGCTGCTGATCGTGCTGTTGACGTACGTCATCCCCGTTGTGCTGCTGGCCTCCGGGGTGCGCATGATGAGCGCTCTCCACGGCAAGGTCAAGCTCGCCGCGGTTGCCCTTGGCGTGGTTGCGTGGCTGCTGGTGCTCAGAGAGCTGCGCTATGCGCTCGCGTCGAAGGAGGAGGTCGAGGACGACACGTATCTTGCCAACTCGCTCAGACAGCTGACCATTCTCGGAGTGATGGCGCTCGCGTCGCTCTCGGGCATGGGTTCGATATCGCAGCCGTTCTACTCGTTCGTCAAGAAGACGAAGCCGATCAAGGAGTCGGACATCGCGAACCTCACGGCCACGCTCAAGACCACAGACTCGCTGCTCACCAAGAGGCAGGAGGAGCTGGGCAAGATGGTGCGGTCCAACAAGTCGATCACGGCGATAGCCGAGTCCACGTCGCTCAAGGAGAAGATCTTCGGCGGTGTGACGGGGAACTCGCAGTTCAACGACCTCAAAAACGAGGTCAACGCGCTGGTACAGATGGAGCGGGCGATATACGTGGACCTGGGCAAGCTGCAGACGGCACACGAGCTCCAGGTCCAGCAGTCGTCGCTGCCCGGGCGCGCGGTATCGTGGTCGCGCAGGGTGCTGGCCGTGTACTGTTGCTACAAGATTGTGTCCATACTGTTTCTGCGACTGCCGGTGATACTCTACCACGAGTACGTGTCTCCCGAGCGCATAGTGCAGGGCCCGATGCCTGCTGGCCAGGTGTCGCAGGATGCTCTCGCGGTGACGCTGGCGAAGCTCATACGCTCCGTCAACCCGCAGCTCGACGAGGACTACCTCGTGGTCGAGCTCAGCTTCCTGCTGTCGAGCGCGCTGTTCTACTGCTCGTTCTCGAGCGTGCTGCTCACCTTCAACTCGCTCAAGAAACTGCTGCCCGTCAAGATCCGCCCGGGCAAGGCCAACACGGCAGGCAAGAACTCGGTGGTGCGCTCGCTGCTGACCGCCGAGCTCTCGGGCATATACACCCTGTCCACCACGATCCTGCTGCTGGCGAACCTGCCGGAGTCCCTCTCCAACAAGCTCATCGACGCGCTCGGCTACCCGGACATGGACGGCAAGCTGATCGAGGTGATCTTCGACAAGACGTTCGGCATCTCGTGCGTCACCACGTGCGTGGGGATCTTCATCTCGGAGAGCTTCGACCGGTTCTACCTGGACGACGACGACGAGGGCATCTACGACGAAGAGGCCATGCTGGAGAACAAGACCACCAAGGGAATATAATACGAACTAACGATAAATAGCAAGTAATCGGCCGATCGGTGCGGCGCTGGACTCTCCCCAAGAAATTAGTCTTGAGTGCACCACCCAATTTCACTTGTAAGCGCCGGATTCTTGTTTAGAGTGGAATTGCCTGTCAAGCCACCCTTCTTTTCCTGGCTTTGTTTTATTCTTCTGTCACTGCGAACGTCTTGCGAACCACCGAAGATGTCTGTTGCGGTAAGTAGCCGCGGTGGGGTTGCAGGAGCGCGGGCCGCTGAATTGCGCCGAAACCCGCGAGTCCCCCCTTTGATCTAAGCGAGCATCACTAACGCACAAACAGCCAGGAGAAGCACTATCCCCGCCACAGCAGGGACACTCTGTCTCGCAGAAGGTGAGTTGCACTTGCACCGGAGCGTGTGTAGACACGAAGCTAACCCCCGCAGGACGAGATTTCCAAGGCTATGAAGACAGACCACCTGCCCAGCAAGTCCATCGGCAAGGAGGCCATACAGAAGGCGCTGGAGAAGGAGGCGGCCAAGCGCAAACCCCACACCTCCGCCCACAGAGGCTGGAAGGAGACCTCCGGGTGGGAGGAGGTTGACGTTCTGACCCCGGAGGACGAGGTGACCGACATCCTCTCGCGGTCCACGTTCATCGACGACTACCTGCCCGACCAGTTCTACGGCGACTGGTACCACACCGTGGCCATCATCATCCTGGCCTCGCTGCTCTGCTGGATCTTTGGCAAGTTCAGACTCAGTCTCGGGCCCGTGTTTCTGGTGACCCTCCCGGCTGCGCTGTACTACCGCTCGTCCATCAGGAAGTACCGGTCCTCGCTCAGACTCGAGGCCCAGAGAGAGTTCTCGGTGCACCAGATCGAGAGCGACTTCGAGACCATGGAGTGGCTCAACACCTTTCTCGACAAGTTCTGGATCCTGCTGGAGCCCTCAATCGCCCAGATTGTGTGCGAGCAGGCCAATCCCATCCTTGCTGCGTCCCCCGCCCCGGCCTTTGTCAAGCAATTGTGGCTCGACACCTTCACCATGGGCACCAAGCCACCCAGAATCGACAGGGTCAAGACCCTCTCGAGAAGTGCCGACGATGTGGTGGTCATGGACTGGGTCGTCTCCATGACTCCCAACACACTTGCCGATGCCACCGTCAAGCAGATGAAGAACAGGGTCAACCAGACCGTCATCGTCAAGGCCAAGCTGTTTGGCTTCACCGTGCCCGTTGTTGTCACCGACGTTGCCTTCAAGACACACGTCAGGGTCCGCTTCAGAATGATGACCAAGTTCCCACACATCAAGACCATCAACGTGTCGCTTGTCGAGCCCCCCATGTTTGACTTTGTGTGCAAGCCATTCGGCGGTAACTCCATCTTTGCAAGTGAGGTTCTCGCCTTCCCTGGCCTGTACCCGTTCATCAACGAGATGGTCAAGAAGTTTGTCGGTCCGATTGTCTTTGATCCTCTGTCTTTCCAGCTCAACCTCGAACAGATGCTTGCTGGTAACGCCTTCGGCAGTGCCGTTGGTATCCTGCAGATCACCGCCAAGTCTGCCTCTGGTCTCAAGGGCGTTGACACTTTTGAAAACACCGTCGATCCGTACATCACCTTCGGCTTTGGAAACACCGTTCTCGCCAAGACGAAGACCATCGACGACACAAACACGCCTGTTTGGAACGAGACCGTCAACGTGATGCTCAAGAACGTTTCCGATCCCCTCTACATCATGTGCTACGACGAGAACGAGGGTAAGAAGGACAAGCTGATCGGAGCCTGTCTCTACGACTTGGAGGAGCTAATGGACAAGAACTCTCTGAAGAACCTGACTCTGCCCATCCTGAGAAACAACAAGCCTGCCGGTGAGTTGATCCTCGACGTCAAGTTCATGCCTGCTCTCCAGGGAGCCACGCTTCCAGATGGTTCGTACGAGCCTCCTCCAGACCTCAACACCGGTGTTACCAGATTCGAGATCACCGAGGCCAGAGCTCTCGCCGACGATGAGGCTAAGCCACCAAGCACATTTGTCGAGTTGTACCTCAACAAGGAGCTCAAGGCCACTTCTGCTGTTGCCAAGAAGAACGCCAACCCTACCTTCAGTGCTGTCTACGAGGACATCATCACCGACCGCAGCAAGTCTAAGGTCCGTGTTGTCCTGCGTGACGACAAGAAGAAGGTTATCGGCTCGAGAACTCTGCGTTTGTCCGACATCATCGATGCCACCATCGTCAACCAGCCTTGGTTCCCTATGACTAAGGGCAAGGGTGAGATCAAGCTCTCGGGAACCTGGAGTTCTGTTGCTCTTACCGGTGTTGATGGGTCTATCGGATACACCGAGCCAATTGGTGTTGTCCGTGTCTACATCAAGAAGGCCACCGATCTCAGAAACTTGGATACCTTCGGTACCATCGACCCATACGTTCGTGTCATGGTCAACGGTTTCCAGAAGGCCAGAACCCAGTTTGTCGAAGACGCCACCAGTGCCGATTACGAGACTGCTCTGTGGATTCCTGTTTCCTCTCCAAACCAGCGTCTCAAGATTGAGGCCATGGACTGGGAGAAGAACGGACAGGACAGAACCCTTGGCTCCTTCGACATCAGACTCACCGACTTCATCGAGAAGAATGACCAGGGTGACTACGTTGAGACGGTTGGCGAGGAGAAGGAGTCGAGACTCATCAGCAAGAAGGGACCTAAGGGTACCATCACCTACTCTCTCGCGTTCTACCCTGCCATTCCAACCAAGAGTCAGGAGGAGATCCTCGAGGAGGCTGAGATTCAGAAGAAGAAGGAGGAGCTTGCCAACGCTGCTGCTGAAAACAAGGATGCCCAGAAGGACAGTACAGAGGAGGATGAGCTCGAGGAAGACGCTTACGCACACAAGATGGTGTTACCAACGGAGAACCTCACAGACTACCAGCAGGGTGTCTTTGTCTTCAGTGTGTTTGACGGTAAGTTCAAGACAGCCGGATACATCCAGGCTTTCTTTGACGACCGTGGACATGCCTCTTACGTGTCTCCTAAAGTCAGTGCTGGTCAGTCCAGAATTGCCACCACCGGTGACTATCTGGTCAAGGAGCTCGACTACTCTAAGGTTACCTTCCGTCTTACAGGCAACCCAGACAACAATATCAAGAAGGAGTCCTTTGGTGAGGTTACCGTTTCTACACTTCAGCTCCTGAGACGTTCGTACGAGAGACCTGTCTTGCTCGACCTCAACGGCGGATCCACCCTCAGAGTCCAGTGCCGCTGGATCCCAGTGAACATGAGCGAGCTGCCTCCAGCAGACTCTATCCTGAACTCTGGTGAGCTCAAGGTGAGAATTCTGAGTGCTTCTGGCATTCCTGCCGGAGACAGCAACGGTAAGTCTGATCCGTTCATCAAGGCTTACATCAACGGCGAGGAGGTCCACAAGACAAAGACCATCAAGAAGACCCTTTCGCCGGTGTGGAACAACGAGGAGTTTTCGGTCACTGTTCCCAGCCGTACCGCCTCCACCCTCAGGCTCAAGTGCAGCGACTGGGACATCGGTATCGAGCAGGACGACACTCTGTGCGATGCCCTCCTCCCTCTTGGAGACATTGACCCGGTCACCAAGGGATGGCAGCAGCTGGAGGTTCCTCTGTTCGACGAGGACAAGAAACCCGCTGGTTCTGCTATCATCGAGTACCTGTTCCAGCCAGACTACGTTCTCAAGCTGACAGACAGCTCCACCGGCATCGGTCTCGGCGCCGGTGGCAAGGTTGTTGGTGCAGCAGGCACCAAGATCATCGGAGCCGGTGGTAAGGTGCTCGGAACAGGCGTTGGTGCTGGTTCCAAGGTTCTGGGTGCGGGAGCCTCCCTCTTCAAGAGGAAGAAGGCCGACAAATGAACCCGTTTGTACTGTTATTACCAAGAAAAAGCTGATTATCTTCTAAACAAACCGTATAAACCGTATAAACCCATAACCCCACCATCCTCAGAAACCGTCCTCGTCAACCTCGTCGTCCGAGAGCACAATGTCCACCACCTCGACCTTGCCAGAAACATCGCTGAACCGGCTCGAGCTGAAGGTCCGCAGCCTTCTCTGCTCCCTCCTGGTCTCCGGATCGCCTCCTTGGTCGTCTTCGCTGTCCTCGTCAACCATCGCCCGGGCCTGCTGGTACTGGGACGCAAAGAGGTCCTGGTTCCATATGAAGCCCTGCGACTCCCGCAGACTCATCGAGTAGCACGGGACGTTGGTGTCTCCGCTGGAAGAGCGCATGGACCCCGCGCTGTAGTAGTACGAGCTCAGCTCGTACACCGAGTGCTTCTCGTTGGACAGCATCGAACTGGACAGAAAGCTGCGCCGTCTGGCCCAGGGAGACGACGCAGATGTGAAGGACGAGGCCCGGCGCTTGGGCAGCGGCGCGCTGTGTCTTGGAATCGACGTGGAAGACGATCTCTGCTGGGCAGGCGTTGGCGTTGTTGGCTGGGCTTTATCGGCAGATAAGGGTTCTTCTGCGGAATTTGGATATTCGCCAGTCACCCGCGCGTACTTTCGGTCAATGGCTATCGGCGCTGACATGATATCCTGAAACGGGGGTGTTTGTGTAGCAATAACGGAGGTTTACAGAGAAACAAGGAGTAAAACAGGGGGGGGAATCAGAGCAGGATTTAGATTGGTTGATGACACATTTTTGGAATAGATCACGTGACTCAACACAAATACAACGGGGTTCAGATGTGGTAGCGGCCGGGATAAGCGTGACGGACAGGACGGCACGAGCAAGTGCGGGGGTACTTCAGGACGGGAATTCTTGGTGGCTCGGTATGGGAGACTCCAGCCGACTTGCTGTAGCCTCCGGGCCTCTCAAACAGACTGGACCCTAGAGTTTCCAGTCTGCAGCGTTTTGTGAGTCTTTGCACAAAAGAGCATATCCAGAGCGTTGCAAGCAGAGTTGCAAACACCGGCAAGGTATCCATCGAGTGCTTTGTGTGGTTTGGAAAGGGTGTGAGACTGCAAAAGGCGTTCCGGTCTTATACCACAGGGCCTCCGCGGTCTTTATACTACGTGCTTTTTTAGTCTGTTCTGTTGACGTATATTACGCTATGGGTCACGAGGCGTTGTCACATCTGTACTTGCTGAAGTCGGTGCTCCAGTCTCACTGGCCACCGCCTCTGCATCGGTATCACGCGTGTGCCCCGGTGATCGCTTGGTCAAGCGAAACACCGTTTGGGCGCTACGGGGCAGGCAGTACGCCAGTCCAGCGGCCATTGGTACCAAAATGAGAGTCAACACCACTATCAGAGCAATTTTCTCCTTGAGGCTTAGTTTGTGGGTTTCTTCCGACATGTAGCGGCGTAGGTACTCTCTTCTCTGGGGTGGGGCGAGGTACAAGTACCGACTGCTCGCTGTTCCTTCCTACACTGAAGTTTCCTAAAATGCTGCTGCTCTCATTGGGTACAAAGTCATTAAATCAGAGATGTCTTCGTGGCTGCCCTTGGCGGTCTGGCGATGTGTGCGTAGCGATCATCTTCAGCACTTTCGTCTGCGTTGTATACCGGAGGTTCCTCGTAGATCGGCGGTGGTGGGATGTATTCTTCTTCTTCGAAGCTGTCCGACTGCCTGGATAGCTTTCTGATGTCCCACCAGCCCTTCAGGATTACGATGGCAAACATCCCAAGCGTCACGAGGCAGGCTGCCAGTACCGTCATCCTTTCCTCTTTGGTGAACTCCGCCATGTTCGATTTGTGTATATCAGGCTAGACTGGAGCTTTTCCAAAATCAGCTTGTCCGTTTATATACCCGCCTGTTTCTCTGTTCTGGGCTGGAAGGTTATGCGTTCTGGTGGCTCGACGTGCATGCGGAGTATTCGTGCGGCGTTCTGAGGTCGAAGCACACTGAAGTGGCGGTATTGCTGAGATGAAACCGTTCGGTGAGGATTGTCGATTCTATGTGTCATTCTATGTGACATTCTACATGTCACTGCGTCCACCTATTGGCAGCTTTTCAGAAATTTCGACAAATTCACGGATTCCGGTCTACAACACAACAGTTTCGTCAGATACTCCCTTTCGCTGAACTACACTACACTGGCTGATACGCAGATTATAATCGTATGGTTAGATGTCTTTATGTGACAGGGATTCGGGGGTGTTTAGTCCTTGGACTTCTTCTTCTTCTTCTTTGGACTTTCCTCGGAGTCTGCCGATCTCTTCTTCTCCTTCTTGTCCTTCTTGTCCTTCTTGTCCTTCTTCTCCTTCTTCTCCTTCTTGGCCTTCTTGTCCTTCTTGGACTCGGAAGCGTCGACCATACTCACGTCCTCGTCGTCAGACTCATCGTCGTCAACTTTGCTGGAGACAGACAGAGAAAGCGCCTCCTTGATGGCGTCTGCGTTCTTCATTGGTGGGGCGCCGGTATCGTAGAAGTTGAGTCTCTCCTCCACCTGTTTCTTCAGAACAAGACCGAAGGTATTTGTAGGTTCGTCGGAGTAGTTGTCGATTCTGGATGCTATGGAACACTTGTTGGCGAGGTATCTGGAGATTCTACCCTTGTTCTTGGCACTGGCCTTGCCGATGAACGAGGAGTGGTAGATGAGACCGTACTTGGGGGTGTTACCCTTGGTCTTCAGGGCTCTGAAGAGAGCCTTCTCGGCACCGAGGATCTGGACGGTAGAGGCAGCCTGCTTGGACAAACTGGTGAGAGAACCAGCGTGGGAGATGAGTCTGGCACCGACAACCTCACCGATGAGCTCGGTCAGGTTGGGGGCAACGGTGTGCATCTTGTCCTGGAGGTATTTGTACAGACCCTTGCGGTAGTCTGATATAGACACAACGCGGTTGGCAAAGGTGGTGACGTTGTCCATGTCCTGCTCGGAGATGTCCTGGCCCATGGAGATCTTTGCAGTGTCGATGATCTTCTGCGCAAGACCGGCATCCTCGTTGACGTACTGCGCAATGTCGTGGAGCGACTCATCGGTGAGGGAGGACTTGTCCCTGATGTTGAGGGCGAGCTTGGCATAGGTGTAGTTGTCGGGAGTGATCTTGGCCAGCTCTGGGAAGTGCCATCCGTACCACTCCTTGACTCTCATGGCAAAGGTGTTGATGTCCTTGTCAAGCTGGTCGAGCAGAGCAATGGCCTGGATGATGTGGTTGTCGTTCTTCTGGACGGAGAACTTAACCTTGGCACGGGAGTAGGCGTGGGACAGACCGAGCTGGGCACGCTCGAGGTCTCCCTCGGAGAGCTCCTTCAGGATCTTATCGCCGTGCATTCTGATACCACGGAGGAGGTCTTGGACAACCTCGTTGGAGACCGAGTCGATGTAGGGGAACAGCTCCTTGATGGAGGGGCCGAGCAGACGGTCCGAGATACCGAGCTGGACCTTCTTCTTCTCGGAGCCCTTGGGGATGTTCATCTCCAGCACGGACTTGAGAAAGTCGGACACGATTCCCTCGCTGATCTCGTTGGCGTTCTCAAGAGCCTGGGCAGCTCCCTTGAACGGAGCAAACGACACGAGCTCGACCATCTTGGAGAACTTGGAGAGGTCCTTGGTGGCCTCCTGCACTTCCTTGAGACGGGATCCAACGTCGTCCTGCGCCAACTTCACCTTGAAGACGGCGTAACCCATAGCCTCTTCGAACAAGAGGTAATCCAAACCAGCCATTTCTAGATGTATTTGTCTGTAGTAGCACCGGTGAGACTGATGGTGAATGAGAAGAGTTGTGTGGGCCTTGTGTGAAATTTTTTTTTTGCAGAATCTTCTCCGGTTGGCGCACGACGAAGAGTTTAAAAAGAAAAAACACGGCCGGGTAACCCATTGTCTGGGTTGGCACGACCTGGCGATCAGGAGAGTGAGGCTTAACGAGCTAGACTTGGTGAATGGTTGTGAGTTTATGTAGTTTAGGCGTTGGACTTTTTCACCACGGTGGCGGCAACAAGAACACCGGGGAGCTCCTCCTGGCCACACGACGCCAGCAGCTTGACACCTCCGACAAAGAGGAAGACGATGATGAGACCGGTCCAGAGGAAGAGGTTGAACTCGACCGAGTAGTCGAGCTTCTCGCACGCCACACCGGCCCAGTTGGAGGTCTGCTTGGTCTTTTTGTTGTACGTGGCAGAGCACACGCACTGGTAGCACTTGCCCACCTTCTCGCAGAGACCGTGGTTGGAACACTTATCGGTCGCGGAGAGACACACGTCCTGCGAAGAGTAGCAGGATCCCGACGACTGCAGCACGTTGACACCGCGTTCGGCGGCTGGGGACACTGGCGCTCTCTTGGCCAGTGCGGGGGACGCAGCCGGGGGAAGCACAACAACGGTGGTGTCAAAGGTGCTTTCAGAGGAGTGTCTGGCGAGGATATCGCTGACGATGTGCGTGGCGATTCTATGGGTGCTGGAGCCTCTGCCTGTCTTCTTCGCAATCGCCACGAGCGACTGCAGGTTGATGACCGTGGCTGCGGAGTGGTGTGGCTTGTCCAGGAAGAACTCCAGCTGCGACATCTCGCTGATGAAGGACTCGTCGCTTATCAGGTTGATGGACCTCTTGTAGTTTCTTCTGGACTCGTCAGACTCCTCGCCAACGGTGTTGAGGAAGAACGTGTCCTTGACATACTCCCAAGACTGCGACAGCAGTGCGTTGGCCTCCCTGCCGAGGTGCTTGTTGAAGCGGGTGTGCCAGATGCTGGCGAGAGACAGGTCCTCGGCCTGCGAGACCAGCGCAATCTCGTCCGAGAGACGCTGGAGCTTGAGGTCCGAGTGTGCGCTGGCGAGCTGCTGGGGCAGTTCCGCCAGGAAATCCACCACCTTGTCTGTCTCTGCGATCTTGAACAGCGGTTCCACGGGCAGGCTCTCTGTGAAGTGCTCTGGGTCCTCAACGCCGTTGAGAACAATGACTATCTGTGGCTTGTGGGTGTCCAGCGACTTCTCCTGGGCAATTGCCAGAGAGGATACGTCGTCCACCTCGCTCAGGTCGTAGAACTGCGACACACCGAGCCTGTCAGCCAGGTTCAGCGTGGCGTCCGTGCCGGAGATGACTGGGACTCTCGCGGCCACGTGGTCGGAGCCGAAGCGGAACACGACGGGCAGGGCGCCCGTCACACCGATGGATGCGGCCAGAGCTAGCGAATTGAGGAGCCTCATGATGTTGGTTGGGTGGGCCTGGGAGGATCAGCTGGCCAGCCCCTGTCCAAAGCGTTTTGTTGGCTGCTTCGCGGGCGTGCGCAACTCAATCGGAGGAAAAGCGAAGGCTGGGCGGGACACGCCCGTGAGCTTGTTGACCAAAGACCACCAAGAGCACTAAGACCACCAAGAGCACTAAAACCACCAATAGGCAAACATGGTCGGGCCGAGCGTTCCTGAAGACATACGGCGGATCCGCGCAGAGCGCAGGCAGGCCGAGCGGCCGTCGCTGGTGGCCGAGCACAAGGCCCAGAGGGCCGCGCCGGTGGCGTACAGCTCGCAACAAGGGCTGAACGCGGAGATACGGCAGGAGATGATGCGGAGGCTGGGCAGTCTCGGCGACAAGTTTGAAAAGTGATTACTGTACAATACAGGGGTGTCTAGTGCGTTCTGCTGTCTGGCGCGATTCCCGGGATCTCGGGAGCCAGCAGCACCTGCGTGTTCGAGATGAACTCGCTGTGCAACACGCGAGTGGATGTGGGTGCTGGCTGGGCCCGTTCCCGCTTGGGAAGCGCGCGGAAGACGCGCGTCCACCTGGAGTACCCAGAGCGCTTCGGGTTCATGCGTCCGTCTTGTCGGCAGCAGCAGCGGCACGCGCAGCCTTGGCCTTGGCCTTCTCCTGTTTCTCGATCTCTCTTCTGGACCCCTTGACGAGCTCCAGGTGGCCGACTCGGCTGGCAATGAGCTTCTCGGTGTTGGATATCAGCGCCCCGTGCTGGAGCTTGGTGATCTTCTGGACCTGGTTCGTGCTGGAGCCCTTCTTGGGTCTGTATATCTTGGGTGCGGCCGCCTTCGGGTTCTGTTGTTTCTTCGTGAGCCTGGCTGGCTTCTTCTTGTTCAGCTTCAGGTTTCCTTGCGCCATTTGGGAGTCGAGAGGAGCCGAGCGAGGTTGGTTCTGATTCTTGCTAATACGTTTTTTTTTGCGCCTTTCTAATTTCTAATTTCGCTTTCTCTCTTTTTTTTTTTTTTTTTTTTTTTTGCGCCACGACACTGGATAGCCGCGCCACCCATCGTGGCGTAGCAAACAGAGTCAGCTCAATTAAAACGGAGAAAAACTTCAGATTGGCCGCGCGATCGCTTTCTACCCAGCGTTCTTCCCTTCAACGAACACCACGAACATCACCCAAACACGCGAAATGGACACGGTCAAGCCGGGAATGCTGGTGCTGCCTGGCCCGCAGGCGCTGTCCAGCTTCAGGGTGGCCAATCTCAGAAACGACATCAACAAGTTTGTCAACTCGTCCGTGGTGACCGCCATCAGATCGTGCTACGTCCACTACGTGCACGTCGACGACGGCGCTGCCGGGCTCAGCGCGGAGGTGCTGGGCAAGCTGCAGACGCTGCTCACCTACGACAGCGTGCTGGACCGCTCGGACCCGCTCAGCGATAAGCTGTTCCGGCTGGCGCAGTCCGGCGCGAGCGCCGTGCCGCTGGAGGCGGACGAGTACGTGGTGCGGATCGTCCCGCGCTCCGGAACGATCTCGCCGTGGTCCTCCAAGGCCACCAACATCGTCGAGGTGTGCGGGCTGGGCCGCCACGTCGGGCGGGTCGAGCGCGGGCTGGCGGTGGTGATCTCCGTGAGGCCCGGGTTCCCCTTCCTGGAGTACCTGGAGCGCGACTACTTCGCCAGCCTGGTGTCTATCTACGACCGCATGACGCAGACGGTGTTTGTGAACGAGCGGGCGCCCGGCTACGGCGACCTGTTTGCGGAACACGCGCCCAAGCCGCTCGTGCACGTGGACCTGCTCTCCTCGCGCGACAACCTGGCCGAGGCCAACCGCACGATGGGGCTGGCGCTCGACAGGGGCGAGATTGAGTACCTGATCGACGCGTTCCGCAACCAGCTCGGCAGAAACCCGACCGACGTGGAGCTGTTCATGTTCGCGCAGGTCAACTCGGAGCACTGCAGACACAAGATCTTCAACGCCGACTGGACCATCGACGGCGACCGCAAGGACCTGTCGCTGTTCAAGATGATCCGCAACACGGACAAGGTGACTCCGCAGTACACGGTCTCGGCGTACAGCGACAACGCGGCGATTTTCCAGGGAAACGAGGCGTACTTCTACGCCCCGGACCTCAAGAACGGCCACCGCTGGTCCTCCACCAGGGAGACTGTCCACACGCTGATCAAGGTGGAGACCCACAACCACCCGACCGCCGTGTCTCCGTTCCCCGGTGCCGCCACGGGCTCCGGCGGCGAGATCAGAGACGAGGGTGCCGTCGGCAGAGGCTCCAAGTCCAAGTGCGGGCTGTCCGGCTTCAGCGTTTCGGACCTGCTCATCCCCGAGCTCAGACAGCCCTGGGAGCTCGACGTGGGCAAGCCCGGCCACATTGCGTCTGCGCTCGACATCATGATCGAGGCCCCGCTCGGGTCGGCGGCCTTCAACAACGAGTTTGGCAGACCCTGCATCAACGGCTACTTCAGAACGCTCACCACCAAGGTCACCAACGCCGACTCCAAGGAGGAGCTCAGAGGCTTCCACAAGCCCATCATGCTGGCCGGAGGCATGGGTGCCGTCAGACCACAGCTGGCGCTCAAGTCCGACTTCAAGATCACCCCCGGCTCCGCCATCATCGTGCTTGGTGGCCAGTCCATGCTCATCGGCCTGGGTGGCGGCGCAGCCTCCTCCGTCGCCTCTGGCGAGGGCTCCGCCGACCTGGACTTTGCTTCTGTGCAGAGAGGCAACCCGGAGATGCAGAGAAGAGCGCAGCAGGTGATCGACGCGTGTGTGTCGCTTGGTCTCCGCAACCCGATCCAGTGCATCCACGACGTGGGTGCCGGTGGTCTCTCGAACGCGCTGCCCGAGCTCGTGCACGATAACGACCTGGGTGCCAGGTTCGAGCTACGCGACATCCTGTCGCTCGAGCCAGGCATGTCGCCCATGGAGATCTGGTGTAACGAGTCCCAGGAGAGATACGTGCTCGGTGTTGCCCAGCAGGACCTCGAGTTCTTCCGGGAGATCTGCGAGAGAGAACGCGCTCCGTTCGCCGTTGTTGGTACTGCCACCTCGCAGAAGCGCCTCATCCTCACAGACAGGCTCATGGACACCACGCCCATCGACCTCGAGATGAGTGTCCTGTTCGGCAAGCCTCCAAAGATGTCGCGCACCGATGTGTCCAGACCGCTCAAGCTCGCTGCCTTTGACACCAAAGACCTCGACTTCACAGAGGCTCTCGAGAGAGTCTTGCAACTCCCAGCTGTCGGCTCCAAGTCCTTCCTGATCACCATCGGAGACAGGTCCGTCACCGGTCTCATCGACAGAGACCAAATGGTCGGCCCATGGCAGGTTCCTGTTGCCGATGTGGGTGTCACCGCCACCTCGCTCGGCGAGGGTGTTGTCGTCACAGGTGAGGCTCTTGCCATGGGCGAGAAGCCCACCGTTGCGCTCATCTCGGCTGCTGCGTCCGCCAAGATGTGCGTTGCTGAGTCGCTCCTCAACCTGTTTGCCGCTGACGTCAAGTGTCTCGACATCGTCAAGCTCTCCGCCAACTGGATGGCTCCGGCTACTCAGCCGGGCGAAGGTGCTGCCCTCTACGAAGCCGTGCAGGCCATTGGCCTCGACCTGTGTCCTGCCCTCGGCATTTCCATTCCTGTCGGCAAGGACTCCATGTCCATGAAGATGAAGTGGGACGACAAGGAGGTGATCGCACCCATGTCGCTGGTCATCACCGCGTTTGCCGGTGTCAAGTCAACGCTGAAGACGTGGACCCCAGTCCTCCAGAACAAGGGCGACACCGTGCTTGTGCTGGTTGACCTGGCTGCTGCCGTCAAGAAGTCTCTCGGTGGCTCTGCTCTGGCGCAGGTGTACAGCCAGCTCGGAAACACGTGTCCTACTGTGCACGATTCCGCGGTTCTCAAGGCTTTTCTGCTCTCTCTGATCGAGCTCCACGACGGGTTCGACGTGCTGGCCTACCACGACAGATCTGAGGGTGGCCTGATCACCACCGTGCTCGAGATGGCGTTTGCTGCCAGATGTGGTCTGAAGATCAACGTCAACTCGGAGGAGGGTCTGTTCACCAGCTTCTTCAACGAGGAGCTGGGTGCCGTGTTCCAGATCAAGCTTGCGGATCTCGAGGCGTTCACCGAGGTGTTTGCCAAGAACGGCGTTCCCAAGGAGTTTGTGTCCACCATTGGTACCCCAGTCTTCGACAAGGAGCAGGCCATCACCCTCTCGCACAACTGGAGCCCATTCTACGCTGGCGAGAGAGGCAAGCTCCAGCAGCTGTGGAGCACCACCTCGTACCACATCCAGAGGCTCAGAGACAACCCGCAGGCTGCCGACCAGGAGTTCCAGTCGATCCTGGATAACCACGATCCGGGTCTCACATACAAGCTCACGTTTGACCCCACCGACGACCTCGGACTGTCCCAGGTGAGCAGCAGGCCCAAGGTTGCCATCCTGAGAGAACAGGGTGTCAACGGACAGCAGGAGATGGCCTGGTGCTTCCAGCAGGCTGGTTTCGAGTCTGTGGACGTGCACATGACCGACATCATCAGCGGCCGCGTCACGCTCGACGACTTTGTTGGACTTGCTGCTTGCGGTGGGTTCTCGTACGGTGACGTTCTGGGTGCCGGTAACGGCTGGGCCACGTCTGTGCTCTACAACGAGAGAGCCAGAGCCGAGTTCGAGCGGTTCTTCCAGCAGAGAGACGACACCTTTGCGTTTGGTGCGTGCAACGGGTGCCAGTTCCTGTCGCGGATCAAAGAGCTGATCCCGGGCACCGAGGACTGGCCCATCTTTGAGAGAAACAGGTCCGAGCAGTACGAGGCCAGGGTGTGCACGCTGGAGGTTGCCGACGAGAACACCGAGCTCCCCAAGAACATCTTCTTTGCCGGGATGAGAGGCTCCAGACTGCCCATTGCCGTTGCGCACGGCGAGGGCAGGGCAGACTTTGGCTCCGAGCAGAAGCTGTCGAGCTTTGTGTCGCGCGGGCTCACCGCCGCCAAGTACGTCGACAACTACGGTCTGCCCACCGAGAAGTACCCGCTGAACCCGAACGGCTCGCCCAACGGTATCGCGGGTGTCAGAACGCCCAACGGAAGGGTGCTGGCCATGATGCCCCACCCAGAGAGGGTGGTGCGCAAGGCAGCCAACTCCTACTACCCACAGCAGGAGTCCGACTCCTGGGGCGACTACGGGCCCTGGATCAGGCTGTTCAGAAACGCCCGCAAGTGGGTGGCCGAGAACGAGTAGTTGTGTTTTTTGTAGCTCCATAATGATAGAATCATCGAGAAAAAAGATAAAAATGAAAACAAACAAAAACGCCGCACGTGATCCCGCCCGGCGCTTCCCCGGCCTCCGCCCTCTTTACCCGGCTGACCTCCTGACCCGGAGCTGATGTGTCTCCACAAGCCAGAACAAACGCGCTAGACGAGCCATGTCGATCATTCCCTACAACAACGACAGCCTCAGCGTGGTGCTGTGAGTATCTGCGTGGCGTTTACGCGGCGTTTTCGCGGCGTTCCCCGTTCGCCCCTGCCTGAGAGCATGAGCCAGTACTAACGCCTTGCAGGAGGAGCCCAGAAGCAGGCTCTGTCGTGCTCTACAACAAGCAGACGGATGCACTGGAGCTGCTGCGACTGGCTGCGGACCCGGTGGTGATGCCGGAGGCCGTGTTTGAGGGTGTGGAGTCGCTGGCGTCAGGCGATGCCGGTCCGCGCGACAAAGCCGGCGGATCCGACGAGCCCAAGGCCTACTGCCCGCACTGTGGCCACAGCGTGGACACAGGAAGCGCGAGACGCCGGGAGCCGCCAGCGCGGCCGTTCGTGCGGAACGACTACTTCAGACTGCTGGCGAACGCGAACGCGAACGCGCTGGACGGTTCGGGAAAGATGCTCCGCAGACACAAGCGGCTGATTGGCAACGGCGATGGCGCAGACGACGCGCTGGGCGACTTCCCGGCCTCGCTGTTCACGCAGGGATACTTTGCCAAGTTCTTCCGGGTCAAGCAGAGGCTCGGGGCCGGCAGCAACGGCGTGGTGCTCAAGGTGGAGCACGTTCTGAACGGGTTCCCGCTCGGCACGTTTGCGCTCAAGAAGATCCCCGTGGGCGCGCACATCGCCAACCTGGGCGAGCGCCTCAACGAGGTGCGGCTGCTGTTCCAGCTCACCGAGGCGGCCGACGAGCTGGTGGACACGGGCGGCAGGGAGAGCCTCATCAAGTACAACCACGTGTGGCTCGAGATCGACCGCACCAGCGACTTCACCCCGCGCGTGCCCTGCGTGTTCATCCTGTTCGAGTACTGCGACGGAGGCACCCTCGAGGAGCTCGTCGAGAGCCTGAAGCACCCGGTGCGCGACGTCGAGCGCGAGAAACAGCTGCGGCGCGAACGCCGGCTGTCTGGTGAGAAGCGGTGCCAGCCGCAGCAGCCCCGGCTGCTCAACAACCTGGAGATCTACAAGATCTTCAGAGACATCGTGGCCGGCGTCGCGTACCTGCACAGGTCACACATACTCCACCGAGACCTCAAGCCGTCAAACTGTCTGCTGAGACAGGAGTTCTCCGAGCGGCTGCGGGCGCGGGCGATCACGTCTGTCGCAGAGCTTGGAGCGCTCCCGTCGATTACCGTGAGCGATTTTGGCGAGGGCATCATGGAGGGCACGAAGCGGAGCTCCACAGGAGCCACCGGTACCGTGGAGTTCTGCGCGCCTGAGCTGTTCGAGCGCACGCCCGCCGGCGACCTCGTTGATTTCACGACTGGCTCGGACGTGTACTCGCTTGGGATGGTGCTGTACTTCCTGTGCTTTGGAGAACTGCCCTACGGCAGCTCCGACCCGGAGTCGGTCCGAGCGAAGATCCTGGAGAGCTACAGGACGGGAGTGAGCGTGTTTGAGGCACACGAGAGGCACATGGGCGAGCCGCTGGTGGACGATTGGATGCACCTGCTGCGCCGTATGCTGGATCCCGAGAACTCCAGACGGCCCAGCTGCGATGAGGTGCTCAGCGACTTGGGTCTGATCTACACGAGGCTGTCCCAGGAGCCGCACCGCGCCTCCATATCGCTGCCAGCGTCCAAACCGAGCGTCAGTCCACACGTTGTGACTGCTGGTGCGGTACTGGCGAACGTGCTGATCTACTGGTACCTGTGTCGTGTGAATGCGCTCACCAGCGGAATCCTGGAGCAGTTCGAGGAGTCTCGGCTCTCGCACAAGAGCGAGATGCTGGGGGTCCTGAGGCACCTGGTGTTCCTAGCGGTTGGAGTGCAGATTGCCTCGTCTACAAGGACCAAGATGGCCGTGTGTGCCGTTGAAATACTGGTTCTGGTTGTGTTTGCACTTACATAGATCACGCATCGAGAGGGAGGATGTTTGGCACAGGGCCCAGCGGGGTGATGGAGTGCGGGTTGATGGCGATGTGCGACTTTGTGTAGTGGAACTTGATGTGGTCGAAGTTTGTTGTTTCTTTGAAGGCTGGCTCGTTCCAGTACAGCTGTCTCACCCACTTGTGCAGGTTAGGGTAGTCGTATCTGATCATACCGAGGTTACACTTGAAGTGCTGGACGTACACCGCGTCGAACCTGATGATCGTGGTAAACAGTCTTATGTCCACCTCGGTGAGCTTGTCGCCAACGACGTACTTGGACCCGAGCGCGTGCTGTGCCTTGAGAACGGCCTCGATCTTGTCGAGGTGCTCAAACAGCGCTCTGACGTTCGTCTCGTAGACGTCCTGCGCAGTGGCAAAGCCAGACTTGTACACACCGTTGTTGATGTTGTTGTATATCCAGTCGTTCAGCTCGTCGATCTTGGGCTTGGCGTCCTCCGGGTAGTAGGTGACACCCTTGTACTTTGGCTCCACCAGATCGTCGAACGCGGTGTTGAAGATCCTGATGATCTCGGAGCTCTCGTTGTTGACAATCGTCTTGAGCTTCTTGTCCCACAGAACGGGTACGGTGAAGCGGCCCTCGTACTCCGGCTCGGCCTTGTAGTAGAGCTCCTTGAGACGCTTGACGCCGTACAGATCGTCCTCGGTGGCTCCCTCGCACGGGTCGTCCGCGGAGGCAAACTTCCAGCCCTCGGCATCCATGTGCCAGTGCACAACGGAGTAGGGGATCAGCTGCTCGAGCCCCTTGAGCTGTCTCACGATCAGCGTTCTGTGGGCCCAGGGGCACGCGTACGACACGTACAGGTGGTAGCGGTCCTTCTCGGGCGCAAACTTGGCGCCTGCCTCGCTGGAGATCACGTCTCTGAACGAGCTCTGCGGGGTTAGTGGCGGTTCGGCAAGCTCGTGGGCGGCAAAACTAAACACTCACGGGTCTTCTCTGGTACTCGCCCTTTTCGTTCGCGAATTTGAGGATCTCGATCTTCTGCTGCTGGAGGTTAGTGACAGAGCCAAACATCCTCCTCACATGCCCAACGCTACGTACCCCGGCCATGGTTTTGTCTTGTTTGTTGGGAGGAAGAAGAGAGGAGAGGGGCGAAGGGCGGGGGCTGCGGTACTTAAATGGGCGTGCAGAGCAAGCTTACGGATTTCTTAGTAATTCGAACCCCCACTCTGTAGGAGCCAAACGGGCGTTGATTATGACTAAATAGCGACGCAGCGATTGGCTGGCTATCCGTAGTGAGATTGGCTTGGCTATCGTGGTTGTCGTTTTGTTTGGACGGCTATTGTGGTTATTGCGCAGCTATCGCGCAGCTGGTAGACAAGAGGTTTGCTCAGTTGATAAAGTGGTACACCACAAAGTGCAGCATCAGACTCGCCAGTATGTAGTCGCCGAGCGCCCTCTCCGGCGATATGTTTCCGAACACCTGGCCGCCCACGTCGAGCGTCTGCAGCCTCAGCGACACCGTGAGCACGAACTGCCCCACCGTGGAGGAGAAGCCTCCCAGGAACGCGTTGAAGGGGAAGTTGCCCACCAAGCAGCAGAACACAAACTGCAGCACGCCCAGCGCCACCAGGAACACGAGAAAGGTGTCTATGAGCCTCAGCTTCTGGTTCTCGTTGAGATCCCTCGTGTACAGCCTGTACGACGTGCTGATCGACTGGCCCAGCTCCGCGACGAGCGATTTGCCCTTGGGGGCCGCACCCGTGGCCTGTGCGGCCGCCACCGGCACCTTCTTTTCCTTCTTGGCCATCGTTGCGTGTGTTTGCCCTTGTCTGTTGGTGCTCTGAAGGGTTTCCTCCGGGCCCAAGAAGAACACGTCGCCTGGGCTCCGGGCTGATTGTTGTGTTGGTACACGACCCCGTGGGTGCGTCAGCTTGAGGGGCTTCAGCGTGACGCTTCGCCTTGGCCGCGCTGGCAGACAAGGGCAACAACATGGAGGTCGTGACCATCGATCAGCTGAAGAACGAGTCCCGGGAGAACGACCCGGCCACGTCGATCGAGCTGGTGGACAACCCGTCGCTGCGGATCGTGCCGCCGCTGAACTTCTGCCCCGTTGAGAAGGCCCTGTACCGGTCGGGCCAGCCATCCACGATCAACCACTCGTTTCTGAAGGAGCTGCAGCTCAAGTCCATCATCTGGCTCGCGATCGAGGACCCGCAGGACAACTTCCTCAAGTTCATAGAGGACAACGGCATCAGCTTCTTCTACAACCTGGGCTTCAACGGCATCGACTCCAACTCGTGGGACGGGCTGTCGGAGGCGTCCATCCGCGAGGCGCTGGAGATCCTGGTGGACAAGCAGAACTACCCGCTGCTGGTGTGCTGCGGGATGGGCCGCCACAGAACAGGCACCGTCATCGGGTGTCTGCGCAAGCTGCAGGGCTGGAACCTCGCCAGCGTCAGCGAGGAGTACAGGCGCTTCACGGGTGTCAGGGGCGGCCGCATCCTAGTGGAGCTGCTGATCGAGGCGTTCGACGTGAGCGCGATCACGATAGACCCGGAAAAGGCTCCGGAGTGGCTGATACGATGATATATACACACTATTTACACTGGTTCACCTGTTGACTGGTTCACTCCTTCCGCGACTTCTGCTCGTACACCTGCTTGGCGATCTGCGTGGTCTTCATGCTCGTCCGCCTGAGCGAGTTGCACTGCTCCCAGCCAATCACGCTGCCCAGCCACAGCCCGCCAAACGACCAGTTGACCGCCTTGGACGGGTTCTTGTAGAAGATGAAGATCACCGAGCCGAACACGCCCATCGTCGCCAGCCCGCTGAGCCCGGCGTCGCGGAAACACGGCATCTTCACCAGGTTGCTGGGCCTGAAGTCGTCCAGCCTCACGCGGGCCCACGCGCTCGACAAGTCCGCCTTGCTCGGTGGCGCTGGCGCCGGGTGCAGCTCGCTCTCCTTGAACTTCGGCGGCAGTTCGTCCAGGAACCTGGGCTCCTGCGGCTCCCGTGGCGCCACCGCTCCGTCTGCGCTTTGATCCTTCTGTTTTCCCCAGAACTTCCAGCCCATTTGCTTGCTCTGCTTCTCTGCTTGCTCTGCTTGCTGGTGCCGGGCCTGGCGCTAAGAACCCTCAGCTTTTGGCCAGACCGTTCTGCACGCACACGACCGTGCTTTTGGCTGGCGCGCGCGGAGGGGCCCGGATCTCGCGATATTTGTATGGCACAGTGCGCATTTTATTGCATATTCGTGTTTGGACGGTGCGGTTGACCCTATCTGGACCCTGAAACGCACAGTTGTGTGTTCGAGAGTGCATATCCGCCGCGTGGAGCCGACTCGTGTGGCTCTTTGCTTGGTAATCGCGCGATAAACCTGGAACTCCCGCCCACCAGCCTTTCTCCGTGTCTTGCCCTCTTCTCGCCTCTTTTCTCCGGACTCTCTCCACACTGCCCATCCATGTCGCCCAGAGACACAGATGCCGACTCCACCAGGAGCAGCACGCTGTCCAGACGCGGTTCGCCCATCGACAAGTCCTACAGACGCTACTCCATGGCCAAGCTGGCGTCGTCTCCGCTGGCCGGGTCTCCAGGATGGACGTCGCCGCGCGGACCTTCGGGGCCTCCCGAGTCGCAGATGAATGCGTATCTGGACACCGGATCGTCCACTCCACGCGGCAGACCCACCTTCAGACACGAGTCTGCGCTGGACTCGCGCTCGAACTCAGACTCCTCGGAATCGCACGCGCCCAGTGTCGTTGTGCCTACGCCCCTGGACGACGCCACGGTGATCAGGAACCTGTCGAAGCATCTTGCCACAGACCCGGTGACTTCGCTGAAGCTTCCCGGTGGCGACATCACCCGAGATCTGTACACGATCCCCGTCAGACAGCACCGGAGGTCGCGCAGTCTGTCTGGCACAGACGTGGACAGAGAGAGGAGGGCGTCGTCGGTGAGCGAGATGCGACTGCCCGGTGGGTTCAGAAGAGACTTCATCGTGCAGAAACAGATACAGAGAGAGAAGTTCGGATACAACGTGGTGAGACCAACCGTGTTCACCCGCAACTTCCTGGAGTTCCTGACGATATACGGGCACTTTGCCGGAGAGGATCTGGAGGATGGAGACTACGTGGCCTGCAACTACGAGGAGGATGGCAAGCCCGCCGACGAGGAGACCCCTCTGATCCAGTCGGAGCAGCAGCCACACCAGGGCACCGCGTCCACCATCAAGAGCTTCTTCCTGCTGCTCAAGAGCTTCATCGGAACCGGTGTGCTCTTCTTGCCCAAGGCGTTTGCCAACGGCGGACTGCTGTACTGCATACTCACACTGGTGTTCTTCGGGGTTCTGTCGTACTGGTGCTATCTGATCCTGATATTCTCCAAGAACAAGACGGGCGTGTCGTCCTTCGGGGACATAGGCATGACCTTGTACGGCAGGCCGATGAAGTTCCTCATCCTCATATCCATCGTGCTGTCGCAGATCGGCTTTGTCGCTGCGTACATCGTGTTCACGGCCGAGAACCTGCGGGCCTTCGTCCAGGGCATGTTTGGCGTCAAACTGTCTATCGGGTCCATTGTGGTGTTCCAGGGGCTTGTTCTGGGTCCGCTCTCGCTCTTCAGGAACATCACCAAGCTGTCGCTCGCCGCGCTGGTATCGAACGTGTTTATCCTGTTTGGACTGCTCACCATCGTGTACTACTCCGGACTGCACCTCATACAGGAGGGTGTTGCTTCGGACGTGGTGTACTTCAACAGCGACTCGTGGTCTCTGTTCATCGGTGTGGCGATCTTTGCGTTTGAGGGCATCGGACTCATCATCCCCGTGGAGCAGTCGATGCGGCACCCAGAGCACTTCCCCAAGGTGCTGTTTGGAGTCATCGCGGTGTGCTCGTCGCTGTTCATCGCCGTTGGCACGCTGTGCTACTCCACGTACGGCTCCAAGGTGCACACCGTGATCATCCTGAACCTGCCGCAGACCTCGGTCACCGTCAAGTCCATCCAGCTGTTCTACGCGCTGGCCATCATGCTCTCGCAGCCGATCCAGCTGCTGCCAGCGGTGCGCATCATCGAGTCCAGGGTCTTCAGACGCAGACCCAGCGGCAAGCTCGACACGAACACCAAGTGGCTCAAGAACGCCTTCCGCATCGTGTGTGTGATCGTGACCTGTCTCATTGCGTACTTTGGCTCCGACAACCTCGACAAGTTCGTGTCGTTTGTGGGCAGTTTCGCTTGCATTCCACTCGTGTACATGTATCCGCCGATGCTGCATCTCCGGTGCTGCGCCAACACCCGGCTGCTGCAGTGGCTGGACTACGCACTCATCCTGCTGGGCGGCGTCGGAATGCTCTACACCACGTACCAGATCGTGGCGTCGTGAATATTTATAGAAAACGAAAATACAACTGATTCTGGTGTTGTCAGGCTTGAGGTCGTGTAGCGAGTCCAAAAGTCGGCGCCAATCAACAGGCCAAGATTCGCCTTGTCTCTCCCTCAACGGTGGCGGATCCATTCAACAAAGCCAAGATGGGAAAGCGGGTGTTCTACGAGGACGACGAGGACGTGTTTCCGGTGCCGGGATCCACGCTGGAGATCTCCCAGGAGCTCAAGGCGAAGGAATCGCCCGACATGCACAACGCATCGTTTCTCGACGGGATGATGATCAGAACGAGTCCTGTGCTGGAGAAATACACCACCAAGGCCAGACTGTACCTGCACGATGTGCTCACGCGGACGGAGGCCGAGCTCGGCACGCTGACATCCGCAGCGCAGAACGAGCTCGATGCGGTCAAGCAGAAGTACGGCGAGATAGTGGCGGAGCCGGTGTTGCCCAACTCCATCTACGTGCTGACCGGGCTGCTGTCCGGATCCATTCTCGTCAACAGGAGGTCTCTGCCTGTGAGGTTCATTGCGCCTGTGGTGATGGGACTCGCTGCTTTCAGGTACGCCATGCCCAAGACCTACGACAACACAAAGGCGATCGCGCTGTCGTACGAGAAGGGCAGCGTGCCCGAGCTCTATGAGCAGCAGAAGGAGTACGTTGCGTACCTCGAGTCGCTGCAGAAGCAGTCTGCCGAGCTGCTCCAGGAGGCCGAGAAGGGGCCTGTGGGCTACGTCCGCCAGGCGAGGCTCTACGTCGTTGATCTTCTCGGGCTGAACAAATAGAACTGGTTGACTTGGATGTGGTTCGTGTAGGCCATGAGCAGCCTGCGGGCTGCCGAGGAGGGTGCTGTGGTCACGTTCGCCTGGCACGGCTCTGCGTCCGCCAGTAGGGCTCTACGTCGCTGATCTGAACAAATAGAATACGTTTCTCCTCAGATGTGGTTCAGGTTGGACCGCCTGTTCATGTGGTCCATCTCGTACTCGTTGTAGTAGTCCTGGTTGGCTCCCCTGCTCTCGTACACCGCGTACTGCTTCTCCTCGAACGGGTTGACGGGCGCGTAGTCCCGGCGTGCTGCCTGCGGGTACTGCGGCGGGTACATGTTCGGGTTGTCGTACGGGTTGGAGGGCCCGGATCTCATCATCATCGGCTGCGGAGGCGGCGCTCTTCTCCTTCCAGAGCAGCAGCAGCAGAACAGGCTGGCCAGACACTCTGCTCCACAGCAGAGACACCGCACGACGCTGGACACCAGCCAGCACGCCACCAGCGCCGCCAGCACGATGCCCACGATCGCCACGATCTTGCACACCTTGTTGTCCATGCACGTGTCCCACGACTTGAACGACTCCGCGGTGCTCTTGATGTCTCTCTTGTCCAGCACGCTGGCCAGTCTCGCCGGGCACAGCGCCTCGGCGCCCATGATTTTGTCGTAGATGTCGGTTGGAATAAGCATTGCGGTTGGATCTGTTTGTGATTAACGGTGGTTTATCGTTAACAGCGGTGGTTTATCGTTAACAGCGGTGGTTATCGCGCTGTATTTAAGGAGGAAAGATATATTTATATAAAAAGGGGCGCGGCTAAGCCTTCAGAAAAGGCTGTGTGGGAAACGCAAAAATGGACTTGAGATCGACATAGCGTCTGCCGCACTCGGCCAGGTACTTGTTCACGACGCTGCGGCACAGCTTGAAGAGGTCTGCGTTCTGCTCGGCCAGCGCGTCCAGCTCGCTCTGGCCGATCGGCCGCGGCAGGTTCTCCGTGTCGTCGCCCGTGTACAGCGGCCGCAGCTGCCGCTTGCGGGCCTTGTCCGCATCGAACACGGAGTCCAGGTACAGCAGCTGGTTGTACAGCTCCTTGTCCGAGTAGCTGTAGCGCATCACCCCGCTGCACGGCTTGCCGCCGCGCGTGGCGCCCGCGATGCACTTGCGCCCGTACACCGCGATCTGGCGCGTCCTGTGCTGGCACGTGTACTCGTCGCACACCAGCCACCCTTCGTAGTACGCAGAGATGTGCTGCCGGATGCAGTGCTCCAGCTGCGAGGTCACGCGCATACGCGACATCACCGCGGAGCACCGGTTGCACTTGATGCCCGCGAACACCATCTGGTAGTCGTTCGACGCCGTCAGCCCGCCGTACGTGAAGCTGGCGCCGCACGAACACCGCAGCCGGAGCTCCTTGCAGTTGCGGAACCGCTCCGAGTCCGGGATCAGCGACTCGAACGGCTGCAGCTCGCTGGTGGCGTGGTTGGTCGCGCTGCGCGCACGCGCCTCGTACTTGGACGAGTCCAGGCCGAGTCTCCTCGACAGCTGCACGATGTCGTGGCCGGGGATGTTGATGAGCAGTCTCTCGACAGGCGCAAAGATCTGCTTCTCGAGGTAGTACAGCGGGTCGGGCTTCAGCTTCGTCGACAGCACCTCGGCCAGCGGTCTGGCGCGCATGGCGGCGCTCTGGCCCGACCCGTCCTCGACGATGATGAAGGACAGCACGGTTCCCGCCTTGACGACTTTGCCCTGGTCGATCAGCCGGCGTGCCACCTGCACGTACGGCAGGTTGTCTGCTCCCTTGTAGGAGGCTGGGTCCTTGTTCATGCGGTTGTTGATCGTGTACTTCGTCGGGGTGATCTCGTTGTCGCGGATCTTCTGCGACATGTCCTCGAGGTACTGGTAGATCTCGTTGAGAGCCTCGTCCGGATCCAAGTCGCCGAGAATCCTGTTGAGCACCTCGGTCGAAATCTCCTTCGACAACTCACAGAACTCTCTGCGCTTCATGTCGAGACCCTTCACCTCCAACGTGAGCCTCTCCTCGTCCTTCACCTTCACAGAGTTCAGCGCGGCGTACTTCTTCTTGGCATGCAGCAGAAGCCTCTTGAACACGTTGTCAATATCGATCTCAAGCAGCTTGTAGCGCTCGTTGACCTTCGCCTTGAAATCCTCGCCGATCTTGATTGCCTCCTCGTAAGAGCCACAACCCGTGTCGATCATGACGGAATCGGTGTCACCGTACACAACACGCAGGCCAAGCGACTCGGCTAGCTGTCTTGTGTTCATCAAAATCTCACGCCCCTTGTTGGTGACGAGCATGGCCAGCGGTTTGGCGTAGAAACGAGACTGGACGTATCCCAGACAACCGTACATCGAGTTGGCAGTCAGTTTCAGCGCCTGCTGCTTGATATCGTACTGTGCTTTCTCAACAGCGGTTGCCCTTGGATCCTTCAGCAGTTTCTTCACCTCGCGTCTCCTGTTGACGAGAGCGGCCAACAGTTTCGGCAAAACACCTTGCTCCACAGAAGACTCGGGCGCTTCGGGTAGCAAATCGTTGTCGTCCTTCGACCTTTCAACGGTTGTGAAGCAGATGTTGAACTCCTGTATGATGCTCGGATACAGAGAGTTGAAATCCATGACCAGCACATAGTTTTTGTGGAGACCCTTCTCGGGCTCAAAGACAAGACCACCTTGGAATTTGGCCTTCTTGCTGGAAACCTGGTGAGCTTCGTCATCCACCGCATCTATGGTCTTTGGAGCAGCGTTACGCTGGAACTTGTTCTCCTTGTCCGGAACGAGGTATCCCTTCTTCGTGAACTCGTGGAGCAAGATATACTCGTTACGGCCGGCCCTGGTACCCCCAAGCGTAGCAGCCCATGAGTTACCTGCCAGGTTGGTGAGCTGTTTCGACAGCGACAGGATCTGCATCGTGAAGGCGATTTCAGCCGTGATGACAACGTTTGTGGCGTTCTCCTTGAGTGCGGGCAACAGAGAATCCGCGCTCTCCGCATACTGCGGCTTGTTGTAGTTGATCTCCATTCCCGAGTGTTTCTTCTTGCACACAATCTCGTACATCTCTGGCAAATCCCACGAATTGCACTTCGTGGAAAGAGACTGACCCATTTCGTTGGCGATATCACAGAGAAGTCTACCGTGGAAAATCTCGCGCACGAGAAAAGTGCTGTTACCACGCCCGAATCCATTGGGCCAGGCCTTGCGGCTACGGCGACCTAGCGAACTCCACGTGGTGACTTTGTTCTCGAAGAGTCTGTGCACCAGCAGATCCAGCGAGATGTTCTCCAGTCTGTGACCTATGAACACATCGGGATCAGCACGGGTCACGAGAGCACAGAAGTAGTTGAGCATGACCTTCTCGCTGGGGAAAGTGCGGAGTGGGAAACCATCCTTGTTGGCAAGCTGGCTCAGTCCCGGTGGGAAAGTACTAGCACCAACAGGTCTCACAAGGGTGATGACGCTGTCGGGGCCCTTCTCGTATGGCAAGTCCTGTGGAACGCTGTTGAAAGTCGCGAGAGAGATAGAAACAAGCTCCTGCTTGTTTGTCTTGGTGTTCAGAACAGACTGTGTGGAGATACCCATTAGCCTCAAGTCTGGTGGGCCTGGCTGGACTGCAAGTGGGGTTATCTTGTTGGGAGAGCCAACTGCAATTTCAACTTTACAGTGAGACGTGTTCCTGATGGACCTGAAGTCGGCGTCCTTGATCTCTATCCAGCAGGGACCCATGACGTTTCTCTGAACGACAAAGTTCTCAAATGGAGTGGAGTTTCCACCAAACACGTGGCAGAAGGTATCACCTTCGAGCTCAGATGGGATGGTGACACCGTTCTTTTGAGGCGTCTTGAAGGGGAGAAGCACCTTGAGATAATCGGCCTCTGCTGGGATGCCGGCAAGCTCAAAGGCGTACTTCTTGTGCTCTGTCTTATGCTTAAGCTGATCAACGCCGTAACTTGCAATCAAGACAGGGATGACCTCCTCGGCAACGTCTTCTGGAGTCACCTCTTCTTCTTCGTCGGATCTCCTGTGTTTTCTGGGGAGGAAGAAGAGCTCTCTGTTCATGCCGTTGACCTGCACCATGCACGAAGCGAGATCGCCACTGGGTGTTTCTGCCTTTCCGAACAACAGAAGAGATCCATCCACCTCGGCGTAGTCCAGCCAGAACATCTTGACGGTTTCTCCAAACGCGTCGGCCTCCAGCTTGGGCTCGATCTTTGCTGGCGATGAAGACGCAAAAGAAGTGGCAGATCTGATGGGAGACGAGGATGCAAGCGGCATGTCCTTGGACGCAGCCAGGTTCACCTCTCTCTTGATCTTTGACGTGACCGTTCTCTTTCTCGACACAACAACCTCATCTTCGGACTCGGACTCTTCTGGCTCCTGTTTGACCTTTGTGGGCGACGAAGCAACCCGTGCTGGTGCGTCCTGTGGTTTGGTTGGAGACGAGATGGAGTAGTCTATAGAGTCGTTTGTCGGAGGCTCCTCGATATCGCTGCTGAGCTTCTGTCTCTTGGTCGAGGCAAAGTCGTCGTCGTCGTCCTCTGCAAGCGCGAGGCGTGACTTGACGAGGTTTGCCTTGGCAGACATGGATGGGCTGTTGCCAAAGGGCGACGAGGTCTTCTTGACGGACGAGAACGGGTCCTTTCTGGAGATGGAGCCAAAGGGGCTGGCGGTCTTGGTTGCGCTCTTCTTCACCTCGAACGAGTCGAGGATGTCGTCCACAATGCTCTTGTCGATGACCTTCTTGGGTTTCTTCTCGTTTGCGTCTGGCTTGAAGAAGCTGTTGATCGTGCCTGTCTTTCTGACCTTGGGCTTCTTCTTCTTCTCGTCCACCTCCTCGGCCTCGTCTTCCGAGTAGTACGGAGCAGCTGTGTCCCATTCATCGGCACCGGTTTCCACATACCCCTCGCCGTTATCGTCAACAATGAAGTCCTCCTCCAAAAGCTGGTCTCTCTGGCGCTTCCTGTAGTCGTCTTCGTCCACCTCGTCGTAGATATCCGCTTCAGACTCGGACTCTTCAACCACCCGGCGACTGGACCCGGCAGCCCTGGCCTCTCTCAATCTAGCCAGCTTGTCTGCTCTTGCCATGATTGTTTGTTTGTTGTTGTCAGAGGGGAAGAGAAGGGGAGGAAGAAGGAACGCGCGACGCGTCTTTTGGCGTCCCGTCGCGTTGCCCGTCGCGCAGATGGCAGAACTGGGCTTATGTAAGCTGGTCAAAGCAATCCGATTGGAGCACGACCCTGATGAATAATCCGCCAGAGAGAATTGGATGGAATGCCGCTGGGACGAAGAGTCAACAAGGGCGGATCCCATTCTATTTATTATGTCGGACGAAGGAAAGTGTCCGGTGGACCACTCAACGAGAGAAGCGTGGCTGAAGAAGCACAAGGAGGCGCCCCACCCGGTGGAGGAGGCCACATGTCCGGTTGACCACGAGGCCCGGCAGTCCTGGGCCAGCAAGCTGCTGTGGGCCGCTCCGGCCAGCACACCCACCGCGAGTGGTGTGCCGGTGGTGGAGGCGGTCGAGGAGGCGGCGTGCTCCTCCGACAAGCTGCACGGGGCGCCCGTGCTGAGGTCGAACGTGAACCTGCCTGTCGAGAGGGAGGTGTCCAGCATCCCCAGGACGGGAGCCGGGTCCAACTGGGTGTACCCGTCGCAGAAGCAGTTTTTCGAGGCGATGCAGCGGAAGAAGTGGGATCCGCAGGCCCAGGACATGAAGTCGATCGTGCCCATCCACAACGCGGTCAACGAGCGGGCGTGGTACCAGATACGGCTGTGGGAGCAGGGCCAGGGTGGCGACTCGTGCGGAGGGATCCAGCTGACGAGCTTCAAGGGCGACTCGAAGAAGCTGACCCCGCGGGCGAGGCTCAAGTGCATTTTTGGCTACGAGCGTCCGTTCGACCGCCACGACTGGACCGTCAACCGGTGCGGCAAGGAGATCGAGTACGTGATCGACTTCTACGGAGGCAAACCGGACCCGAACAACCCTGCAGCGCCCAGCTTCTACCTGGACGTGCGCCCCAAGCTCAACAGCCTCGAGGGAGTGCGTCTGAGGGTCGCCAAGGCGCTGGGCCTCTAGACTTGTACATAGTGAGCACTTCTTGAAAGATTATACACAGGATAGCTCAGACTGGGATTCGTATGTACACGGTGGCTCAGAACCTGTTGCCCATGGCTCCGTTCTTGCCGACGGTCTGCATGCTCTGTGCGGGGTTAGTAACCGGTGCGTGGCGGTTTTGACAGGCAAACTTACCTCGCCAACCTTGACGTTAGCCTCAAAGTACTTGGCAACACACCTGTCGATGCAGGTGGTCTCGTTCTTGGTCAGATCGCCCTCGGTGTAGCTCTTCTCGTAGCACTTCTTGTGACACGAGTCGACCAGCCTGGCTGTGTTAGTCGTCTGCTGCTTTGCTGCTTTGCTGCTTTGCTGCCGGCTCTGTTGCTGCCGCTTGCCGCTTTGGTACTTACTGGTTGAACATCGTGGTGACCATATCAAGCTCGGCCTCAGCGGCCTTGATCTTCGCCTCAGACGACAGCGATGGAGAGCTTCCCAATCCGAAAAACGACATTTTATGTTTTATTGGTTTCTTTCGCAGAGAAGAACGGCGGCAAAGCCTTGGTGAAGCCCTCTTTGGTCGACGGTGAGAATTTTTTAATCGGGGCACTACGGGCATTGATTTCGGCGAAACACATTAAAACGTAAAGGTAGAGGTAAAATCATAGCGGCGAGTTCAGCTTGAACTCCTCGGACTTGTCCTGCTTGGGCTCGTAGCCCGGGAGGTGTCTGTAGCCAACGACGATGCCGCGCAGCGCGTCGCCGGAGCGCATCACGAGCACGCCCAGCGTCAGGTTGCACGCCAGCAGCACGAGCGTGAAGATGCCAAACGCGATGAGCGACCTGCGACCGGGGATGTCTGCGGGGTACTTGTGGTAGAGACGCACGAGCTTGAAGATCACGTAGGCCATGCCGCACAGGTACGCCAACACGGAGACCGCCAGCCCGGGCTTGGAGCGGCGCACGGCCACGTAGTCTGCGAACCAGAGCACCAGCATTGACAGGGGCATCACCACCAGCGTCAGCGCAAACTCCACGTCGGAGCGGTTGATGAGGATCAGGATGAACTGCAGCGCAAACGCAGGGAAGAAGAACGCCGTGAGGAACAGCGCGGTGCGGTGGAGGTGGAAGTACATGGCCTTGAGCTGCGTCTTGGCGTTGAGGCCGATGTCAAAGGCGCTGAGCCCGCCAAGCTCGTCCGAGAGATACAGGTGCGAGAGGCACATCTGCACCAGACACGTCACGCACGACACGGCGATGACGGCGATGGACGCGCCCTTGGTGGCGGGCCCCCAGTTGCCCGTCAAGTCCGGCAGCAGCGTGATCTTGAGCTCGTGGTACTGGATCCCGCAGTACACCGCCATGGCCGCGAGGAAGATGAGCAGCGAGTACAGCTGCAGCACGCTCTTGGACACAAACACGACGGCCGTGGCCAGCACCTGGTACAGCTCCGCAAACACAAACAGACCGAGGTACACCGCAACCCCGCGGCTCTTGCCCTTGTCGTATGTGCTGGCGCCTGGCCCGTAGAACGCGTTGTCGCGCACGTGCTCCCGCGTGAACACGGCAAAGATGTAGCTCTGCAGCGTGAGCACGATGATCGCAGAGATGTACGAGATGAACAGGAAGAGGTGCTTCGTGGGAGTGTACGGCCACACCCTGCTGCACACACGCGTCACCCAGTACGGAGCACCCACCTCGGTCTGCACGTCGTCCGCGTGGTACGACGACGCCTCGTCGTCGGTCAGCGACCTCTCCTCGTCGAAATCCGACGTCTCGCTGGACGGAGACGCCACCAGTGTGCTCTTGTGCGATTCGGGTATTCCAGTATACGACATCCCGGGTATGTTTGTCTTGTCTTTGAGCAGAGAAGAAGAAGGGGGAACGCGGTTTCGACAGGGAATCCGTCCTGCTCATCGGGGCTTTTTTTAGAAACTCGGATCGAGGCTGTGCGGTTTTTTTTTTTTGAATCGATGCGACTCGCGCAGGACACGTGACTGCCTTGCTTATCTATGGGCGGCAGGATTGTGTCCCGTTGATCGCGTATATATATCGTTCCGCTGGATCTTATGTTTTTAGTCGCCTAGCTGATCGCAGCTCTTTGTGGTGGTCTGGTGCGTTTCGCCGTATCTCGTTGTTTTGCCTTGTTTTTCCTTGTCTTCCATGTTTCAGCCAATCGCAGGCCTTATCTCAGGTAACCCCGCTCCTGAGGAACCACCCAACCAGCTATATAAGGAGCTGGTTTCGCCCTGCCAATTTGGATGATTGGGGAGGTCAGAGAGCCAGTCCAGCTCACCGGCAGTATATCTTGCCTCCAGGTTTCCATCCAACCCCATATCTGTGTATCTCTGTCGATAGGATGCCAGCCTCCGCAGAGTCTGCATGGGCAGATCTACCCATCGAAGTATGGAGCATCATCTTCTCAAAGCTGGACCCGCGATCCAACTGGAATCTCGGGATGTCCAATAAGAAAATCAACGTGGCCCTCGAGGCGTTTCCATGGATGACAGACGAGCAGAAGAAGAGTTGGAGCTTGGAATACTTGGGGTACCCGGAGTTAGACACAAGCAGACGTGTGTACCTGCGGAGGTCTTTCCAGGATGGTCGGATCAGAGAGATGATTACAGGCGTTGTGTCCACGGGGAAGGGTCTCAAGGAGCTAGTTGAGTATGTCGCCAAAGTTGGGGACGAGGCAATCTCGCAGCTCCTCGGTGAGCAGGAGGACCCCTTCGAGATTTTGTTCCGAGAGTGCAGTAACATCGATGAGGTCCAAGGGGTAAGTGGGAAATACAAATTTTGGAGAGACGGTGACTTTGGAGAGAGAAAACGGCTAAGATGGGAATGGATGGCTATTTGGAGAGACGCCTCGAATCGAAGGATGCGCAAACTTAGCCATGTCACTCTCGCAAATCGCCTGTTGGATATCCTCAGGTACCGGAAACTGGCTGATGTTCTGGTTCGTTATACGAGCCGTGGAAAGAGCGTGCGTTCCAAAATAGAAATCCACCTCGATCTCTGCCTTATCGAACCACATTACTTCCAACTCTTGAGACACCGCCATATGATGCTGAATGAGACGTTAGAGCAGTTCAACAATTCTGTTAAGCCCCAGGATTTTGGGCAGCAACTCCTCGCTATGATGGACATATTCATGGCCAAATTTTCTCGGACAGACTACGGCGGATCTGATTTTCTTTACGGCTCTCAGATGGGCTTTTTGTCCTTTTACGACCCTTTCAAACACAAAGCCCCACAAGGGATCGAGGAATGGGGGTTTCTGTACTATGATATGTTCACTCACTCTGGTTTGACCTGCTTTACTGAGTGTGATTTAGCTGGGTCCTTCGCCACTGCCTCTCATGCTCATTTCTTGGTGGTCAGTGATGGGATACATGTGTGTGAGGTTTGGCCAACCGCTAGAAGGGTGCAATACTTGGAGACGTATCCGTTGCACAACTTCTTCCTTGTGAATTTCGACAATGAAAGAGCTTTAAGCATGGTCGTATACCTGATGGAGTGCTTGAGCCGCACTAGGATATCAAGACATCACATTTTGCGCGTGCATTGGCCTTCCAGCCTCCCCATTTGGTCTGCTGCTCAGGAACTGATGCTCCAGGAAATACTACCCTGTATTGAACTCGCATACCCAAATCAAGTTTGCCAATTGTTCGAGACCATTACTCGCAGACCATGTCAAGGTATTGATGAAGATTTCGATATCGATCAAGAGTTCTGGCCCCCTTCTCGCAAACAGATGTTGAGAAGAATGATTCACATTAGTGAGTTGTGCGAGGCTATTATCAAGAGTCCATATGAATGCACCTACGAAGAGCTCTTCTTTGGTTCGGTTGAGGAAGACGTCGAGCTTACGTACAGCGATTGGGTTAGCATGAAAGCTCGTGAGATCAGAGATATGAAATTAGGCGAGGGCGCTTTTCAGATTGGAAATATCTGTGAGACGGGGGGAGATGGGGACCCCAGATGCATAATATGCATCTTGGAAGATGATTCAGGAAAACTGATCCCCGTTGTGAATGGAATTCATGGATTCGAACACAAACCCGAAGATGGTCTTGTGCTATACAGACCGGAAGATTGGGTGAGAAACTATGACGTTCACAGAGATGACAACATACTCGCCTCGGGATGGGGTCGTCGAATGGGAATCTACTTTGACTCATTTGACTGGGAGCGCAGGAGATTTGTTCCCAGCAAATTCTTTGAGGCTTGGATCGCAAAACTCACTAGCTAGTATACATCTAATATGTAATTCACGGGAAACGTGCTGAGGAGCTTGATTGGAGATAGAAAGGCAACACTAGAAGTTTGAAGCGTGATTCCGAGCGAGCGTCGCAGTACCTGAGAATCCGAATCGCTCCAAATAGGCGGACTAGTCACACCATCAAGCCCTAGATGAGAATCCCAGATCAGAACATATCCGCTCTCTCAAATATGAAGAGAATTCTCCAAAATCCGGTCGTTCCAAAAAAGCACCCATTCTGACTGTGAGAGTCAGGCGGCGTAGCACGTGATTTCTCGGCACCGATATGCGGTGCCAGTCTCCAAGCTCGGCCGTGTCCGCTGCGCGTTAGCTGGTCTTTATCCTGTGCTGAGCGCTCGTTGATACGCCTGGCCATGCCTGTTATCATCTCGCGCGAGCCGAGGCGGTGCGGCGTCGCTTAGTGTAAAACTCAATTAGTCACGCACGCCCCTCGTTTCTATGCGAAGGAAGCAGCAGCAGCACCCTGAGCGGTTCACGCTTTGCAACGCGAGACAGGGAGCTGTACCGATTGACCGTGTCCATAGAACGTGGGACACATTGCATCCAGCCAGCTGCAGCGGACGAAGCATCCGGTATTTCCCCTCTTTTGCATCTTGTGTGTGACGGTTTCACGCGCGTTCCACCCTAAGCCCCATGAGTTACTCCCAGAGACAGTTTGTGCACACCACGTCCGAGAGACGCGCGTCTGTGGTTGTGGGCTCAGTGGGCCGCTCCGGTCTGTACCTCCCGTCCGACTTCCTGTCGCCCAAAGTGACGCCCACCGAGGTTGCGTTTGCAGACGAGGACGTGTCTGACGAGGAGGCGGATCTCGAGCACGGGGCTGTTTCCAGAAAGCCGTCGCGCCAGCTGTTGGCCGAGGAGGCCGAGCTGCTTGCTGCCAGCAGACTGCCCATCAGGCGGTACTCGATCCCGGACTCGACCAACCCGTTTGCGTCCGAAAACACCCCTCTGATCGCCAAGGACCCTGACGCCATTGCCGAGTCGTGGGACGACGCCGTTGCGCACGGGGGGATCAAGACCACCGCCAGGCTCGAGGCCAAGGTGCTGACGACCTCGTCCATCCCGCTGGTGATCACGTTCGTGCTGCAGAACTCGATGTCTGTGGCGTCGGTGTTCTCGGTGGGCCACATCGGCAAGGTGGAGCTTGCGGCCGTGACGCTCGGCTCGATGACCGCCAACATCACGGGCTACGCGCTGATCCAGGGCCTGTCCACGTCGCTCGACACCTTCCTGCCACAGGCCTACGGTGCACAGAAGTACAAGCTCGTCGGCCTCATCTTCCAGAGGTGCACTGCGCTCATCACCGTGTGCATGTTCTTTGTGTGTCTGTCGTGGTGGTTCTTTGGCGAGGCTGTGCTCATCAAGGCTCTGCCCGACCCGTCGAGCGCGTACCTGGCCGCTCAGTACCTCAAGGTGGTGTCGTTTGGCATTCCAGGCTACATCTTCTTCGAGACGGGCAAGCGGTTTCTGCAGGCGCAGGGCATCTTCCACGCGGCCTCGTACGTGCTGTTTGTGTGTGCTCCGCTCAACGCCATCATGAACTACGTGTTTGTGTGGAACTCGGTCGTTGGGCTGGGCTACATCGGAGCCCCTCTCTCCGTCAGCATCAACTACTGGCTCATGGCGATCGGACTGCTCCTCTACACGGTGACCACCAAGTCAGATGTGAACCCGATGAAGTGCTGGAACGGCATTCAGATCGCCAAGGCCTTCAAGAACTGGGGTGAGCTCATGTCGCTGGCGCTGCCCAGCGTGATCATGGTGGAGGCCGAGTTCCTCGCCTTTGAGATCCTCACGCTGCTCGCCTCCTACCTGGGAACCACCGCCCTTGCAGCACAGTCTGTCATCGCCACGATGGCCTCGCTGACCTACCAGGTTCCGTTCGGCATCTCCATCGCCAGCTCCACCAGAGTCGCCAACTTCCTCGGTGCGCAGCTCCCGGAGTCGGCAAGGATCACGACGAAGGTCACCCTGATACTCGGCACGGCCGTCTCTCTGTTCAACTCCATCTTCTTCCTGGCGGGCAGCTCCTTCATCCCCAAGTGGTTCACCAATGACCCGGACGTGATCGCAGCCGTTGGTGAGATCATGCCCCTCATCGCCGTGATCCAGGTGTTCGATGCGCTCAACGCCGTCTCCGCAGGCTGTCTGAGAGGCCAGGGTATGCAGAAGATCGGAGGCTACGTCAACCTGTTTGCGTACTACTGTGTTGGTATCCCTCTGGCTTTCCCACTGGCTTACTGTACGCCTCTCAGGCTGTTCGGTCTGTGGATCGGCGTTGGCCTTGCCCTGCTCATCATCGGAGTCGTTCAAGGATACTACTGTCTGTCTGCCGACTACCAGGTGCTGGCCAAGGAGGCTGCGGAAAGGAGTAACCGCGAATGAGCCAAGTTCAAAACCTCTGTTTGTATACATCTCACCTACCTAAAGTGGTTCACTGTTGCAGACTTATAGAATCGCGTAGCAGATCGGTGATGTGCTCAAGCACCTCGCCTGCCTGGTGTCTCACCAACACGTCGTTGTCCGTCTCCTTCACGTACCTCAGCGAGGCGAGACACGTCTGTGCGTAGCCCCTGGGCACGCTGTACAGTCCTTCGGAGCTGCTGATGAGGTCGTTCAGGAGCACAATGGCCGACCTCCGCATTATCGCTGCGTCTTTTGCGGTTTCCAGCTTGAGGATGCCGAGGGCACAGTCGAGAACGTCAGTCAGGTAGTCCGCCATGCCACCGGGAGAAACACGGCAACACACACCGAGCAGAGACATGGAGGACATCCGTATACGGTCATCCGAGGCTGTCTCTCCTCTCCTCACCAGCGCCAGAGTGGCGGTGGCTATGAGCGATGCAGCCTCCCCCGTGAGGGTCTCATCCGACCTGTTGATGAAGCGCAGCAGCACCTCTCCCAGCCTGAGTCTCTCGTCGATGTCGGCCTCCGGGTCTCTGTATATCTCCAGATACTGCGGAAGCACGTCTCTGGACATCTCCAGCAGCACGTCGAGACCCTTGATCACGTTGAGATACACAAACGGCTCCGGGTCCCTGAGCTGGTTCAGATGCAGGTTGACCACAAAGTCCACCGACACGATCTCCGACTTCTTCTCGATCAGCTGGCGCAGCAGGTACAGTCCGTGGGCCCTGATGGGCACCAGTGGATCGTTCAGACTCGTGATCGCCCTTTCGAGCACAGCTTCGTCTGGGTTCTTGCCCGCCCTCAGCGCACCGCCGCTGCTGTCGAGGATCTCGTCTATTCTGCTCAGCAGCGCCGTGGCAGCCTTGTTTGTGGACAGTTTGACCAGCAGCGGTTTCAGCGTCTTGAGCTTGTCTGCGCTGGTGGTGCTGAGCTCGTCTGTCTCCGAAAGAATCGCCGAGAGAAGCTGCAGCACAACAGACAGCGATTCGTGCGAGATGTCTTCCTCGTCGTCCGAGTCCTCGTCGTCCGAGTCTGCGTCCTCCGGTTTGACGATACTGGCGAGATCGGACCTGGCCGGCGCCTTGGATATGCCCTCTAGCACGCTGGTAACCACGTCAAGCATGCTGTCCGGTGACCTCGACAGCCTCTCTCTGTGTTTCTCGGTGATGCTCTCCAGAACACGCAGGTCCACCAGTGTGGCGAACGGATCGTCCTCCTCGCCTGCAACCAGCAGCCGTTCCGTTCCGTTGTCGTTGACCTTGAGCCAGCGTCGCAGCACCTTCAGGAACTCCTCCTCCACCAGGTTGTCGTCGATGTCTTTGAAGATCTCCATCAGCAGATCCGTCGCCTGCTCCATGGCGCTGAACAGCCTGGTGTGGTCGATCTTGCTCATTCCGACGGGCTTGGTCCGGATCAGCGCCATGTCGCTGCGACCAACCCCAAACTCCCAGTGACCGCCATCCTGCACAATGAGGTTCCGGGCGAGTGCGTCGAGCCACTGCACGTCGTTGGCGATGTGCAGAGCAGACACGATGGCGTTCTGGACGATGGCTGTCTCCGCACCCCGCTGCTTCTGGTAGTTCAGGTACGTCCACAGCGGCACGATGAGCGGCCCGAGCAGCGTGGAGATGATCTCGGGGGAACCGTTCTTGGTGAAGGACAGGAACACGTTGAATGCGTTGTTGAGCGCGGCTTCCGACGTGAGTACGCCGTCCTCCGGCTTGGCCTCGGGCCTCGGTGGGCAGAAGCAGGTCCAGACCCGCTGCAGGACAAAGTCCACCACGATTCTGCGGTTGATGGCGTACAGCGACTCGACGACGTGTGCCGCAACGGACGTCATCACCGGCCGGTTCACAAACACGAGGATGTCGTAGAGCTGGCGCCCCACGTTCGCAAAGTGCTCCCTCGGAGCCACGTCTGCGGGCCGCTGCAGCAGCACGCGGGTGATGTGGTCCACCTTCTCGACGCTGATCTCCTCGTTGTCGCGGAGCCCGCCGATGTACTCGATCACGGCCTGCACGCCGTCTGCGCGCTCCGTGGTCAGCCTGGCAAGCCTCTGCGCGACAAACGAGCGGAAGTAGGCTGCTGGCGAGGGTACGAGCAGACTGTACACGAGGAACAGGTCGTATGTGTCGGACTGCGACTCCAGCAGCTGCACCGTGCGGCTAAACTCGCGGGTGTCGGCGTCGGAGGCGCCTGGTCGCGACAGCAGGTACACCGCGCTGGTCAGCACGTCGGTGAACCCGGTGCCCTTCAGCATGAGATCGCGCACGTCTCCTCCGGCCTCGAACACGGCGGCCATCGCCCGCACGATCGTCCGCAGCAGGCGCACGTTGTGTGGCGGAGGGACTCGGGTGAACTTCATGGGCCGGTCGAAGCTCTTGAGGCGGCGCTTTTCGAGCGGGATGCCCACGTTGGCCGGCAGACTCGCGTACACCCCGTTCACCACGATCAGGTTGGTGAGTGCGCCCAGCAGCTTCATGTCGTGGAGCGCGATGGCGATCATGTCGGCGCCCAGCCGGGCCTTCTTGCGCACTGCGTCGCGCTGGATGTCGCCCAGGCACGCCAGCAGCGCCTCCACCACCACGCCCGTCTGCTCCGTGCGGTCTGCGGGCTGCTCCGGCCGGATCCTGGCGTACACAACGCCGACGGCGTCCTCGTTGGGGCCCATCGTGATCAGCGCAGCCAGCCGCTCGAACGTGCGGTCCAGCGGGTCGCTCGACACCCACTCGGGCGCTGTGAGCTCGCTGTGGGCGTTGATCACCCTCCTGAGCTCCGTTCTGTCCATGGTGAGGAGGAACAGAGGCCTTAGTAAGGAGGAACAGAGGCCTTAGTAAGGCCGAACCGGGAAACGATCCGACCCGACCCGGTTCCGGGCGGGACCCCCTGACTTCCGAGGGCGATGAGGCTTCCGTCCCACCAAAAAAATTTTTTGCCGAAACCCTCCAGGCTCTCCAGCCACATTTTGCAATAAATCACACGATGGCACAGGTCGAACTGACACAGGAGGACATGGACAACATCATCGTCGACGCCCGGATCGGCGACCTCGAGATCCTGCAGGAGATCTTCGCGGAGATCGAGCCGAAGCTGCTGCTGAGCATCCAGGACGCCACCAGCAAGGTCAGCGCGGTGCACATGGCCGCGGCCAACGGCTTCGCCGAGGTGGTGGATTACCTGCTGTCGCTGCTGTCGGCGGAGGACGCCAAGACGCTGGCGAACAAGCAGAACCAGCACGGGAACACCGCGCTGCACTGGGCCGCGCTCAACGGGCACCTGGAGACGGTGCAGGTGCTGTGCCGGTTTGGCGGCGACGCGCTCATCCAGAACCGCCGGGGCCACGACGCGATATACGAGGCCGAGAACAACGACCGCGGCGAGGTGTCGAACTGGCTGCTGGAGCACTTTGCCGTGGAGCCCGAGAGCGACGGCGAGCCGACCGAGGCCGTGGACATCCAGCCGGGCACAGAGATCAAGGCTGCCACCGAGGAGTCGCACGCTGCGTTGGAGGCGCTGACCAGCGAGACGAAGCAGCTGAGCGTGGATGGGGAGACGGAGGAGCCGAAGCAGGAGCCGCAGCCGCTGGAGGAGGCCAGCCAGTGAAGCGCACCGTGTACATTTATCGATCGAATGCCGATTTTCCGCGTTTTGTATTCCGAACCGACGTTTCTGGAGCGTTGCGTGCGCCGTTGCGTGCGCCGATGCGTGCGCCGCGCGTCACACTCGCGTTTCGTTGTATTTAGGTGTAGCCGGTCTGATGTTTACGCGGGCAAGCGTAAATCTGGGCGAAGGGGTGGGCACCAATTTTTTGCTCTTCGCTGGACCGCCCGGTGGCGCGCCGTGAGCCATCCTTTCCATCACCAGCTTTCCACCATGGCCGACGTTGAGGAACCTAAGGTAGTCGAGGAGCTCGGGTTCGACCCCAGTCTGAAGAAAAAGAAGAAGAAGAGCAAGAGCTCGGAGGACGGCACCCCCGAGCCCGCCAGCGCGGGCGACGACGAGGATCTGCTGGCCGGGCTGAAGAAGAAGAAGAAGAAGAGCAAGGACAAGGCGGACGTTGCCGTGGACGAGGCGGCCGAGGCCTTCGACGAGCTGAAGCTCAAGAAGAAGAAGAAGAAGAAGGCCGCGGTGGTGGAGGACTTTGACAAGCAGCTGGAGAAGGCGGGTGTTCTGGACGACGACAACAAGGAAAACACGCCGGAATCCGTGGCGGTGCCCGGCGAGAAGACGGGAATAGACTACGAGTTCCTGCTGAACCGGTTCTTCGGCATCCTGCGCGAGAACAACCCGGAGCTGGCCGGCGGCTCCGGCTCCAAGCTCAAGGTGCCTCCGCCCATCTGCCAGAGAGAGGGAAACAAGAAGACGCTGTTTGCCAACGTCCAGGAGATTGCCGCGGTGCTGCAGAGGAACCCGGAGCACATCATCCAGTACCTGTTTGCGGAACTGGGTACCTCCGGCTCCATAGACGGCCAGAAGAGACTCATCATGAGAGGCCGTTTCCAGCCCAAGCACATCGAGAACGTGCTGAGACGCTACATCGCCGAGTACGTGACGTGCAAGACGTGCAAGTCCATGAACACCGAGCTCAAGAGGGAGAGTGCCAACAGACTGCACTTCATCGTGTGCAAGGCCTGTGGCTCGACAAAGTCTGTCTCCTCCATCAAGACTGGTTTCCAGGCCCACGTCGGTCGCAGAAAGAAGTAAAGTTATCATAGTCGTTATTCATCTACTGCGCTCCCTGTAGACGAGCCGCGTCGGCGGCCTCCTGCCACTCGCGCGTGCCGTACTTGAGGATCCGTATGTTCTGCAGCTGCTTCACCTTGCGCCACGCGAAGAACAGACTCACCAGGTCCGACGCCACCACCACCGCGAAGCACCCGACCAGGTTGCGCACGAACGTGGCCTGGTCCGGAGTCGACACGCTGCGGTTGATCACACCCACCAGCGCCGGGATCCTCGCGAGCAGCTGGCGGCTGACGTACTCGCCCGCCGCGGGCCACACCAGCGTGGTGGCCACCGAGTAGTAGAACCGGTGCTTGGAGAACAGGGACCCAAAGTCGGTCCGGAAACAGCTCTCCAGCTCGCGCCGGAGCCTGGAGAACCGGATCTGTCTGATGCGCTCGCTGGGCACGATGTGGTGCAGCACGCGTCTGAAGAAGATCCACAGGCTGCTCTGGCTGGTCTTGAGCGCGTTCTCCAGCTTGATCCGCTCCTCCTCCTCGGCCAGCTGGATCTCGTTCTCCTCCTCGTTCTCCTGCTCGATCTGGTCCAGTGTCTGCGTGGAGAGACCGTCCGCAATGAAGCAGGGCTGCACGGACTTGGCCCAGCGGTAGTACACCCGGTTGTACGTCAGCCGGTACAGCAGCCCGTACACAAACTTGACGGGCGCGATGAACAAAAGCGCACGCTTGGGGCCCGCCTGCAGCACGCTGGAGGCCTCGCTCATGAACAGCATCGGGAACACCTGCACGAAGGCCTCGTGCATCGCGGGCGCAAAGGGCTTCTTCAGAAAGTAGAGGTACGGCGGGATGGCCGCCGTGATCAGCAGGAACCGCGCCACCGGCAACCGCCCCCGGTCGATCGCGTTCACGAGACTCGTCGCGTGCGGAACGTCAAACAGCGACAGCTGCACGCTGTTGGGAGCGAGTGTCTGCAGGATCTTCATGCCGCTGGCGGAGCAGCCGGCCGTCATGCCCAGCGCGTACGAGGCCACCGTGGACGACACCAGGGTCGAGATCACGGTGACGCGCGTGAGCGCACTCACGCAGTCCTGGAAGGTCCGGTGCAGGTTCAGCAGCGAGCCGGAGCTCGTCTTGAGGAAGATCTCCTTCTTGCACTGCGGGCAGTTCACCAGCACCGACGCGGTGTCGGCGAGAATCGGGACGCCCACCAACGGGTTCTGCAGCCCGATGTTGAAGAGCACGCCGTTGCGGTGGTTGCGCGGGTTCTCGTTCTCGCGGCGTCGCTCCTGCATCTCCATCGTGGAGATCCAGTTCAGCAGACACTTGCGGTGCGCCACCAGCGAGCACGCACACGGGTGGATCCAGTCCCGCGCGTCGGCCCGCGTGCCCATGGGCGGCACCTCGTCGCCCTCGCCAAGACAGATCCAGCACCGCGGTTGGTCGGCTTGATTCATGTTGTTTGATCGGTTGGAAAAGAAGGAGTCGCCACCGAAAGGCGGGGGCTTCGTCACGGCGCCTATTTCGGACCCAACTGATTACGTAAGCATTATGTGTTTGGCTTACATAAGATATTACATAAGCGAATCGGTTTGGCTGTATTCCAGAGTTTATCAGTCTATCTACCGAAAAGACCAAAAATGCCCTTCTTCTTCTCCCCCGCAGCAGCCTCGGCCGCGGTGTAGCCGATGTAGTTGAACGCAATGTCAAACAGAACCGGCTTGACGGGCACAGGCGCGATGTCCACGTCGAGGGGAGCCACTTTTCGGAGCAGATCCGCCCCGGTCACACACCGGTTGAGGTTGTCGGTGACAAACTCCTTGGTGGCCGTGTGCGCAGTCTCTCTGGCGTACTGTGCGAGCACGTGCACGCGTCTGAGCGAGTGCGCGACCGTCTCCTTGAGGGCGGCCACGTCCGCGTTGGTGGGTAGCTTGCCCGGGAAGGGCGCTGCGATGTGCTTGGCACCCTCGAGGGTCTCGGAGGCCCGCACCACGAGCGCGAGCGCCTCGGTGAAGCGGTCGGAGACGAGATATGCGTTGTATATGTGGAGGGTCTTCTTCGCCGCGTAGAAGGCCTCCAGCGTGGCCAGCGACGCAGACAGCTCGTCGTCGTTGCCCACACCGGGCAGCTCCTTGATCTCTGCGACGGTGGTGAGGATCCCGTCGAGCAGCCTGGCGGCGTCCTTGGTGCTCTCCAGGATGGCCGAGTTCGACGCCGTCGTGCGCGCGAGCCTGGCGTGCACGGGCTCGAGCAGCGCCGCGTCTCTGCGGATGCGCAGGATCAGGTAGCTGTAGGTGATGTAGGTGAGGACGATGTAGCGGACCTGGGCCTCGTCCTCGTCCTCGTTCCGGAAGCGCTCCATCTCCTGGCGGTGCGTCTGCAGCGCCTCCTGCCAGCTGAGCAGCGCCGGGTCGAACGACAGCGCGTCCGCGTCGCTCACGTGCTGCGCCTGGGCCGCCATGATCTTGCGGGCCACGTCCTCGGACCGCAGCGGCGCCGAGTACTGGCTCCACTGCACCTCCCGCAGGATCTGCGCGGCCGCCTCCGCGTCCGAGGCGGTGATGTAGGCCGCATCCGTGTCGTTGATGATGTCCACGGCCTCCTCCAGGAACCCCACGGTGTCGTCGCGGCAGTGCTGGCGCGCGGCGTTGTCGAGGTCGGCGGTGCGGTTGTTGGCGGCCCTGCCGAGCGCCACACGCAGCGCCGGGTCCACGTACGTGTCCACGAGCTCGTTGTAGATCTCGTGGCCGCCGTTGTAGGCGTACAGGAACCGCAGGCTGCACCTGGCCACGGCAAACGCGTTCACGGCGGCGGCCCACTGCTTGCGGGCCACGGCGAGCGAGCCCTGGATCAGCGCCGCGTACACCACGGTCTCGAGGCGCTTGTGCTCGTTCTTCTCGTCTTCCGTGAGCCGCAGCAGCTGCAGCGCGTGTTTCAGCGCGGCCTTGTACTTGGTCACGATGAACTTCTCGCGCGTCTTGGACGGGTGCACCGCCATCACGATCCGCGTCTCCTCCACGTGCAGCAGGTCGCGCTCGCAGGTCGCCAGCAGCACGTCGGCAAAGCGCGGGTCGGCGCGGAAGTCGGCCGCGCTCAGCTGCGACACCTTCTCCTTGGCGGCGTAGTTGCGGGTGTCCTTGGTGTGGATCTTGAGCGAGCGACGCAGCTTCTTGAGCCTCCTGTTGGCGCGCTTGCGGTGTTTCTGGAACGCCTCGGCCGACTGCAGGACGGCGGCGCTGCGGGCGCCGAACGTGCTCTGCAGCGCAAAGGTGCTCTCCAGCATGTATTTCATGGTGGATTGGGTTTGTTTTGGCGGTTCGGTGGCGGTTTCGTTCGCCACCGACGATTTTTGCGATTCGTCGGCAGAATTGGGGTCGGTTGGGGCACGCTGACCCGGGACCCGCGTGGCAGATTGGATTGGATATCAAATTACGTAATGGCTTACTAAGCGATCACGCGGCCCTGATTGGTTGGAGCACATCTCAGGTATATGGGCCGCGTCAGCTTGTTTGGCGCCGTTCGCCTCCTCACCACCACCGAAGTACATTGCACAGCATGTCGGGGTGGTACGGGCTGCTCGGGAAGAGCGTCGGCGAGTGCGGCGAGTGTGAGCTCGTGCGGCGCGCCGGACTCGACTTTTCACGCGCAACCGTGAAGACGTACGGCGACGGCGCCGTGTTCTACAACTGGTACGACAAGGGGATGGCTTTTGGGTTCGTGAGCGACGGCAAGCTGGACAGCGTCGACTTCTACAGCCAGAGGACGGCCGGCGGCGCGCGTGCCATGCAGCCGGTGGCCGATTCCGTCGAGCTGCCGCACGGGATCGCCAAGACCGACACCGGGCGGGATCTGGTGGCGAAGCTGGGAGAGCCTCTGGAGAAGGGCGGGGGCTTCGGCGCCAAGATCGACGTGTGGCTGCGGTGGGGCGATCTGCAGGTGGAGCTGGACAACAAGAGCTGGGACGCTGCTCCGGGGTCAAGGTGGACCGCGCTTACCATCTTCAGGTGAGTATACGGTATTCAGGTGACGATACGGTATTCAGGTGACGGTACGATCTTAGGTGGCAGGCGACTGTTACGGTATCCTCAGGCCACCCTATCCAGTGACTACGCCGTTTGGTGGACTACGTTTCGCTATTCAGTGACTCACGCTATCCAGGTGACTGTACCTCATTCTCCCGATCTTCAGGTCACTCTGACGATCTTCAGGTCACTCTGACGATCTTCAGGTCACTCTGACGATCTTCAGGTCACTCTTACGATCTTCAGGTCACTCTCACGATCTTCAGGTCTCTCTTACGATCTTCAGGTCTCTCTGACGATCTTCAGGTCACTCTTACGATCTTCAGGTCACTCTGACGATCTTCAGGTCTCTCTTACGATCTTCAGGTCACTCTTATGATCTTCAGGTGTCTATACGATCTTCAGGTTACTCTTACGATCTTCAGGTCACTCTTTCGATCTTGAGGTGACTACACGATCTTCAGGTCACTCTGACGATCTTCAGGTCACTCTCACGATCTTCAGGTCACTCTTACGATCTTCAGGTCACTCTCACGATCTTCAGGTCACTCTTACGATCTTCAGGTCACTCTCCCGATCTTACGCTGGCTCTCGCCTCCTTGAGGTGACTACACGATCTTCAGGTCACTCTTACGATCTTCAGGTCGCTCTTACGATCTTCAGGTCTCTCTTACGATCTTCAGGTCACTCTTACGATCTTGAGGTGACTACACGATCTTCAGGTCACTCTTACGATCTTCAGGTCACCTTGAGGTGACTACACGATCTTCAGGTCTCTCGTACGATCTCCAGGTCTCTCTTACGATCTTCAGGTCACCTTGAGGTCTCTCTTACGATCTTCAGGTCACTCTTACGATCTTCAGGTCACCTTGAGGTGACTACACGATCTTCAGGTCTCTCGTACGATCTCCAGGTCTCTCTTACGATCTTCAGGTCTCTCTTACGATCTTCAGGTGTCTATACGACGTTATGACTGCCTTCTCTACCACTACACACCCTGCACCTTGCCGCCCTCGAAGTTCTCGCGCACCCGCAGATAGTGGTCCAGCTCCTCCTTCGACACCGAGGGGATCAGCTCGGTGCGCGCCTTGACGAAGTCCGGCTCGGTCACCGTCACCTCGATGTCCGCGGCGGTCGCCACGTTGTCGAACCACCAGCGCGTGCTCACCGGCCTGTCCCGGCCGGCGTTGTACGCGTGCACCTTCGCGTCCACGGTGCCGGCTACACGCGTCATCGCGTTCAGCATGGCGTCCGAGCACAGCGCGTAGAAATCGGCGCCGGTGTAGGTGAACGGACAGCCGGCGGCGATGCGGGCGAGGTCCACCGACTCGTCGATCTGGAAGCGGCGCGTGAGCGCCTCGATGATCTTGCGCTGCTTGTCGTGGGTGTCCGAGATGCCCAGGTACAGCATCTTGTCGAAGCGGCCGGGCCGCAGCAGCGCCTCGTCCAGCAGATCCGGTCGGTTGGTGGCGCCCACCACGAAGATGCCGTCGCCGCCGTCGCCGCCGCTCATGCCGTCCAGCTCGGCCAGCAGCTGCGACACGATGCGGTCCATCACGCCGCCGGAGTCGCCCTGGTTGCCGCGCTTGGGCGCCACCGAGTCCAGCTCGTCGAAGAACACCACGCACGGCTTTGCGTCTCGCGCCCGCTGGAACACGCGCCGCACGTTGGCCTCCGACTCGCCGATGTACATGTTGAGCAGCTCCGGGCCCTTGACCGAGAAGAAGTTGAGCGCAAAGTTGGTGGCGATGGCCTTCGCCAGCAGCGTCTTGCCCGTGCCCGGAGGCCCATAGAACAGGATCCCGCTGCGCTTCTTGATCCCGCTCGCAAACAGCTCCGGGTGCTTCATCGGCATGTCGATGGTGTCCAGGATCTCGTCCTTCACCAGGTCCAGACCGCCCACGTCCTCCCACTTGACGTTCGGGATGCGCGGGGCCCCGATCGAGTCGCTGAACTTGGCGCGCGTGGCGTTGATGGCGCTCTCGAAGTCGGCTGGCGCGAGGAGCACCTTGCCGCCGGCCGTCACCACCAGCTCGCCGAACGAGACTCCCAGCGTGGCCGCCAGCGCCTCCAGTCGGTCGATGGCGAGGTACTTGGCCTGGTCCACGATGGACATGAGGTCGCGCGGAGACAGACCCGCGCTCTGCAAGGACAGAGACTCCACCGCCACACTCGGGGCCACTGCAAAGTCGTGCTGCGCGTCCTCGAAGCGCAGCAGGTGCTCGAAGATCGCTGTGCGCTCCGTCTCGGAGGGAACGCCCACCGGGATCTCGAACCGGAACTTCGACCGCAGCACGTCCGACACCTTGTCGGGCTGCGAGGTGGACGCCACAAACACAACGCCCGGGTGCGCGATGTACTGCGCTACCGCACCGGCCACCTTCAGCCCGAGGCTGTCGCTCTGGTCGCACAGCGCCTCGATGTTCCGGATGTGGATCACCAGCGGCGAGCAGCTGGCCACCAGCCGGTCCAGCTTGCCCGTCAGCGTTCCGTAAGTCACGCTTTCGTTTCCCGGACTCAGAATCTCGTAGCCGTCCAGCTCCTTGAGGTTCAGCCCCAGCTCGTAGCACACGCTCCTCACCACGTGCGTCTTGCCCAGGTTGCGCGCGGAGCTCGACAGCAGCACCGCAGTCTGCACCTTGATCCTGTGGGTGTTCTTCGGACACGTCCGGAGGATCCTGCGGAGCGTTTGGGCGTGCTCAAACGCCACCGCCGGGTAGTGGAACAGCCGCTGCATGCCCAGGTACTCGCGCCAGTCGGCGTCACGGCGCCCGGGCGGCGCCACCGCCACGGTTCCGCCCTGGACCATGCTGGTGCGCGCCGTGTCGATGAGGAACTGCGCGCTGTCGGCGTCGTCGTCGCGCTCCGCAACCACCTCTGCCACCTGCATCCACGCGATCTCGGTTGGCTGCGCTTCCGGGATCAGCCCGGGCACGCTGGCGCTGTCCTCGCCGTCGTAGGCGCCGAACAGCGCCGCCGCCAGCTCTGCGTTGACCGGGATCGGGATCAGCATGCCCTTGCAGATCACCCGCTGCTTCTGCTCGAAGTACGAGCGCAACTTGAAGTGGAGGGTGCTCTGGACCGCCTTGGCCAGGTTCACGGGCGACACCAGCTTGAGGATCTTGACCTGCTTCGCGGTGGGCACCAGATCCTCCAGCCGCAGCTTCTCGTCCACGCGCTCCACACACACCGTCTCCGGGTGGCCCATGCTCTGCAGCAGCAGCGGCGAAGCGTACAGCGTCGCGGGCTCGAAGCGGTTCGGGTCCACGAACGTGAACAGACGCACGACGCGCGAGGCGCCGCCGCCGAAGATCCGCGCCAGCGACCCGTTCAGGATCCCGAGCCGCGACAGCTCGGTGGTCTTGACACACGCGAAGATGTGCTCGTCCTCGTGCTCCAGCTTGGCCACCCCGGGCACGTTCCGGTAGGCGTCGAGGTCGCGGCGGGCGAGCGGCCTGGTGCTGAGCTCGCGGGCCGCGCCGGCGGCGCCGGCGGCGCCTGGCGCCGGGCCGAAGCCGAGCGACACGAGCGAGTCGTTGAGGTTCTGGAACTCCACCGGCGCGTCGTCCGGCTCCTCGGCGGCCTCCTCGGGCTGCTGGCCCTGCACCGCGGTGACCAGCGTGCTCGGGGTGAGCAGGCCCTGCGGCACGGGCTCGCAGCTGACGACGGTGCCGTTGAGCGGGCGGATCTCGTCAAACTGCCGCAGCAGCGGACTCTCGGCGTCCAGGTCCTGTCTCACCAGTTGCAGGATGCGGTGCTTGGGCGTGTGCTCCAGCAGACGGTACACCTCGGGAGGGAAGCTGATGATGGCCGACTCGAGCGCCACCAGCCTGCTCGGCCGGTACACCACACACGTGCGGATGTCCAGCTCCGAGCCGTGCTTCGTCCACAGCCGGAAGCTCGCCAGCTCACACGTCTGCGGCGGCAGCGCGGGCTTCTCGGAACACGCGTATATGCGGAACGTGTCCAGCACGTTGGAGCCAATCAGCTTGATGGCGAGGTGGCGCGGGCGGCCGAGCTGGGCGCCGAGATCCGCCGAGATCCACAGGTGCTCCAGCGGGCGGTCCAGGAAGTCCCTGAACCGGAAGTGCGCGGTGGTCTCCACCAGCTCCTCGGTGGGTATCGGCATCGTCTGTGGTTGTATTGTGGTGGAGGGGGAGAAGGCGGTAGCCTTGGGCAACTTTGGCGCCGAGATGAGGGGAAATATCTGCTTAGTCAGGGTTGTGTGAGGTGCTTAGTCATCCATGTGAAAAGTGCTTAGTCAGCGTGGCACGGGTCGCTTAGTCAGCATGGCATCGCTTAACCCACAGCAGCGGCTTCCGCGTTTGCGTTTGCCACCCTTCTTCCAGCATGTCGAAGGCGGTGTTCAGGATAATCAGCGGCGCCGTCAAGCAGGACGTGCCGGGGATGACGATCCGGCGCACGATGGGGATCCGCGAGATGCGCCACTTTTCGCCGTTTCTGCTGGTGGACCACTTCACCAAGGCCGGCGCGGGCGGAGGGTTCTCGCCACACCCGCACAAGGGCCACGAGACGATCACGTACGTGCTGCGGGGAGAGATCGAGCACCGCGACTTCACGGGCGCGCGCGGGGTTCTACACGGCGGCGATCTGCAGTTCATGACGGCCGGCAGGGGCATCGTGCACTCCGAGACGCCGCGGGGCAACGAGGTGGAGGGCCTGCAGATCTGGGTGGACCTGCCGGAGGCCCAGAAGGACGTGGAGCCCGGGTACAGGAACCAGAGGGCCGCGCAGGTGGTGTTGCAGGACGGCGTCAAGGTGATCTCCGGCGACGGCAACGCGATGCAGCTGGCCACCGTGCCCGTCGAGTACTACCACTACGACTCGTGGCGGGGCCCGTTCACACGCGCGGTGAAGCACGGGCACAACGCGTTCCTGTATGTGCTCGACGGCGAGGTGCGTGTGGGAGGCAGCACCGCGACGCGGCACCAGGCGGTGTACTTTGACGCGGCTGGCGAGTACATCGAGGGCGACGCCGACGGCTCGTTCGTGGTGCTGACAGGCCTCAGGCTGGACCAGGAGGTGCACGTCATGGGCACGTTCGTGGAGACCTCCAAGGAGAAGCTCAAGCAGTCGCTGCGCAGCTACAAGAACAGGACCGGTGGGTTCGGCGGGCCCTGGGACGTGTAAATTGTTCAATTAGACCTGCCAATGGACCAACGTGCCAATTGATAAACCTAAGACCGGTGAAACCGAAACCGAAACGGAAAAACAATTTTGGTTTTTCGGGTTTTCCGCAATTTTTCAGCGATGCCCGCTATCTATTCCATCACGTTCGGTGCTTCGCAGGCCTCGTTTGGCGTGGAAAATGCCCGCGATTGGCGCTCGAAAGCGGCCAGCACAACGCGCACACCGTCGTCAGTCTGCGGATGCAAAAACAGGTCGCAACCGGCGCGAATTGAGCGCAAAACGCGCGAAAATCCGCAATGTGCGGCACATATCGGGGTGACGTTGTGTCCGAAAAAACTCCCATTTCCGCGGCGAAATTTATCTCTCTGTCAAGCCGGTATTTATTGGACCCTGTTTCCAGTGTGTTTCTCTCGTTTTTGTTCATCTGCAGTTCGCCATTATCTATTTATTCCCGCAAAATGATGTCTTCTTCTATCTGGAGCCTCGACAGGTCGCCTCTCGGATCGTCCTACGTGCCCAAGAGCGCCTCTCTGGACTTCCCCCATCTCCAGCACACCGACATGATCTCGCTGGTGCACACACAGTCGCCCAGCATCAGCGAGTCCGAGGAGGACGACATGATGAACCTGATTCCCAACCTGTGGAACGAGGAGCCCGCCTACACCTACGAACACGAACGTGAACACGAACACGATCACGAACGTGAACACGAACGTGAACCCCGCCACTCGTCAACGTCCTCGGCCGCCTCGTGGAACCAGCCGCTCACCGAGGAGAACCTGCGCTCCATCACCAAGCCCGTGCCGGTCGACTCGCCCGTCGCCAAGACGCACTCTTCGGGATCGGTCAAGTCCGCCACGCTCAACACAAACCTCTACAAGACCGAGCTGTGTCTGCAGTTCGAGTCCAAGGGCTTCTGCCCCTACGGAGCCAAGTGCCAGTTTGCACACGGGGCGGACGAGCTCAAGTCCGTGCAGCGGTCGTCCAACTGGAAGACCAAGCCCTGTGTCAACTGGACCAACTCGGGCTGGTGCAAGTACGGAAGACGGTGCTGCTTCAAGCACGGCGACGGCGACTGCTGAGAATGCCCCTTTACGAACTTTTTATAGAACAGAATTTATGTGGTTTTTGTGTGTTTAGATTTTATCACTTGATAAGCTCGAGAATCTGCTGTACCAGGTGGGATATCTCATCGCCGCCGTTGAAATCGTCGCTCGAGGTGAGGTTGTTGAGGTTGAACTTGCCCTGCGTGATCAGCTGCTTCACCGTTGACACCAGCGTCTCGTCCTCGCTCTCCAGCAGCTGCAGCATCGTCCACACCGCAATGTGCTCGAACGTGGAGTTCTCGCTCTCGAGGAAACGCGTGACGAAGCTCGAGATGCCCTGGATGCTGGCCTTGATCTTGGAGTAGTCCGAGATGCGCGAACACAGGTTCGCAAGCGCAGCAGCCGCGTTGCCGCACACCTCGCCGTTCTCGCTAAAGGTGAGCGGGATCAGCACGTCGATGAGCCCGAGGTCGAGCAGCTTGAGCTTGAGGTCGTCTGCCAGCGCAAGAATGGCAAAACACGCGCTGATCTCGCTCTGCACGCTGATTGGCGCACTCAGCACCAGGTCCTTGCACTTCTTGACGGCGCCGGCCTCGAGGAGCGCGAGCCTGTTGCGCTCGCTGCTGGCGGCGAGGTTGCGCAGCGTCGACACGGTGTGGCACTGGATCTCGACCGAGTCCGGGTAGTCGACAAGTGCCACGAGCGGTTTCAAAAAGCCGGCGTCGATGATGAGCGCCTCGTTCAGCGGGTGGATGGATATGTTTCTGATGCACGCAACGGCGGCAAGCACCAGTGGCTGGTGCGTGGACTGTAGCAGAGTCACCAGGTTGGGAAGTCCGCCGCTGCGGACGATCTCCAGCTGGTAGTTCGCGTCGCTGGCCAGGTTCCGCAGCGCGAGCGTGGCCTGGCACTGCACGCGAGGGCTGGTGGAGTCCATCAGCTGGACGAGCTGGGTCACCAGCTTGGGCTCTGTCTTTGCGAGTTTTTTCCTGTTGGCCTCGTCCACGGCGATGTTGGACAGCGCCGTGGTGCAGTAGTACTGCACGTCGGCGTCCGGACTGGACAGCAGCTCGACGAGCACGGGCACGGAGCCGGCGTTGACGAGCTCCTGTCTGTTAGCGAGCGAGTGGGTCATGTTGAGAAGCGCACCGGTGGCGTTCCGCTGGACGCGGAGGTCGGGCGACTTGGCCAGTTTCGTCAGCGGGATGAGGGCTCCGCTCGTGGCGATCTTGATCTTGTTTCTGTCCTGGGTGGCCAAGTTGGTGATGCAGCCCACCGCGTTGCACTGCACCTCGATGTTCGACGACATCATCTGTCTTATGAGCGGTTCGAGGCCGCCCATCTCCACGATGAGCACCTTGTTGGCGTCGTTGACCGCCATGTTTCCCAGCGCCGCGCACGCGGCCCGCTGCACCTCCTGGTCCGAGCTCTGCAGCAGTATTAGTATGGGCTCCAGCACATCCCGCGACACGGGCTCGGTGTAGTTCTCTGTGATCTCTGCAAACGCCAGCGCGGCGCTTCTCTGGAGGTCCACGTTGTCCGAGTACACCAGCGTGCTCAGCGCCCGCAGCGGGCCGTCGCTGAAGAAGTCAACGTCCGACCGGTGTTCGAGGTAGTTGAGCAGCGAGGTGATGGCCTCTCTCTCGTTCTCCGCCAGCAGCGGCGGGTACGCGTTATCGCCGTCCCCCTTGGACAGACAGCTGCAGCAGACACCCATGAAAACGAAGCGTGCGGTTTCCGAAAACGCAAATTCTAATCTATCGTGGTCAGCGCGGTGAGCTCTCCGGCGGGTCTCGACTGTGATTGGATGCCTGGACGGTTGGATTGGCAGAAGAAACACGGGGGCGAATGGGAAGAGAGAAGGCGTCAAAACAAGGGGGAAAAGGGCAAATTTTTACTCTGTGTGGTTGGGACACGACCCCAAGGGTGCGATAAGGGAGGTCAGGGGCTTAGTACCAAATGTGGTCTGTTGTATTCCGTGATCGTGGGCTGGACACTACCCTTTTTGGTCTGACGCGCCTTTTCGCCCGCTCCTTCTCTCCTCCTTCTCCTCCTCTGACCGCTCAGCAATCTCCAATCCAACGCGGCGATTGGCATACACGGTCTGGACACCCACACTCAGCAGGCGGACTTTGCGATTCAGCCGATAGATCTGGAAAAAAGAAGCGATCAAAGCATGGACCAGTCGCTCGAAACGTCGCGGTCCTCGTCGCGGTTCGAGACGCCAGACTACGACCTGACGAGCTTTGCCGGGTACAACAAGCCGCTGTCGTTGGCAGACCGCAAACACAAGTACATCGTGCCCGACGAAAAGCAGGCCTTCAACGTGGAGGAGACCGCCAAGCGCTTCAGCTACCTGCTCGGGCTGACCAACCTGTTCAAGCACTTCATCGTGTCGAAGGCCGAGAAGGACGTCCGCTTCAAGCAGGTGCTGGACCTGATCAAGTCCGACAAGAAGTTCGGCCTTGCCGGCGGCCTTGCCGGCGACCACAGGCGCAGGAAGACCGAGAAGGAGGAGGACGCAGAGCTGCTGAACGAGGCCGAGGATGGCGAGATCTTCGAGTTTGTCGAGAGCCCCGGCTTCATCAACGGCGAGCTGCGACCCTACCAGATTCAGGGTCTCAACTGGCTCATCTCGCTGTACCAGAACCACCTCTCGGGCATTCTGGCCGACGAAATGGGGCTCGGTAAGACGTTGCAGACGATCTCGTTCCTGGGCTACCTCCGCTACATACGCTGCATCCCAGGCCCACACCTCGTGATCGTGCCCAAGTCCACCCTGGACAACTGGGCCAGGGAGTTCAACAAGTGGACCCCCGAGGTGAACGTGCTGGTGCTGCAGGGAGACAAGAACGAGAGAGACGAGCTCATCAAGAACAGACTCCTGGCGTGCGACTTTGACGTTGTCATCTCGTCGTACGAGATTGTGATCAGGGAAAAGTCTGCCTTCCGCAAGTTCTCGTGGGAGTACATCGTCATCGACGAGGCTCACAGAATCAAAAACGAGGAGTCGCTGCTTTCGCAGATCATCCGGATGTTCCACTCGAAACAGAGACTGCTGATCACAGGCACGCCCTTGCAGAACAACCTGCACGAGCTCTGGGCGCTTCTCAACTTCATCCTGCCCGATGTGTTTGCTGATTCCGAGACCTTCGACGAGTGGTTCCAGAGCGGTAAGGCAGATGGCGACAAGGACGACTCGGTCGTTCAGCAGCTGCACAAAGTCCTGCAGCCGTTCCTGCTCCGCCGCATCAAGTCCGACGTGGAGAAGTCTCTGCTGCCCAAGAAGGAGGTCAACGTCTACCTCGGCATGACGGAGATGCAGAAACAGTGGTACAAGTCGATCTTGGAGAAGGACATAGATGCAGTCAACGGAGCCAACGGCAAGCGGGAGTCCAAGACAAGGCTCCTCAACATCGTCATGCAGTTGAGAAAGTGCTGCAACCACCCATACCTCTTTGAGGGGGCTGAGCCCGGTCCTCCATACACCACCGATGAGCATCTGGTGTACAACTCGATGAAGCTGAAGGTCCTCGACAAGCTGCTCAAGAAGTTCAAGGCCGAGGGATCGCGTGTTCTGATCTTCTCCCAGATGAGTCGTATGCTCGACATTCTCGAGGACTACTGTGTCTTCAGAGAGTACGAGTACTGCCGTATCGATGGTCAGACGGATCACGCTGACCGAATCCAGGCTATCGACGACTACAACGCTCCGGACTCGGACAAGTTTGTGTTCTTGCTCACCACCCGTGCCGGTGGTCTGGGTATCAACCTGACCACTGCCGACATCGTTGTGCTCTTTGACTCTGACTGGAACCCACAGGCCGATCTCCAGGCAATGGACAGAGCACACCGGATCGGGCAGACCAAGCAGGTCAAAGTCTTCAGGTTCGTGACCGAAAACGCCATCGAGGAGAAGGTAATCGAGCGTGCCAGTCAGAAGCTCAGACTCGACCAGCTTGTCATTCAGCAAGGCCGCAACGCAGGCGGTATCGCCAACGATATCGCCAAGAACCCCACTTCCAAGGATGAACTCCTGTCCATGATCCAGCACGGAGCTGCGTCTGTGTTTGAGGCGGGGAAGCAGGAGGAGAAGACGACCATCGACGACGACGAGATAGAAGATCTGCTGAAGCAGTCCGAGGAGAGAACGCAGGTGCTGCAGAACAAGTTTGCCAGTCTCGGGCTGGACGACCTGCAGAACTTCACCACCAACGACTCGTCGGTGTACGAGTGGGACGGCAAGAACTACAACAAGAAGCCGGCGGCCCCGGCCATCTCGCTTGCGTGGATCAACCCGGCCAAGCGTGAGCGGAAGGAGAACTACTCTGTTGACAACTACTACAAGAAGGCACTCAACACGGGCGGACGCACTGCTGCCAGGCAGGGGCCCAGACCGCCCAGGCAGATGAACATCTACGACCACCAGTTCTTCCCCATCAGACTGCAGGAGCTGTACGACATGGAGAGGGCCTACTTCAAGAAGCTACATAAGATCGCGCCCGTGAAGTCTGACAAGCGGGATATCAGTGCCAAGCAGAAGCAGGCGGACCTGGACCTCGAGCAGATCGAGATCAGACACGCGCGTCCGCTGACGGAGGAGGAGGAGAGCGAGAAGCTGGAGCTGCAGGAACTTGGGTACCACAACTGGACCAAGCGCGACTTCCACCACTTCATCCACCTCAGCGCCAAGTACGGACGCGACGACTACGAGTCGATCTCGAGCGAGTTCGACGACAAGGACGCGGAAGCCGTCAAGGAGTACGCAGAGGCGTTCTGGGAGAACTACGAGGAGATCGACAACCACGAGAAGTACATCTCGCAGATCGAGCAGGGCGAGGAGCGCATCGCGGTGCGGAGAGTCCAGAAACAGGCGCTGAGACACAAGATCTCGCAGTACCACTACCCGCTGCAGGAGCTGGAGCTCCGGTATCCGCCCGCCAGCTCCAACCGCAGGGTGTTCAGCGAGGAGGAGGACCGGTTCCTGCTCGTTTCGCTGTACCGGTACGGGGTGGACCAGGAGGACACCATGGACCTGATCCAGCGTGAGATCTTCCGGAACCCGCAGTTCCAGTTTGACCTGTTCTTCCAGAGCAGAACCACCGCGGAGCTGAGCAGGAGATGCACCACGCTGCTGGCGTGTCTGCTGCGCGAGTACGAGGCCAAGGGGAAGAAGAAGACCAAGAAGCAGAAGCGGTGAGCTACAGACCGAAAAACAGAGGATAAGTTACATCTTAATATAAGACTCGATTACAAAGCGCGCGTCAGGGTGGTTACTGCTTGAGGAGGTCGGCAATGGTACCGTCGATCTTGGAGGGCGAGGTCACAGAGGAGTATCTGTTGACCACGTTACCCTTCTTGTCGATGAGGAACTTCTCAAAGTTCCACTTGATGCCCTTGAAGCCGAGCAGGCCGGACTTCTGGTCCTTGAGGTAGACGTAGACCGGGTCGGCGTTGGCGCCGTTCACGTCGATCTTCTTCATGATGGGGAAGGAGACGCCGTAGTTGAGCGAGCAGAACTCGACGATCTGGTCCTGGGTGCCGGGCTCCTGGTGGCCAAACTGGTTGCATGGGAAGCCCAGGATCACCAGGCCCTGGTCCTTGTACTTGGCGTACAGAGCCTCGAGCTCCTTGTACTGCGGAGTGAAACCGCACTTGGAAGCAACGTTGACGATGAGGACAACCTTGCCCTCGAGCTGCTTGAAGCTGAAGGGCTCGCCCTTCTGGTCGGCTGGAGTGAGATCGTAGAACTTGGACATTGGATTCGCGTGGATTGATGGTGGATAACAAGACGGTCCACGGGGAAAAACCACGATATTTATACAAGGGGGGGGGAACAACTCTGCGTCCACGCGGTGGCGGCGCACTCGCGGTGAATTTCTTTTTGCGATTTCAGGAAAAATCGAAAAACGGTTTCGGAAAAACGGACATTTCTTTTGCGCACGAGCCGAGGCTCAAAGGGTTTCGGGCGAACAGTTTCACCTCACACAAGCGAATTCGCGCCAGTGTTCTCGGGTTCAGCAGCCAGCGCGGTTCCGGACTGGCTGTGGCACTGGGCTGGCTGCGCACAGCGGCGGCAGCAGCAATTGAAGGGTCTTTCGGAGGAATGAAACGGTAGGCTGGAAGAACGCAAGGGCGCGGTTCTGCGGACGGACCGAAGGTTCGTATTTCGTATTAAGTCCACTGCAGTGCTTATTAAGACGGGAGGGCTCCAGAACTCAAGCCATTACTAAGTCCGCAAACGGTCCCCGCTCACGTCATGTACACAGGGTTCGTGGCGTTGAGCCGCCAGGCCAGCCGGGTGAATTCCTCGGATCTTCCGAGCTCGGCTATCTGCTCCCAGGCGCGCTCTCTGCCGAGGCCCGGTGCGACCCTTGTATCGGGCCCGAGCATCTGGACCTGCGGCCTGTCACGCGAGTACCGCGGCCACGGCTCTGCGCCGTTCGCGAACTGCACCCACTTCGTGCCCATGTCCACCGCCAGTACCGCCTGTTCGGCGCTGAGCACGCCGTTGAACATCTGCCACACGTACACAAAGTCGAGCGAGTGGTGGGCCCGGCCGCTGTTCACTGCGAAGCCGGACTTCTGGTCGAACCGGTAGCGGTACACGGGCACGCAGGCCTCCTGCGACAGCACGTAGTTGTGGTACGCAAAGATCCCGTCGGTGATGATCCGGGTGCCCGCCTCGGCCACCGCGGCCTGCGACATGTCGTCTGTGACCCCGTAGTGCTCCTGCAGCACCCGGAACAGCTGCGGCGACGTCTGCGCGAGGATCTCACGGAATTGGCCCGGACTGCACCGGTCGCTGAGCGAGAACTCCTCCCTGGTGTCGCCGAGCATCACCGCCTCGACGAACCCCGGAAATTGCGTCTCCTCCAGCGGCCACGCTTCCTCCCGCACAAACGGCATCACGTCCACCAGCGACTGCAGCGCGTCCCGCACGGCGGCCCCGTCGGCCTCCAGCAGCTCTGCCAGCGTGCTGATGCCCAGTTTCTCCATCACCTGTGCGCACAGCTCGCCCGCCGCCGGCTCGTCCACCACTCCGGTCACGCCGCAGGTGCCGCTCTGCATTATGGCTCTCCGGAACAACTTTTCTCCGCGCTGCATGTGTTTGTGGACCGCCGCCGATCCGGCAGACTGCCCAAACACGGTCACCCGGCCGCTGTCGCCGCCAAACGCGCCGATGTAGCTGCTCACCCACCGCAGCGCCGTCACCTGGTCCCACAGCCCGAGGTTGGCCACCGGCGGGAGCCCCTGCTGCGCATTGAGCTCGCGCATCTCGCGGCTGAACAGGAACCCGTGGAAGCCCAGCCGGAACCCCACGGTCACGATCACGGTGGGCAGGCCGATCTGCGCAGACAGGTTGGCCAGCTCGAGCCCGTCAAACTCGCACGTGTTGACCCCGCAGATCATGTTTGCGCCTCCGTGGATCCAGAACATCACCGGCATCGGGCCGTCCGCTCGCGGCACCGTGATGTTCAGCGTGAGCACGTCGTCCGTCTCCGACTCCGTGGTGTTCTCCCGGAGCCACGGGCGCTCGATTTGCGGGAAGAACATCGGCACGTACGTCTGCAGTGCGCGGGGCCCGTATCTAGTTGCGTCGACGGGACCCGCCCACTCGCGCAGCACGCTGGACGGTGCGAATCTCCTCGGGAAGGTGCCGTACTTGACGTTGAGGAACTGTCTTGTGCCATTCTCGAACTCCAGCCCCGTGATCTCGCCCAGCGGCGTGGCCAGCGTGACATGCGTGGCTGTGTGGTCTATCTTTGGCATTGCGGGGGGAGAAGAAGTGGCACCCTCCGGATAAACATCGGCCCGCAGATGTTCCGGAAAAAACCCGTCTCAGGCTCAGACTACTTATCTCCATCATTTACCATTACTCGGCTCCTATTTAGCTCCCATGCAGATGGCCCGTCTTGGTCCTCTCCATCATTCACCATTATTCGGCTCCTATTTGGCTCCTATGTTTATCGGTTTCTGTAGTAGATGGCCCATCTTCTCGATCTTGGTCCGCAGGTACCCCTCCACCTCCTTGCTCTCGATGCCTTCTTTGTCCTGCCATGCAAGTGGCACCATGGGCACTCTTTCCAGGACCTTGACCTCCTTGTTCCGCCCCTCCACGGCCACGATCTTGTCCGGGTTGTTGGTGAGCAGCTTCACCTGGACGAGGTTGAGGTCCAGCAGGATCGAGGTCGCCAGCGAAAACGAGCGCTTGTCTGCCGGATGGCGCAGCAGCAGATTGGCCTGCACCGTGTCTGCACCCAGGTCCTGCAGGTTGTAGGCCTTGAGCTTCTCGCCCAGCCCTATTCCCCTGCCTTCCTGTCTCAGGTACACTATGCATCCGTGTCCGTCGAGCCCCATCAGTCTGCCGGCCTCGTCGAACTGCTCTCCGCAGTCGCACCGTGCACTCCACGCGGTTTCGCCCGTGTAGCACTCGGAGTGGATGCGCACGAGCGTCGCGTCTGTGTGGGAGGTGGCCGGCTCGTACACCAGGTCTCCTCTCTCGTCGAACCGCAGCTCCTTCCCGCTCACCGGGTCAAAATCCGCCGTCTTGCGGCCCGGAAACAGCTTCCCCACGTACGCTCCCCTCGTCATGCGGTCGTCCTGCGTGTCGCCCTGTCTCCGGCGGTACAGCGTGCGCGACCGTATGTCTTCGCCGAACACGATCGCCAGGTGCTCCTTGTCGTCGACGTTATTCGCGTACAGGTGGAGAAAGATCTCCGGGCCCTGCGTGGTCGGGATGCGGGCCCGCGCTATGCACTCCACCACGGGCAGCTCCGCCAGACTGGAGCTGATCTTGTTGTCCTTGTCCAGGTCGTCGAGCTCGGGTATGTCGTCCGCCGGTTGGCCCGCCGATATCACGGGCGATATGAGCGGCATGGACTTGAATAGATCGGACATGGTAAGCAGATATCGATAGGTCGCACTCCAGAGAACAGGCGGTGTGCTGGCCAGTCCTGGTGGAAGCGGAGACAATGACCAATCAATGACAAATGGCGAGCCTACTGCCGTCGTGTGCTGCCCAGGTTGTGGCCGACACAATTGGCGCCGCACGGGGTCTGCCGAGGAGCGGAACAAGCTCGTTTTGGTTGTGTCAACTGGGATCTGAGCTGCAGCACGTAAGGGGGGGGCTGAATACGCCGAGACGCTGAAGACGATCCAGGTTCAATCTACAGAGCCAGTTCTGGATCCGGTGGCACCGGGTCGTGTGCTTTGCTAATAATGATACTCGTGTCTTCCCAAATTGCCGCCGCACTCCATGGCCTGAAATTCGGCAGAGGCGGTCTTGGTTGCTGTTCACCCACTGCCGACGCTCACAGACAACCACATGGCACTCACACAGAAACAACAGTGGATCCTGGGCGGGTCCGTATCGATCGTCGGGCTGGCGCTTCTGCTGCAGCGAAACAGGACCTTCAAACAGGTCCTGTGGCCCCCGGTAGGCAGCAGCAAGGTGTACCAGCCGATAACACACCACTCGCAGCTGCACCCGATTGCGCTGGCCAACAAACAGCTGCTGCTGAACTTCACGTACAGGGGTGAGCCCCGCTGCAACGAGCTCACCCGGAACCTGTACGAGCTGATCGAGACCAAGCCCTTCAGCATGGTGGACGTGGAGTCTGACTTTGACGCTAACAGACAGCTGATGCTCGACTATGCCGTCAAAGACATCCCCACGCTCGTGATGCTCGAGAAGCAGCTGCCCACCAGGTACGACGGCCCGCTGACCAGAGAGGCCATCGACGAGTGGCTGTCTAAGTTTGAATGAAGTGCTCACCACAGCTGTATCACATTGTCGTAGAAGCTGCAGGTGGCCATGTTGGCTCCGTCTGCAGACCACGCACCTCCGTAGCAGATGCTGGTGTGGTTCTTCCTGAGTACCCGCTGCACCTGGAGCTCCGAGTCGAGCACGCGCGCACCGTCGTACATGCAGTTGACCAGCATCTCGTCGCCGTGCGGAGTCAAGCGCCACACCCCGCCGCCCAGGTTATGCCGCTCCAGCTCCCGGTACGACGAGAGGTCGATCCGGCGCAGGTGGTCGTCGTACGAGCCGCTGAGCAGCTGGCCCCTCCAGGGAAGGATCGCGGTGACGCCGGCGTCGTGGCGCACGGAACGCACCGCCATGCCCACACGCGGGTCGATCACGTTCAGCTTCGAGTCGTCGCCGCCTGAGTACAGCACAGAGTCGCCAAAGCTCATGCACCAGCACTCCAGAGAGTGCATCGCCTCGTACGTCTCCACCCGCTCGAGCTCCCGGTCCAGCGTCACCACATCCCCCGTCGTGGTGGTGACCCCGACGTGCTCCGCACCCACAGTGATGCTCGTGACCAGCGTATCGCGCTCGAACACCTGTTTCTCGGCCACCTTCGCCACCCGGTCGTCGTCGCCCACCTGCCACACACACACCTCGCCCGTTGAGTGCGCCGTCAGGAACCGGTCGCGGCTCCAGAACTTCAGATCTAGAATCGCGGAGCCCACGTCCACCTCCTGTTCGAGAACCAGCTGTTCACCGACTCTGTACAGCTCTACCGACCCCGTTCGTTGCCCCGTCTCCTTGTCCAGCGTGTAGGTTCCGGCCAGAAGCAGGTCGGGCTTCTCGGGCGAGAACTGCAGGCAGCACGGAGGGCTCTTGGACAGCTGTGTGATTCTGGGTTCGGCCTCCATCTCCGGGTTTCGTCTGGCTCTGCTGCCCTTGTTGGCCGTGTTCCGGTGCCTGTTCGAACGGGCGCGTGCGTGGTTCGTGCGGTGCCTAATGCTGATGTCAGCATTGCTTATGTAATGTGTTTTTTTTTCCCCCTTCTGCCAATTCCACACGGGCCGCTTCCAGGAAAACGCGATTTGTTTGTGTTGTTGTCAACAGCGCTTCTTCTTCTAGGACCCACATCCAACTGACCTACACCATGTCTGACAAAACTTACAAGGACGCGTTTGCGCTTTTCGACAAGAAGGGAACCGGCAAGGTTGCCGTTGAGTCCCTCGGGGATCTATTGCGTGCGGTTGGGCAGAACCCGACGCTGGCTGAGGTGTCGCAGCTGCAGTCGCAGGTGTCGTCGGACTTTGACTACGCCACGTTTGTCAAGATCGTCGACCGTCCCGACGGCTTCAAGAGCCTCGGCCAGCCAGAGGACTACATCAAGGGCTTCCAGGTCTTCGACAAGAACATGACTGGCTTCATCGGCGTGGGCGAGCTCAGATACATCCTCACCTCGATCGGCGAGAAGCTCACCGACGACGAGGTTGACGAGCTGCTCAAGGGCGTCAACGTCACCGAGGACCAGAACGTCGACTACGTCGAGTTTGTCAAGAGCATACTGGCCCAGTAGACCCGTTTATAGCTTGCGTTTCCAATATATCTATATACCCGTGGTTTCGTTCCGTTTCGTTAAGACCCTCACTGCAGAGTGGGCAGGAAGTTTGCGATGATCATCATCGGGATGCCAAACACATCGCGCTTCAGCGTCCATATGCTGGACGTCCGGATGGTGTCGCCGGTCGGCGTCAGCAGCGTGCACTCGAGCATGGTGGCGCCGCGGAAGTCGCCAAACGCGATCTTCGAGAACAGCTGGAAGTACTCGACGCACGACTTGTCGTCCATGATCTCCACCACGAACGTCGGCTTGTTCAGCAGCTGCTCCTTGGTCCAGCCGGTGAGCACGCAGAACTCGTCGCCGACGTACTCGATCTGCGAGGTCCGGCGCCACACCAGCGTGGGCGTGCCGCTCTGCGATATGTGGTTGTCGTACTCGAGCAGGGTTCTCTGGAAACACTGTTCTGTGAAGATCATGTCGTCTTCCTTGAGGTGGATCATCCCGGCGATGAACGAGGGCCGGTACTCGGCCATGGACTTGGACATCGAAACCAGGTGCTTCTTGTCGAACCGCTTGCGCAGATACAGGTTCAGCACGTGGTAGAACTTCGGGTACGGGAACGGCCGCGTGATCTTGGAGTAGATCTCGCTCGGCTCCTGGAACTTGAGGCCGTTGTTCGACCTGTGGGCGAGCGCGGACGACGCCACCGAGAAGGACACGTCCGACATCTGGTTCAGCCGCATGAAGGTCTCCTGGTCCAGCCGCTTGAAGTCCTTGATCTTCTGCACCACCTCGGGAAACGAGCAGTTGGCGCCGATGAAGTACTGGTTGCAGCTGTTGTCGAACTTGGGGCCCGTGCCGAACGACTCCTCGGGCGACTCGGTGTGCTTGTCCTGGGTGATCGACCCGAGCATGTTGTACTCCAGGTCCGCCGTCGAGCTCATGAACATGCTGTTGTTGGTGCTGGCCACGTCCGACGCCGGCGAGATCGAGTAGCTCAGCGCCTCGTCCGGGATGTCCGTCATGTACTTCTTCTTCTTCCGCGGAGCGTCTATGCACGTGTCGGCGAGCCCGCGGTTGACGCACGGCTCGCACGGTCTCTGGTCCGAGCATGTCATGTGGCCCTTGCGGCAGTGGCCACACGCCCGCGGCACCTTGTGTCTTGTCTTTCTCTGCTGCTGGTGTTAGTGGCTGCGACCTGGTGGCGACCAGATTGGTGGCGACCGAAGCGGTGGCGACCGAAGCGGTGCTACTTACCCTCTTGACCTCGGTGTCGGCCATTGCGATGGATCGGGCGATTAATCGGGACTCGGTGTGTTGATGGATGGCTTAGCCGTGCTTCGGGGGAAGAAGGAGAACGGAGGATTCCGGGAGCGCTGGAGATGTGCACGCTCCGAAATGGGGCCGCACCGTCGTGGATTTTCTAAACAGTCGCGATTGCAGCGAAGCTTCGTCTGGAAAAACGGGGGCGGATTATCCGCGCTTCTTCTCCTGGGCCGTTGAGCATGTGTGCGAAATCATCAATATTTGCGAGGGAAACCGGCCCAATGGACAGGCCGAGGTTTGCAGCCGCCACCAAAGTGCAGCCGGTGGACATCGCCGCGGTGCTCGCCTCCAACACGCTGCCGCCGCTGCTATCGCCGACGCTGCCGCCGTGGACGGCCAGGCTCACGGACTCGGAGGAGTCGGACACGGCCAAGCCCGAGCGCCGGGTGGCCAACGAGCGCACAGAGCACAACGGCAGCCACATATACACGTTCAGAACCTACTCGAACGGCGAGAGGTCGCTGATCGTGTCGCTTTCGCTGGCCCGCTCCAAGTGGGGGAAGGTGGGCAAGATGAAAGACGCCGAGACCAAGGTCAAGGGGCTCGGCATCGCGGCCGGTTTGGCCAATCCGGTGTCCCCGAAGCGCAGAGACGCAAAGGCCGCCAAGAGCAGCGTGTTCAAGAGCGGCGTGGCCGCGAGCGGCAGCGTCAAGCGGCACCTGCCGCCGGTCGTGACGGTGTCGAAGCGGCGCGACACGGCGCCAGAACCGCAGGCCGCTGCCAATTCCACAGATACGAAGGCCACGGGCGAGTCGGACGCAGTGCGAATCCTGTCACGGAAGAAGATACACTGGTCCAACATTGCGCGGGACAAGAAGCACGAGAGCGACGCCCACCGCAAGAACAAGCGGTACGACCTGTCGGTTGTGGCGTCGGTGGACTCGCTGATCACGTTTGTGATCTCGTTCAACTACGAGGACAACATCGCATCGCACAAGGGCCTGGAGAAGCACTCGTGGGCGAGCCTGATTCCGTATGCGTCCAGCGTGATCTCGGGCCTCGAGGACATGGTCAAGACCCCGCACAGCAGCGACCTCGAGAGCCTGCTCGGGCTGCTGTACTTCATGCGCGGGGTCATCTACAAGCACATGGTGGACCTCACAAAGACACAGGTGCTGGCCAAGAAGGCCAAGGGCGTCGGCATGGACGACGAGGCCACGCTGCGAGACCTCGTACGCCTCACCAGCTGCATCGAGAAGGACTTCTGGAGCGGAGAGACGTACCTCCCGCACGGGAAGCTGGTGGCCAAGTACCCGAAGCTGGCGGCGAAGAGCACCCACAAGCTGGCCAAGAGGGCGGACCAAAGCATAAAGCCAAAGCACGACTCGTTCTACCTGCCGATATCGCCCACCGCCACGGATCTGCGCGACGTGGCGGCCATCTCCTACAACCTGCTCAAGGAGTGGTGCCAGCTGGAGGGCATCGACACAAAACTAGCGCTCGAAAACTCCCCGTGATGGATTGTTCCATTTTTCCGGTTCCCGATTATGTCAACACGGCCCGCGGTTGTGCAATCCCTTGTTTTCTGGCCTTTTTAATTCCGTTATTTAATCGATCGATCAATATAAAGGTTTGGCTTGGTTTGGCTTGGTTTGGTTTGTTTGGTTTGTCTGATTTGTCTGATTCTGTTCTGTTCTGTTCTGTTCTTGCTTACACGCGCGGAAAAACCCGCCTTCTATTATCGGATCGGTATTTGACAGAGTCGGAAAAATCAATTCGAAAAAAAATTTGACCCTCAATAAGATTCCCCAGATCCAAATTTTCGCGCGCCGGCTCTCTTCTCCAATCCAACAGAAGGCATGTCTGAGTACGCTCCGAACGAGGAGGACTTCTACAGAGCCGCTCTGCTCGGCAGCCTGTACCCGCTGCTGGTGCTGTGCTTCAAGAACCTTGTGTTTCTGCGGTTCGAAAACGCCATCCTGTCGCTCCAGGACGACCGCGGATCGGTTGGCGATTTCGTCTACCGCATCTACCTCATCCTCCACATGAACCACGCCACCTGGTGGACGTACCTCGTGGTGCAGCTGTGCGTGCGGTTTGCGCTGCTGGCGCTGCTGGCGTACCCGCAGGACGACTCGCTCACCGCAGAGGTGTCGTACGTGTCCTGGCAGCTGGCCTTGTCGGAGTCGGTTGTGTTTGTGCTGTTTGCGGGGCTCATGGAGGTGCTGGTGTACGCGTTCAACCTGGTGGTCAACGTGGACGACGACATCGACCTGCACCGCTACGACGAGACGCTGCGGGTGCGCTCGACGATCCTCAACTCGTCCACGCTCAGCAAGTGTCTGGAGATCAAGCAGCGGCTCAAGTCGGCCACGAAGCACCAGCAGTACTACGGCTCCATCGACTCGGCGGACGAGGACTGGAACCGCAAGTCGCAGGAGGTGCTGGTGGTGGACTACAGCGACTGCCAGGGCACCTCGATCGTCGAGTCTGCGTCCTCGTCCAGCGGGCTCAAGGCGGGCGTCGGCCTGGGCGGCGGCCTGGGCGGCGGCCTGGGCGGCGGCGGCGTCGTCGAGCTGCCGAACCACCACCGAATCCGGTTCGGCGGCGGGCTGGGCGGGTCCGTCGACTACAGCGACCCGGACGAGCTGGAGATGATCCCGGAGGAGGATCCCGCGCGGGACGCCTCCGGGCTCTTCAGAATACCCTACATAAACGGCTCCGACGTGCCCAGCTTCGTCGTGGATGCGTTTGTCATCCACCGCGGCGACTACGACGAGTACAAGGACTACTTCATCTCGCGCATCAAGAACGCCTGGCTGGTGCTGTGGAAGCTGGACCGGCTGCTGGTCAACATGAACGACACGCTGCTGCTGAGCGTCTACTTCCGCCCGGGCGCGGGCGCCGCCAGCCCGGACTCCCTGCTGCTCTGCGCGGTGGTGCTCATCCTGGTGTGCGGCGTCGTGCACTTTGAGGTGTGGCTGGCGCTTATACAGGGCATACCGCGACTGCTCAGCTTTGCGCCGTCCATGAGCGAGAACATCAACAAGTGCTTCGAGGGCTTCTCGTTCAGGAAGAACTCTTCCGCCGAGCACTACGACGTGTCGCTGAGCCCGATCGACGCGCCCGCGGAGAGCGTGGAGCCCAAGGTCAAGTCGTGGTTCGAGAAGATCACCTGGGACTACAACCTGAACGTGGACCCCGACTACGAGGAGCATTACGGGATATCCTTCACCGACGAGTGGAGCAGCTTCAAGACGCACGCCGACCGCTCCCTCACCAAGATTGCCGTGTTCACCTGTGTGTCGCCGGTGGTGCACGCCGCAGTTCTGGCGGTGCTTGTGTGCCTCATCCGGAAGTACTGCTGAGAACGCATATAATAGAGTTTAGTAGAGCAGGGAAATCAAAAACAATCTGGTACAGCAAGGGTCCAAAAAAACGCCGCACCCCAAACCGGAGAAGCAAAATTTTGGTTCCGAAAGCGGCATCGAATTTCACGAAAACAGAGATTGACCGCTGTTTATCCGCAGTTTATCCTTTCGCTCTTATCCGATCAATCAAAAATGCCCTCTCAGAATACAGTCAGCTACAAGGATACGGTGTTCCGGGTGGCCAAGTCAACCGTCTACTCCAGTCCGGTCAACGTGCTGTTGCCCTTTGTTCCTCTTGGAATCCTGGCCGGATACCTCGCCTGGGGGTCCATGGCCACGTTCATCCTGAACTTCATGGCCATTGTCCCGCTCGCCTCGATCCTGGCGTACGCCACCGAGGAGCTGGCCGAGCACGTGGGCGATGCCATTGGCGGTCTGCTCAACGCCACGTTCGGAAACGCCGTCGAGCTGATTGTGTCCATCATCGCGCTCCAGCAGGGCCAGATCGTCGTGGTGCAGGCCTCCATGCTGGGAAGCATCCTGTCCAACCTGCTGCTCGTGCTCGGGTCCTCGTTCATTGCGGGTGGCATCCACGGAGACCAGCAGCACTTCAACCAGACCGTTGCCCAGACCATGTCTTCTCTGCTTGCGCTGTCTGTCATCGGGCTCCTGCTGCCTGCCGCCTTCCACGCCTCGCTGCCGCTGCCCACCAAGAAGAACCCGGAGTCCGAGCTCACCGCCAAGATCCTGTCCTTCTCCAGAGGCACCTCCGTCATCCTGCTCATCTCGTACTGTCTGTTTCTCGTGTTCCAGCTCAAGACCCACAAGTACCTCTTTGAGACCCTCAAGGAAGAGCCGGAGGAGGACGTTGCACTCCCCACCTCGGAGTCGGAGCCGGCCAAGGCCGCCTCGTCGCTCTCTGTCGTCGAGGCCACCGTGGTGCTCATCGTCACCACCCTGGCGGTTTCCGTGTGTGCAGACTACCTCGTTGGCTCCATCGACGACATCGTCGAGTCCTCCGGCCTCTCGAAGACCTTCATCGGTCTGATCGTCATCCCCATCGTGGGAAACGCTGCCGAGCACGTCACCGCCATCGTGGTGGCCGCGAAGCAGAAGATGGACCTCGCGGTTGGTGTTGCCATTGGCTCCTCTCTCCAGATTGCGCTCTTTGTCACCCCCTTCATCGTTCTTGTCGGCTGGGCCATGGACGTGCCCATGTCTCTGTACTTCTCCACCTACGAAACCGCAGTCATGTTCGTTGCTGTGTTCATCACCAACTACCTGATCCTGGACGGAGAGAGTAACTGGTTGGAGGGTGCTCTCCTGCTGAGCACATACCTCATCATTGCCATCTCCTTCTTCTACTACCCGGACACCCTTGCGCAGTAGAGGGATATGGATATACATACATATGTATATATGCTCTATGTAAATTTAGAACACAAATAAGATGTCGCCTTTTTACCCGATGTACCGCTTGGCGCTCGGTCGTCACCTCACCGTGTGCCGTCCGGTTCTGGCTACACCATCTTTGCCATCTTCTTGTCGTTTCCGCGCTTCCGGTTGTGGTTGGCCACAGACGCCTTGTGCTTCTCCTTTCTTGCCCTCGACGGCGTGGAAGACGGTCTCGGTGTGGACGACCGAGATGGCTCTTCCTCACTCTGGTCCTCGCTTTCGACCGGCTTGGGTTTCCTGTAGGCCGTTGATGGCTTCAATCCACGGTTGCTCACGGTCAAAAACTGTGACTCGAGCATTCTGAACAGTTTGGGGGTCTTGACGAGCATCCGCGCCCATCCTTCGATCTGCTCGTCTGTCCAGCCTGTTTCCAGCTTGATGGCCTGTCTTCGCTTGCTCTTCCGCGCGGATCTCTGTAGGTCATCGGGCGACGACTTGAATATCGCAAACAGCTTCCGCTCGATGTCTTCGATGTTTGAGTCTTTGGCCTCGTCGTCGTCGGTGTCCTCGTCCAGTCCAAAAGTGTGACTTGTGCGCTTGCCCGAGGAGTTGGCAGGCGTTGTCTTTTCCTGGCCCTCGTACGTATCGTCCGGCTCGTCCTCGTCGCTCTCGTACAGCAACCGCAGAGCGCTCTCCAGGGTTCTTTTCTGTAGATCCTCGTCCACTTTGTCCATGCGCACCACCGGTTTGGCCCGTTTGCCGAACGTGATCTTGGTTGGGTCGAACGTCTTTGGATCGTAGATGCTGCGCCCCTTGGCTGGCTTCCACTCGGCCAGTCTGGCGGCGATCGACGGGTCTTCCAGCAGCCTGTGCGTGGCCGTCTCTGGGTTGCAGTCGCTCTCCAGCAACAGCGTCTTGGCCTTGCCATCGGAGAGCTGGGGGAACAGCTCCTGTATGGTCTTGATGTGCTGTGGGTCTACGGTCTTCGCGCTGGGCTTGGGCCTGCTGTCCAGGAACGCGAGTTCCCGCTCGAGGCCGGGGAGCACGTCTCTGAGCTGCTGCGAGAGCACGATCTTCGCGATGAGCGGGTTGATCCCGACCAGCGAGTTTCGCGTGCGGTGTTTCAGCTGGGTCTGCAGCAGGTGCGAGACGCCGTGGGCAGACAGCGAGGTCAGCGAGATAACGGCTATCTGGAACGCCTTCTCCGCGTGCACACCGGTCCCGTTGTGGTACAGATCCTCCAGGGTGTCGGTCCACTCCTTGTTGACGAACGTCTCGGCGAACCTGCCTCCCGCGGAGCCCGACCCCAGCAGCGTGGCGAGCGTCTCGAGGTCCTGCTTGCCGAACTTGCCGCCGCCGATGAGCGCGCTCAGGTGCTGCTGCAGCGATCTCACCAGCGACACGTCGTTGGACTTGGCGTTCAGCCTCGACCTGACACGGCCCAGCACGATGTCGCGCACGGCGGCGAGCGTGACCGGCTGGTTCTTGCGGTGCGCGTTGAGGAACGCCAGGCGCGTGTAGATGCGCACAAAGTGCCACACCGAGTCGCCCGACACACGCAGGTTCACCAGGTTGTAGCACCTGATCAGCTGGAACACGATCACCTTGAGGGAGCGGGTGTTGCGCACGATGTCCGGGTTGATCGCGCCCAGCGAGAAGATGCGCGAGGTCTCCTCGGCGGTCTCGTACAGGTACACCTTCATGAACTGCTGCAGCTGCTGGGCTGACTTGGCACACAGCTGCAGACGGCCGTACTTGGCGCTGGTCGTCAGCAGAACGAGGAACTTGAACAGCAGGATGTACTCCTCCAGCAGATGCACCCATATCACCGGGTCCTTGTCGATCAGCGACGACCGCAGCCGGAACGGCGGATACACCACGATCGGCAGCTCCAGCGGCGGTGGCTGCTCCGCCTGGAGGTCGACGGTCCGTGAGACCAGCTGCTCGGCCATGTTGGGAATATTTTGTCTTGTCTTGCGGCCTGGGAAGAAGAAGGCGCTTCTTCGGTGGCAAGTCGCCCCCCAAATTTTCTGCGATGCGCCCGGGCCCTTTTGGCCAGCTGTTCTTCCCAACACACACAATCATGGCGATAATCACGGCCGCTGCGGTTGCTGCTGCGGTTGCGCTGGTGGTGGCGCACTCGTCGGGCGCGTATCAGCCGGTGCAGAGCGCGCTCGGCTTCTCCCTGCTCGGCTACACCGTGTCCGACTACCTGATCCCGCGCGCTGCTCCGCACTTCATACGCATCGGGCTGAGCGGGCGAGACATGGCCAAGGTGGGGCGGCCCGAGCTGGCGGAGGCCATCGGCGTGGTCCCGGCCATCACGTACCTGTTTGTGATGTTCTTCTTCATCCCGTTCCTGTTCCTCAAGTTCCTCATCACCGAGACGAGCGGGGGCGGGTCGCGCGACATGGGCCACACCGTCCTGGAGACGGCCACGGGCTTCTTCCCGCACAACAAGCTGGCCTCGTACCTCTCGGCGATCCTGTGTCTCGAGAGCGTGATCCTGCTCGGGCTCATGGACGACCTGTTTGACATCCGCTGGAGACACAAGTTCCTGATCCCGGCGGTCGCGGCCATCCCGCTGCTGGTGGTGTACTACGTCGACTTTGGCGTCACCTACATCCTCGTGCCCAAGTTCGTGCAGCGTGTCACCGGCTGGCAGCAGACCAGCGTCGACCTGGGCTGGGTCTACTACGCCTACATGTCTGCGCTGGTGATCTTCTGCCCGAACTCCGTCAACATCCTCGCCGGCGTGAACGGACTCGAGGTGGGCCAGACGGTCGTTCTCGGGGTGCTCGTGCTGCTGAACGACGCCTGCTACCTCCTCAACCCGTCGCAGCCTGCCTTCGAAACGCATCTCTACTCCGCGTGCATGCTGATCCCGTTCCTGGGTGTCGCGCTCAGCCTGCTCAAGTGGAACTGGTACCCTGCGCGCGTGTTTGTCGGAGACACGTTCTGCTACTTCAGCGGCATGGTGTTTGCCGTGGTGGGCATCTCCGGGCACTTCTCCAAGACCCTGCTGCTCTTCTTCAGCATCCAGATCGTCAACTTTGTCTACTCGGCGCCGCAGATCTTTGGCCTGGTGTTCTGTCCCAGACACCGTCTCCCGCGCTTCAACGAGGCTGACGGCAAGCTGTACCCCTCGCATGCCGTCTTCAAGAAGAAGCCGCTGAGGAGCTGGGTCGCGAAGACGATGCTCGTTCTGGAGAAGGTGCGTCTGGTGGAGCTCGTCAAGAAGGACGGCCAGATCCTGGAGAGCTCCAACCTAACGGTAATCAATCTGTTCCTGGTGTGGTTCGGGCCAATGCGCGAGGACCAGCTGTGCAGCTCGCTCCTGTTTGCGCAGTTTACGGTGGGTGTTGTGTTTCTGGTGCTGAGACACACGCTTGCGTCGCTGCTGTTTGGATATGATAACTTGACAATATAAATATAAAGAATGCGTTGTTTCATGCACGGGTGGCCCAGAACGTGTGTCTGTCCTTGAGAACGCTGTCAGCCATGGCGCCGATCTCCTCGCTCTTGATGAGTGCTCTCGAGTCGAAGAACTCGTCCAGCCTCTGGCCTGTCTGCTTCTCGTACTCCAGCGTCTGCACCAGCAGTTCGTACTTGTCGATGTCCTTGACGATTCGGGCCTCGTCGTTTCTCTGGTCCTCGTAGTCCAGCCACAGCTCCACGATCTCGGTGGCAAACTCCGGGTTGTACTTCTCGATGATGGACGACAGGTACAGAATGGTCTTGTGCTCTCGCTTGTTCTTCTCCACCTTGTCCACCCTGGTGTCGTGTGGCACGATGTCTCCCACAACAGACTCCGAGATGTCGTGGACGAGTGCGATCTTGGCACACTTGGCCGTGTCGACCTTGGTCTTGAGCGTCATGGAGATCAGCGCCATGCGGTACATGTGGTCCGCGATCGACTCGGGCTGTGGGATGTCCTTCATGACCCAGCCGGTCCTCTCCTGGGACTTGAGCAGTCCGAGCAGCTGGTAGAACACGTTGATGTACTCGTACGGACTGGACGCTTCTTCGAGCGATTTTTTGATCCCGGCCGGGATGTTAGCAGCCGGCTCCCATTCCTGTTGTGTCATTCTGTGGTATAGTCGGGTGAGTGTCCTTCTGTGCATCAACAGAGGAAGACGGAGGGGAAGAAGGCCAGGAGAAAAACGTAAACAAAGGCCTTTCCGATTTTTCCTGTTTGGCCGTTTTTCCAGAGATTCTCGTGAAATGCGGTGAACCGATGAAACGGGATCAAACGGATGCTCCATGGTGTTGTCTGCTATTCTGCTGGTATAGAGAAGCTGATCTGTTGGTTAGCAAGCTCGTCTGTTGGCCTGGGCCGGTTCGGTGCTACGGTGAAAAATTCGATATTACATCAGTTGTGTTTTGTATTTATACTTAAGCAATGAGCTCAACGACACCACCAGCAGCTCTGATCTTCTCCTCGGCCAACTTGGAAACGTATCTGGCCTTGACGATGACTGGAACCTCTGGCAATCTACCCTTACCCAGAACCTTACCGTAACCACTGGCCAAAGTGTCAATGACAACAGCAGAAGACTTGGAAGAGGACTTGAGAGCAGAGTCTCTGTTCTCTTCTGGGACAAGAGTCCACAGCTTGTCGAGGTTGATCACTGGCTTCCAGAAGTGAGCCTGTTGCTTGTGGAAGTATCTCATACCGACCTTACCGAAGTAACCAGGGTGGTACTTGTCCAAGTTCGATCTGTGGTGAGTCAAACCACCGGCCATACCACGACCACCGGGATGCTTTCTGTGCTTTCCAACACGACCCTTACCGGCTTTGGAGAGTTAGTACACGCTCTTCGGCTAAACCTTGGAGACGGATGGGAGACACTCCATAATGAATAAACGGCAACGTTCCGTGAACATCGCAGGACAACACCGGGCTCGATAGCACGTTCTTGTTCAGCTGGTCCTGTTCCTGTTCCTGTTAAACTGGTCCAGGTCCTGTGCACAGCGGTCCACTGACAAATTTTTCGTTCATTCCACTGGATGCTCGTTTTCCATCCGTTCAGACTCCCTGGTTTTATTCAGCGGGCAGATAAATACATACCAACGGTGTGACCTCTGTGCTTTCTTGTCTTTGTTAATCTGGTTGGCATTATTGATTTTTAAAAGAGATGGTGAGAGAGTAGAAAGGAGAGCAGGAAGAAAAAAAGTGTTGATTTTTTCAGTGAGCGAATGGGGAGGCGCCTGGGCTGGCAGCGCAGCGCAGCTGGCAGGACTACGGGTGGCGTGCACCAACCGCTGAAATGCTGGGATGGGCTCTGACGGCAGTTGCCACACGTGACTACACACAGGGTTATTGAACCCTCACTTATAAGTGTGCCAACCGATGCGGCGGTTTAGAGATAAGGCTATCTATCGCTCGTGCGTCCACACCTCCGCGTACGTGTCCTTCCCCTTCGTCTCGGGGATCGACGAGTGTATCCAGTAGCCGTAGACCGCACACACCAGCGCGAAGAACAGGTAGACGCCGCCGCCGTTGACGAGGGGGAAGAACGCGCCGATGACAAACGTGGAGAACCAGTTGAAGAGCATGGCCTGCGACTGCGCGAGCCCCTTGCACTCGGGCTCCGTCACCTCCGAGATGATCAGGAAGGGGATCGGCCCGACGCCCACCGCGAAGAAGCCGACGTAGCCCAGCACAGAAACGACCGAGAGAATGGGCAGGCCGTTCAGGATACCGATGGCGAGCCCCACCGAGGAGACGCCCATGGCCGTGGCAGATAGTATCAGCAGCGGCTTGCGTCCGAACCTGTCCATGAACAGCGACGCGACGAACGTCACTGTGGCGTTGAGCACCGAGATCATGCAGTTGACGAGAATGGCGCTGTTGGGGAACACGCTCAGCAGAACCTGGACGCCGTAGAAGATGATGGAGTTGATGCCGCAGAACTGCTGTCCGATCATGATGAAGGACGCGATGCGCCGCGAGCGCGCGTACTTGGGGCTGGTCTGGTACTCTGCGGCGCTCAGGGTGTGTGTGCCGGCGCCGTCGTCCCAGTTCTCTGCTGCCGACACGTCGCCGTTGCGTATTCTGTGCAGGATCGCGAGCGCTGCCGTCTTGTCGCGCGCGTACAGCCAGCGTGGAGACTCGTGCAACAGCACGGCGCACACGAGGTTGGCCAGCGCCATGGCCGATCCGGTGAGCAGGATCAGCCTCCACTGGGTGTCGTTGGCCCAGCCGATGGCCAGCACCTGCGTGAACAGGATGCCGAGGTTGACGCTCACCTGGTTCAGGCTCCCGAGGAACCCGCGCAGCTGCACCGGGCTTATCTCGTTGATGAAGAGCGGCGTGATGACCAGCCCGGTGCCTGCACCGAGCCCGTTGATCAGCCGCCCGGCTCCCAGCGCGGCAGTCGTGTTCGCGAGTCCCTCCATGGTCGATCCGACGAGGTACAGCAACGCCACGAGCGCAAACACACGCCTGCGGCCGTAGACGTCGCCGAGCTTGCCTGCAAACACGGAGCCCACGAAGCCGCCCAGCGGGTAGCTGGAGGTGATCAGGCCGACGTGGTCCTGGAACGGAATGCACTGCACGTAGCCGTCAAACCAGCCTTCCGGGCCGGCCACCGCCTGCGAGCACGACATGATCTTCTCGGGGGCGTTCAGCTCGGACATGTGGTAGCCGAACTGGAACGAAGACAGGCACGCGGAGGCCACCATGAACACCAGCGTGGGCGACCACAGCCGCCCGCTGCCGCGTGGCATCAGCATTTCTGTGGCGCTCATTGCGGAGAAGCGGTAACTGGTGGAAGAAGCTGGCGATTGGTGGAACAAGCGGTGTGGAACAAGACGCGCTGTCTTTTTGCGGAGTCCCTTGTTGCGGGTGGCTTGTTGCGTGGGGGGAGAGTGCGTGGCCCAAAGGTGGCGTCCACCAACAAGGCCCGCTCAATACTTAGAACACAAACGCTCACTGCCAACAAAGCACCACACGATGTCGCAGGTAGACCCGCAGACGCTGGACAACCACACGATCAACGAGCAGACGCTGGAGGAGGCGGAGGCGCGGGCCGAGGCGCTGAGGCGGTTCCGCGCGCAGAACGAGGGCCACCGGCTGGGCCTGCACCCGCAGTACCGGCTGCCGTTCGTCATGCTCAGCGCCGGGCTGGTGACCGGGCTCAACGGGCTGGCCGCCGGGTTCAAGACGGCCGGGCTGCGGTATCTCGCGCAGAACTCGCACAGACTGCCCACGACGACGGGCGGGTGGTACTACTACCACAAGCGCAAGAACTACGTGTGCTACCGGGACGCCATGGTCAACGCCCTGCGCAAGGCCGCGACGGGCTCCGTGCTCGTGGGCGCGCTGTTCGGGCTGGAGGCACTCCTGGACGAGGCCCGGGGCACCGTGGACTTCGCCAACACCACGATGGCCGCCACGTGTGCGGGCTGGGTGTACTCCAACGTCTACCACGTCGGTCTCTCGCCCGCCAAGAGCATCATGCGCAAGGGCTTCCAGCTCGGGCTCGTGCTGGGGCTGGCCCAGGACCTGTTGCGCTACATCCGGGGCGACGATCTGTGGTACCTCCGGGTCATGGGTGTTACGCAGATGCCGCTCAAGGAGCGGTTCCGGCCTCCAGCCGGGTTAAGCTGAAACTATACACACGCTACGCTTCTGCATCGCTCTCGTCGAGCCCGGGCATCGGGTAGTTGAGGATCACCGCCACTCCGCTTAGCTGGTCCAGCTGCTTGCCCGAGTCATGCAGGCTCGAGAAGATCTCCACGGCGCCGCCCTGGTTCCGCACCTCCTCGGCCATCTGTATATAGTGTTTTCTGAGCTTGGCATCGTCGTTTCTGAACAGAGAGTCCGTAACGAGTAGATACTTCACACACCCGGCCATCTCGATCGCCTTCTCGCACTCCCTGAGACCGTACCACGACTTGTCGTTGTCCTCGTTCAGGTTCGCCAGAAGCAGGTCCACCAGCCGTATCTGCTGCGCAAACTTGGTGTCCTCCAGCCGCTTGCGCAGGTCCGGAGACTCGAGCGCCTCCTCGATGCCCTGCAGGTACCCTGTGGACGATTGACCCAGCAAAAACTTCGGCTTGGCCTGCAACAGCGTCTTGTTTGCGTCCTGCGTGGCTCTGCGGGCGATTGTCTCCAGCAGGTTCTGTCCTGTGAAACCGGGGCTGATCACAAGCACAACTTTCAGCTTCTCGATGTCAAAGTTGCGCACCAGCGAGTCGTAGCACATGTCCAGGAACCGCGCGTACGCCTTGTCGTGAGCCGCCGAGTCTCCGCGCTTCTTCTTGGGGATGCTCTTCTCGACCTTCGACTTGAGAAAGGTGATGTTCTCGGTGATGAGACAGAAGTGGGCCACTCCCTCCTCGAGCACAACCGCTCCGATCTCGGCCTTGGCATCGATTGAACACGCCTGGTCGATCTGGTTCAGTGCCACCGCGTCCCACTCCAGCTTGTACACGGTGAACTTGGAGTTGAACTGCACCTCCGCGGTGTGGTAGGAACCCAGAGGCACATCCTCGTTCTCAGACACGGTTCTCCCCTTGATCCGCAGAGTGTCCTCGTACACAACAGACTCGACATCCAGCCTGAGCACCATGTTCTTGCGCTCGCTCTTGGTCTTTCCGGGCTTCTTCACGTTGCGGAAGGTGTGGAGGGAAATCTCGTCGTGCTGGTGGAGCAGGTTGTACAGCGTCCACAGGTCTTCTCTGTCCTGTGCCACCAGTGTGACTGTGCCCGATGAGTCTCTCTTGATGTCCTGCGCCAGAAGCTTCATCTGTGGATGCCGATGCTGCTGAATAAATAAGTCTCCTTGTGGGCTGACAGAGCAAAGAGGGAAAAAGCCGCCCCAGAGACTTTTCACTCTGCTGCGGAAAAACAGTTCTTCCGGGTAATCGGATAAATTTACTTCGTTTCCGTTTGTATTAACTTTAAATGACTGCTACAGTTCAACGGACCTGGGCTCCGACGATGGAGGAGTTCTTGCACACCTCGCCCTTGGCGTTGACCAGTCTAGCGGCTGGCTTGCCCTCTTCTGTGTAGGTAACCTCAAAGCTCTCATTGGTGGAGAAGTGGGGCTGGACAGCCTCCCAGATCTTCTTCTTGGGGTTGAGGACAGACTCTGGTGTGCCGTCGAAGCCCTCGAAGAAGAGCTTGTCGCCTGGCTTGGAGCCGGCTGGAGGGTTGACAAACTCAACCTTCTCGTCGTCAGAGGCACAGAACACCATGGCGGTAGACTTGATGCCTCTCATGTTAACAGGCTTCAGGTTGCCGATGCAGACAATGTATCTCTGCTGCATGTCCTCGAGCGGGATGTACTTAACGAGACCAGAGCACACAGTTCTTGGCTCGGCATCTCCCATGTGGATGGTGGAGACGTACAGGGAGTCGGCGTCGGGGTGCTTGACGGCCTTCTCGATGAAACCAACTCTGAAGTCGATCATGGATGGGTTTGGAGCCACAGTGGCAGCAGCAGCCTTGGCGTCGGCCTCGGCTCTGGCCTTGGCCTTAGCGGCCTTCTTAGCCGCAGCAGCAGCCTTGCGGGCCTCCATCTCCTCCGCAGAGATGTTTGGAGGGCCCTTCTTCTTGTCGTCCTTCTTGGCTGGCTCAGCAGCGGCTGGAGCAGCCTTGGCAGCAGCAGCAGCAGCAGCAGCCGGAGCAGAGCCGTCCTTCTTCTCTTTCACCTTGATCTCTCTGGGAACGGCAGCGTCGAGGTCGATCTTGATCTTCTCCTCGCCGGTGTGGTTCTGGACGAGATCCGCCCATCTGAGAACGTGTCTGAGAGCAGCCAGGTCCTTGACGGCCTGGAGGTGCTTCCATGTGTTCTCGAACACACTCACGTCGGCAGCTGTGAACTTGGTGCCCACAACGTAGGTCTTGTTCTTGAGAAAGGCGTTGAACTCGTCCAGACCCTCAGGGAACCTGGCAGACAGCGTGGCCCACTGGGAGGACAGCGCCAGCTCCTCCTTGGAGAGATCCGACAGCGACAAAGGCGACAGAGACACGGACATTTGGTGGTTTTGCTTGTTTGTTTTGGAAGAAGAGAGGAATCAGCTCCAAGGCAGGACGACAACCGCTTTCGCTGAGACGGCAACTTTGTGTGGAACACGATCTTTCGGCCAGCGGTGCGGCGGTACAGATTTTCACGTGCCACTAAGCCAGCGGAAAAATTTTGAGGAGACGGCCCAGGCAGCAAAACCACACAAACGGGTCAGAACAGGGAGTGTCTTCTCGCTGAGCTACATTCTATCTATCAGGAGCCATGGCTACCAACTCTATCAAGCTGCTCGCAAGCGACACCCACAGGGGTCTTGCTGAGCTCGTGTCTTCCAGGTACGCACACCTTGCTCTGGCTCCGCCAGGCGTGGCCATCTGGTTTACTAACGTGCAACAGACTCGGTTTGAAGCTGACGGACGTGGACATCAAGCGTGACTCGAACACCGAGGTGTCGTTCTCCATCAAGGAGTCCATCAGGGACGAGGACATCTACATCATCATCCAGATCGGTTCTGGCGTGGTGAACGATAAGGTGCTGGAGCTGCTCATCATGATCAACGCCTGCAAGACGGCCAGTGCCAGGAGAATCACCGCTGTTCTGCCCAACTTCCCCTACGCAAGACAGGACAGAAAGGACAAGTCGAGAGCACCCATCACCGCGAAGCTGATGGCCGATATGCTCACCACGGCCGGTTGCGACCACGTTATCACGATGGATCTCCACGCCTCCCAGATCCAGGGCTTCTTCGACGTGCCTGTGGACAACCTGTATGCCGAGCCCAGTGTTGTCAGGTACATAAAGGAGAACATCGACGTGTCCGAGGCCATCATCATATCGCCAGATGCCGGCGGAGCCAAGAGAGCGGCCGGTTTGGCCGACAGACTCGATCTCAACTTTGCGCTCATCCACAAGGAGAGAGCGCGTGCCAACGAGGTGTCGAGAATGGTGCTTGTGGGTGACGTTACCGACAAGATCTGCATCATCGTGGACGACATGGCTGACACCTGCGGGACCCTGGCCAAGGCCGCCGAGGTGCTTCTAGAGAACGGGGCCAAGTCTGTCATTGCCATCGTCACACACGGTGTGCTGTCCGGTAACGCCATAAACAACATAAACAACTCCAAGCTGGACAGGGTGGTGTGCACGAATACCGTTCCGTTCGAGGAGAAGAGGTCGAAGTGCCCCAAGCTGGACACCATCGACGTCAGCGGTGTGCTGGCTGAGAGCATAAGAAGACTGCACAACGGTGAGAGTATATCGTACCTCTTCCGCAACTCTCCCATGTGAGCTACAGAGTCTCAATAAGGTAAACGCATTTTTAGATCTAGAGCCCGTAGTCGGAAGGCTTGAAGTCGGCAAGGCTCTTGAGAACCGTGTTCTGCTCACCCTCCTTCCCGATCACGCTGTCGAGAAGAGACTTGTCGGCAGCCTCTAAGGCCCTCACGTCCGGAACCCACACAACGTGGGCCCCAGCGGCGGTACCGGCCTGAACACCGGGGATCCCGTCCTCAAACACAAGGCACTCGTCGATGCTGATCTCGTCCAGGCCCTGTGTCTCTCTCTGGTCGTTGAGTCCATGCAGTGCGATCTGCCAGATGTCAGGGAACGGCTTGCCCCTTCCTGGTGGTATTCTGGGGTCGTCGCCGGTGACTATGTGGTCGCCAAACTTTTCAAACCCGTGCGACAGGTGCGCTGTCTTCATGACAAACTTGTCCTTCTGCGAAGAGGTTGCGAGCGCAATCGGGATACTGTTCTCCGAGAGATACGTGAGCAGCTCCAGTGCTCCAGGCATGAACTTGGTGGTTGGCCACAGCTTCAGCTGGATGTCGCTGGTCTTCTCGTAGAGCTCCTCCGGGGTGTATGGCATAGGGTAGTATTCCAGCACTTTGGCGCTTGCTGCGGTTCCCGGCAGGCCCTGAAGTTTGACCTTGACGTCCCACTCGAGCGGTGGGTGCCCGTGGGAGGTGAGAACCTCCGAGATGGAGATCGTGTACATGTCCTCTGTGTTGATCAGCAATCCGTCCATGTCTGTCCCGGTTAGCGGGCCTGTCTCCCGATATAAACATGCGCATACTCACCAAACAGACACGCTCTGGCCTTGATTGGAGCAGCAACCATGGTTCCTCGTTGTATTCTGGTGTGGGGCAGCAGAACACGCTGGGCAAGGTGACTGACTCACCGAGTTATCTCCATGTGTGTGCCGCACGCTCGGTCTACTACGTTATTCTTTCCAATTTATCCATTACTTCCCGGTTATATAGGCGGTAGCGAGTTTCTGCATACTGGACACTGCAGTTTGTACTTCATCCAGGACTCGAGACAGTTGGTGTGGAAGATGTGTCTACATGGAGTCACCATGTATCCTCTTCTGGTCATGATATTCGTAATGTGCTCAGCCGACTTGGCTATGGGGATCTCCACCTCCGTCATACAGATCGCACAGTCCACCTTGCACTTGTGGTTCTCTTCGTCGTGTGCTCCCTCCACATCGTGCTCGATTCCGAAACCGTGCTCGAGATCACCAGCGGTGAGGGGAGGGTGGTAGTCGTAAGACTTAGGGAGGAATCGGTCTGGGAGGAAAAACCTCGCTCCAAAGAACTCCTGCAGTCCCAGAATAAAGATCTGAACCGACATCCAGATCACGATGGATGCGATCAGCAGCGGATCCCTGTGGTGATGGAATGGGTTTGTCTCCACAAGACACAGGTACGCAACGGGTATGATCCTAAGAACGGACGTCCCAATCACGAAATCCCAGCCAAAAGACCTCCGCGAACCCCTCAGTGTGTTTCTGTATATCTGCGGAACCCAGAAGGAGTTGAGCACCAAGAGTACAACGTACTCAAAGACCCTGCGGTCTCTCTTGGGCCACAGAGATGCGTTGAGAATCAAGAAGGAGAAAACGATGAGGAGAAACACAAACCTCACGTAAATCTGGCCCGTGACCGTCTGGTCATCCTGGACAACTGTGGGTCTGGGTGCTTGCTCTGGAGGTCTCTGTGTGAGAGGCAGGAGTGGCTCGTTGCCATTGTTGTTGGCGAGCGGATCGGCGGTTGTCTCGTTTTCGTCGCTGTTGTTGCGGTCGTCAATTGGAGTGCCCCTCATGGCAACTCCCCAGCTGATGTTTCTCTCGTTCATCTGTGAGGTATAGATGAGAAGCATGTACCGCATCTCAAACACACTTGTGAGTGTGAACCCAAGGAAGGAGCTCACCGCTAGCTGCAGGTATAGTTTCTGAAAGACGATGGAACTCAGCAGATACAGAGTGCTGAGTGATCCATCAATGAGATTCATCATAGCAATGGACCAGAACGAGATGCGTGACAGAGTCGATGGGGTATTCGTAGCACTCATCTGCTTTATCGAGAAGAAGATCTGGGCAAAGAGAAGCGTTATTCCGGCAAGAATAACGTGCTGAAGACGGCTATCGTGTACCTCTTCTCTCTCTCCAACCAGTCCTGCGGTCTTCATGAGAAGTCCGCAGTCAGGGGAGTATACCAGTCCTTTGGAGATCTTCATCTCCGGAATAGGCTTGTGTGGGCGACCTAGTGGGTTCTTCAACTCGTCGTCAATCGTGCGCATGTCTTCGGGAGACAGATCAGTTGACTCAAAGTGCAGGTACGTGATAAGCTCACAACCCTTGGAGGCATCGAGCAGGTTATCAACGGATGCCAGGTCAAAACTCTCAACGTCCGTGGCAAGTGTGGATGCGTTGAACACTGCTCTCGACCTGTTGAAGTGTCTCTTGTCGAAGTTCAAGTGTGGTATACCATACGGGCCTGCGTACTTTGCACTGCGCGTGGTAGCAATGAGGTTTCCCGAGTCCGGATGGTACACTCCAGCGAGCAACAGAGAGTGGACGTTGACCTCTTCGTAATCTGTCATTTTGACCTTCACGATAACGTGTACGGATCCTTCGGCACCTTCCACGTTAGGGTCACCTGTGTTTTCGATGGAGACGTGAACGTTACCGTTCAGTTCGGTCACGTTGCCCATCTTGAGCTCATCTATGTAGTATCTCGAAGCCTCGGTGGCATCTTTCTCGAAAGAGTTGGAGTCACTGGGCTCTTGCCAGTCACCAGAAGAGCCGTTGTTGTTATACGACTGCAGCAGACTCCTCATGTATTCGGGAAGTGGCATCGGTATATGTTCAAAGCTGTGATTCACTCTTTGGAAATCACCTCTCAGTCCACCTGTGATGTTGTACCAGAATGCACCGCGCGGTGATGGCTTTGTGTTGTCGTATCCAAACAGCTCTCTGATAGCGCTCCACTTGAGTGGATCCAGCCCTTCGGGGTCCTCCTCCAGCTCAAACTCGTCTAGCGCCCCGTCTTCTGCGTTGAGAACGCCTGTCGCCAGTTTTCTCACGTAGTCAGGAAGGATGGAGTACTTCTGGTTCTCCTCGTACGGCCCCAGCCGATCTGGGAACGGAAACAAACTGACGTTGCGGTGCTCTATCGCATCCTGGTAGCTCATTCTGAAGCCTGTGATGTTCCCGACCGGCTGTTCGTAGGTGGAGTTCCCCAGTATTCCGCGGGAGGTGACGATTTCGTCCTTCAGACTCTGCAGTGCCGCCACCTTCGCGCTGTTCCCGCTCAGTGTATCTGGGTTGGCCGGGCCTGGCAGCATCAGCGTCATGAATATGATGAAGAACAGCAGCTGGGTCTTGTTTATCTCCACCATCGTTGCTGTCTGTGTGGCAAATCTGTGCGGAGAGATGCGGGTGTTTGCCTATAACGCTGGACGTGGGCAGGATATGCTAAGAGTTCACAGCCGGCCAGTTTGATTGGTCCCCCCAGGCTGTATATGACGGATAGGTGCTAAAGAGTGGATCGTGGCGTGGGTGACACGCATGAGATAGCCAGGGGGCGCGAGCAGAAGAGAATAGGGTTACCCTTCCGTGATACAATTGTGTGCGGCGTTTTTCACGCGATTGATTTACCCGTTTATTTACTGGTTCTTCCTGAGCTTTGCCTTCATTTTCTCCTCTCTCTTCTTCTTGGCGTGTGGGCCGGCCTCGGTGTCGAGAGTGAAGTCCCACCATCTGAAACTCGATGCGTAGTTGCCTATGAAGTAGTGGTGGTGTAGATCGTGGTGATCTGCACCTGCCCAGAAGGGCACAAAGTGGTGCAAAGACCAGGGAAACTCGTATCCTGAGTGTGCATCCACGGCCTGGAAGAGTCTCATGACCACCCAGATCGTCACCGTGAAGAGATGCAGGTCACCGGTGAAAAACGCATACAGGATGGGGAACCCAACGGTGCCGAAGCCAAGGGACATCACCTCAATCGGGTGGGCGTACTCTGCAGTGAGGCCAAAGGGGGCGGCGTAGCGGTGGTGCTGTTTGTGGATATGCTTGTAGAAAGGACCGTAGTGGAAGAGTCTGTGGGCCCAGTAGTGCCAGGCGTCCTCGAGCACGAAGAACAGGCACCACTGCAGCACCATCGTGGACAGCGATGGGAACGGAACCGACACAGAGATCCCGAGTCTCGTGCAGAGCGGGTGGAACGTCCAGATGGGTAGAGCCTCTACCAGGAAGTGGGACTTGAGCACGCTCTTGAGACACTCCCACTGTTCCTTGTCCGAGGGGATATATGCTGGCTGGATCTTCCACCTGTTGAAATACGGAATCTTGTCAACGATGTACCAGGGCAGACACCGTCCGAAGTACGTCAGTTCATGGGTGAGGAAGAATAGCAGCCCCGTCGCGAGTATATCGTTACCCATGTATGTGTACCATGCGGCCCACAGTTGCTCCATGAAACAGAGCTGTGGATGTGTAGCTGCTATGTTGTGGTACACATCGCGGATACCGGGGGCCGATACAGCGGCAAGCGTTGAGGAGTTGAAGATCTCGGTCATTGGTGCCTCTGAGTGTCAAAGGCTAAGAAGCGCCCCGAGGGCTATATATATAGAATGGAACGATGAGTCGTGTTTACATCGCGTTCCTAAACGAGGATGTGGAACGAGCCCCGCTCAATGGCTCGTTCCCACGCGTCCACCCTTAGGTGGTGTGATCTTCTCATGCATATGCCAGAGCTGCAGCCGCACACTCGGCATGTCATCTGGTCATGTGACCATCATGAGGGCTACAACCCCCAATATTATGCTTATGTAAGATAAAAGAACCAATTTTTTCTGGGTTGGCGCACTACGGCCCAAGCTGCTCGCAGCTCGGTCCTCCTGGCGAGTTCTCTGAAAAAATTACAAGTCAAGAAGGCCTTTGTCCTGTTCTCTTTCCCACACAAACGTCTAACAAAATATACTAAAGAGTAAGTGAAATACGTCCACGGAGAAAGGATGAGTGAACAGCATGGGCTATATGGAGCACATCCAAGATGATCAACAGCCAAGCAGCTGGTTGAGTTGCAAAAAAAGAGGTTGGCGAAGAAGAACACACGTTGAGGGAAACCTCGAAACAAGCACCAGAACCAACATCCATACATCCAGAAGACAAGAAAAGGTTTTGAACGACTCAAAGAGCGATCCTCGAAAGCGTGCCACGATTTTTTTGGAATATATTCCGGCCCAGGAAAAAGTTTGCCTCACCTCCTCCTCCTCTCTGCTTCTCTCTCTGCTCAACAGAATACTAACGCATGACAGTGTCTCGTCTTAACGAATACCAGGTTATTGGTCGCCGTTTGCCCACTGAGTCCGTCAGTGAGCCAAAGTTGTACCGTATGAGAATTTTTGCTCCTAACGATGTTGTTGCCAAGTCTCGTTACTGGTACTTCTTGCAGAAGCTCCACAAGGTGAAGAAGGCTTCCGGTGAGATTGTTGCCATCAACGTCATCTCCGAGGCCCACCCAACCAAGGTCAAGAACTTTGGTATCTGGATCAGATACGACTCCAGATCCGGTACCCACAACATGTACAAGGAGTACCGCGATGTTTCCAGAGTTGGTGCCGTCGAGACCATGTACCAGGACTTGGCCGCCAGACACAGAGCCAGATTTAGATCCATCCACATCTTGAAGGTTGCTGAGCTTGAGAAGACTGACGATGTTAAGCGCCAGTACATCAAGCAGTTCTTGTCCAAGGACCTCAAGTTCCCATTGCCACACAGAATCCAGAAATCTAAGAACCTTTTCGCTCCAAAGCGCCCAACCACCTTCTACTAAGTTGTGGTTGTGTGTGGTGAAGTGCTAATATAAGAAATCCTTTATAAGAAGATGATGTGATTATTAGTGTACCCCATGTAGATGAGGTTCAGTTTATTCCTCTGTCACCACGGTCCCAGCCTACGTTACGTGTTGCTATCGGTGTCTATCGTTAATCCGTAATCGAAAATTTTTCAGAAAGGCGAATTTTCACCAGCCCACAGCACCGCCATCAAGGGTGGCTGGGGTAAACCTGCCCACCGCCCCTTAAGCCAATCTGGGGCTCAACACCTCTGTTCTTCTCTCAGAATACACCAAACAATCATGGGAGCGCTCGTGTCACTACCTCTTGCGCCTGTGTCCATGGCAGGCAGCTGGATTGCCTCTTGCTGTGGAGCGGCGGCGTGTTCTGCGTGCTGCAACCCCTCGATGAACCCGCTTGCGAAGACGTACAAGTCTTCTGTCGCCACCCGCATCACCTATGCGGTTTTCTTCCTGATCAACTCGATTCTGTCCTGGGTCTCGCTTTCGAACTGGCTCACGAACCAGGTGGAGAAGTTCACGTGGGGGCTGTTCAAGCTGGGCAGCGAGTACTGTAGGGAGAACGGGTGTACTGGCTTCACAAACGTCCACAGAATCAACTTTGCGCTGGGTTTGCTGCACCTGATTCTCGCTGGGCTGCTCATGGGCGTTAAGTCCACCTCCAATCCCCGCGGTGTCATACAGAACGGTTACTGGAACACAAAGATCTTCGTGTGGTTTATGTTTGTTGTGCTGAGCTACGCCATTCCAGACAAGTTCTTCGTGTTCTGGGGCAACAAGCTCTCCATCATCTTCTCGACCATGTTCATCGGCATAGGACTGATTCTTTTGGTTGACTTTGCGCACGAGTGGGCCGAGACATGTCTCGAACGGATCGAGGAGGGCGAGATATACCTCGATGACGACGAAGGCGGCATCATACACAACGGCAACTTTTGGAGAACGGTGCTCATCGGAGGAACGCTGTCGATGTTTGCGGGTACCATCATCATGACTGTGCTCATGTACATCTTCTTTTCGCACGACGGGTGCACGCTCAACACCACGGCCATATCGATAAACATGGTGCTGTGTCTCCTCGTGGCGGTGCTGTCGATTCTCCCCGTTGTGCAGGAGTACAATCCGAACGCTGGACTTGCACAGGCGTCCATGTGCTGTGTGTACTGCACCTATCTCATATTCAGCGCGTGTCTCAGCGAGCCAGACGACAAGCATTGCAATCCGCTCATCCGCAGCAAGGGCACCCGCACGATGAGCGTGATTGTCGGCGCCATCTTCACCTTCATCGCTGTCGCATACACCACCACGCGCGCAGCCGCCAACTCTGCATTCTCGCACGGTGGCGACAACGTGTACTCCGGCTCGCAGTACGACTCTGTGCTCGACGTGATATCCACGCAGCCGAGCCGCAACGAGATCCGTTTCCAGGCCATCAAGCGTGCTGTGGACGAGGGCTCGCTCCCAGAGAGCGCGCTGAACGACCCGTCCTACTTCCAGTACTCGGACGACGAGGATGGCGATGCCGGCGAGGAGAAGAACTACACAAAGTACAACTACTTCCTGTTCCACATCATCTTCTTCCTGGCAACGCAGTACATAGCTGCGCTTCTCACCATCAACGTCGGCGTGGAGGACACCAACGACGGGTTTGTGCCTGTTGGGCGGACCTACTTCAACACCTGGGTCAAGATTGTCAGCTCGTGGGTGTGCTTTGGGCTCTACGGCTGGAGTCTTGTTGCGCCTGTGTTCTTCCCGGATAGATTTCTATAATCATCGCTGCATAGCCTGGTCTTGGTGGCTGCGTCTGTGTTCTCATAAATAATCGATGGTGCTCATCTCCATGATCAATTTGCTCCAAACCAGTCACAAATCGTTCGTTGTGGTAGTGTCCTCTCCAGAAACAGCAAACTGAGGAAAGCCAAACGGCCATCGCTATTTAAAGAGAGGCGGATTTCCTCTCGGGCGTTTTTGTTTTTCTCTGTTTCAAGAACGTATTGACACTTGTCAAAAATGTCAGATGACGGTGCGGCGCATAACGAGGGAGCAGGAGGAGGACCGCAGAGCTTTGACAGGGTCAAGACACACTTCCCCTCAGCCAGGATCAAGAAGCTGATGCAGTCGGACGAGGAAATAGGGAAGGTTGCGCAGGCGACGCCGATAGTCGTGGGACGGGCTCTGGAGCTGTTCTTGTGCTCACTGGTGGAGCGCTCGCTGGAGGTGGCCAAGCAGAACGGGAGCCGAAAGGTGTCACCGCAACACCTGTCCGTTGCAGTCAGCCAGAACGAGGAGTTTGACTTTTGCGAGAGCGTTGTTGAGAAGTACAAGCCAACCAAATAATGAGAGTCTTAGTGTATATTAGAAGGAGAAAATTCTTGGATCATGTCATGTCGACGGGTGTACGCTGCACTGCCGCCTCTGTGCAGCTGTTCATGCCAGCTAAGGCATATGCCAGGCCTAGCTACTCTGCTTTTGCCCTGCGCGTACGCACGCTGCCAGGTTGTTGGTTAAGCAACCCTGGATGCCATCTAGCTAAGTTCAAAAACTACGGCAGGGTAACTCATTACGTAGCCAGGGGTTTCTGAAAGCGGGATTCCATCCGGTCTGGGGCAAGCCATGAGACGTGTTGTCTTTTAGGTTCGTCCTTCGCCTCTCTTGCCCCTTCTTCTTCTTCTTCCTCTCCCACAAAAGTATGGTTTCCAGTACTCACCTTCAGATTGCCTCTCACAGGTCGTTTACCAACCCGCAGCACCTGTCCCTCAGCCAGCTGCACTCCGATGAAGCTCCTGTCTTCTACGTGGGTGTGGATGTGGGTACGGGATCTGCCAGAGCAGCGGTTGTGGACCAGACGGGTGCCATTCTCGGTCTGGCAGAAAGACCAATCACGAGGCACGAGCTCAAGCCCAACCACATCACGCAGAACTCCACCGAGATCTGGGACAGCATCTGCTACTGTGTCAAGACTGCCCTGTCCCAGTCCCGGATTGATGCCTCGCTCGTGATGGGTATTGGTTTCGATGCGACATGTTCGCTTGTGTCTGTTAACGAGGAGACGGACAAGCCCATGGCTGTTGGTCCCGACTTCAACGACCACGAGGAGAACATCATTCTGTGGATGGATCACCGTGCCGAGTCCGAAACTGATGAGATTAACGCTACCGGTGACAAGTGTCTCAAGTACGTAGGTGGAAAGATGTCCATCGAGATGGAGCTTCCCAAGATGAAGTGGCTCAAGAACAACATGCCTGTGGATGAGAAGGGAGACAGCTTGTTCAAGAAGTGCAAGTTCTACGACCTAGCTGACTACCTCACCCACAAGGCCACTTCCAAGGAGACAAGATCCTTCTGCTCTGTTGTTTGCAAGCAGGGCTTTGTTCCCCAGGGAGTTGACGGCTCTGTCCACGGATGGTCTGCCGAGTTCTTGAACAAAGTTGACCTTCCTGAACTCGTTGCCGATGACTTCAAGAAGCTGGGCGGAGTTCCAGGCAAAAACGGAGAGTATCTGTGTGCCGGAGACACCATCGGCCCGCTGAGCGAGCAGTCTGCCGAGGAGCTCGGACTCACCACCGGATGCTACGTTGCCTCTGGTGTCATTGACGCGTATGCCGGTTGGATCGGTACCGTTGCTGCCACTACGGAGAGTGCTATCCCAGCGCTCACACAGCAGGACAAGGATGTCAAGGGTATCGACAGGGCGTGTGGCCGTCTTGCTGCCGTCGCTGGTACGTCTACCTGTCACATTGCCATGTCCAAGGATCCCATCTTCGTTGATGGTGTGTGGGGCCCTTACCGTGATGTTATGGCCAAAGGATTTTGGCTCGCTGAGGGTGGTCAGTCCTGTACCGGTGCTCTTCTCGCGCATGTGCTCTCGACACACCCTGCGTATACAGAGCTCGGTGTTTCGTCGGAGTCTTCTGGTCTCTCCAGATTTGACTTTCTCAACTCGAGACTGGAGAACCTCAAGAAGTCCAAGGGTGAGAGGTCGGTTGTGTCTCTGGCCAAGAACCTGTTTTTCTACGGTGACTTCCACGGGAACCGTTCTCCTATCGCTGATCCACACATGAGGGCATCGATCATAGGTCAATCCATGGATACTTCTCTCGACTCGCTGGCCGTTGAGTACCTCGGCGCGTGCGAGTTCATCGGTCAACAGACCCGCCACATCATCTCTCAGATGGAGAAGTCTGGTCATCAGATCAGCTGTATCTTCATGAGTGGTGGCCAGTGCAGAAATGGATTGCTGATGAGACTTTTGGCTGACTGTACCGGTTTGCCAATCGTCATTCCCCGCTACATCGACGCCAGTGTTGTGTTTGGTGCTGCCATGCTCGGTGCTGTGGCTGCCGAGGACGCTATCAAGAGTGGCAAGGCTGGTGCTGGTCTTTCGAGAAGAGGCTCTGTCAAGTCAGTTGACAAGGAGGAACCCCAGCCTCCCTCCCCATACACTGCGCCATCTGCCACTGCCTCGATGACCTCGATCTCTGCCATGGCACCAGGAGTGAACAACTCCTCCAACGGGTTCCCATTCCCCATCTTGACTCCTATAGAAGACGAGACCAAGCAATTGGGCTACAAACCCGTTGACGAGTCTGACGCAGACTCTGAAGACGGCGAGGAGGAGCAGATTGTGTTTGGCACCAAGACAAGAACCCAGCAGAATGTCAATGACAAGTTTGCACAGCATCGTATGAGATCTGCTTCCAACTCTTCTAGACTCAGAGCACTCACACAGATCAAACCGGAGGATAGAGTCGAGAGATCTGGTGATAAGCTGTGGAAGGTCATGGAGTCACTCTCTGGTATGGGGAGGGTTATCTTCCCATCTTCGGAGAACGACCCAGACCGTAAGTTGCTCAACACAAAGTACAAGATCTTTTTGGATCAGGCCAAAACTCAGCAGCAGTACAGAGAACTGGTGGCCAAGACCGAAGAGGCTATTGCCAATTACCTGAACATTTGAAGAATTACAAACATACTTTCACCCAAGTGCATTTACTGTTTGGTTATCTCCAAGCTTTCGTAAAAGTCCCAGTCACCCACAAAGTTGGAATCGTTGTAGAATTTGAATTTTGCACCGGCAGTTGCTGTCTCCCCCCGGGATTTGACGCATTCGATGAAAAACTCTCTATTCGTCCGTGTCCCGCGTTCAATTTGAATATCGAATCGCTCTAACGTTGTGAAATCTGCGCAAATTTCGTTTTTGAGGAGGTGTGTCTTACCGTCCATCATTGTCAGAATGTTGTTTCCTTCGACCACCCATTCTCCTAGCGAACCTTGATGCAGAAGGAGGCAATGAGGTGGTGCGGGTGTCTTGTTGAAAACCTTGTTGGCCCAGACTTTTCCATTTCTGAAAAACTTTAAGCAATAATGCTCGCAGTGAGAGAACTGTTTCTCTTTTGTAATCGGAGCGCCTCCATATGAAGGTTTGTATACATGAGTCGAACACACGTAGATTCCGTTAAGTTTGACGGTCTCAAGCAGTCGCAGGACTGTCTTCCAGCTTTTGTAGAAACAGAACATGATACACGCACTTGGGGCTTGCAACTTGGACCAATAAGGAGCATGGAACTTACGCAACGCAAGCTTCTTCCAGACTTCTTGGTCCTCAAACAGGCGCGCAATCTTGCGGCAAGTCAGAGAAACGTTGATCCAATCTCTCGGGGCCTGCATCGCCAGCTTACCCAGGATGATCAACAGAATCTCCTCAGGTAATCCATCGAGACCCTCACGCGTGATGATATTGCTCTTTTTGACCGCAATTCTAGGCATTTTGTTGAACTGGTGTTAGGGAAGAGGGGAAGAGACCGGTCTGACAATTGAACTAAGGATGTGGATCTGCGAGGAGGCAGCAATGCAAGGGCAACTCCAGTTCTGATGTGAGCACCGGTTTGGGTGCGGCGTTTGTTTGTACCACTTAGCCAAGACTTGGACAACCTCACAGGCCAACAAATGTCTCTATATATCCCATCACTACAGAAGATGTATTTGCACCACGTCAAACCAATAACGGCGTAATATCTCCAAGGCAATGTTGGTCAAATCTATCTACACCTGGTTGCATAATCATTGGTATGAAGCTTGCCGGGAAGTTGTCTGAATTCGGGGTTGATTAACCAACAACTGTGGTTCACTGGTGGTAAATCCACCAGAATAAGGGTACTTGCGCAGACGCGTATATCACCAAACCTAAAGTTGCAAGGTAGAACTTGATTGTGGGATTGCTGACATGAAGAGTGGTAAAACACCTGTGAGTCACGTGCCGTAACAGAGTCAACAAAAAACATGCGAATCTGACTCTGCAAGAAGACAGAGTCAAAAAGCGCTAAAACGATAAGAGGCTCTCTTCTTGCTTCATTCTTCGTATAAAAGCCCTCAATTCCCCTCGCTGATCTCAGGAAGTCTGCTCTTTCGACACGGTCACGCAATGCTTTCATCCAAGTTGTTCACCCGCAGTGCGGGACGTCTGTACTCCACAGCCAGTGCGGACCTTATCAAGACCCCGCTTTACGATCTACACGTCGAACAGGGAGCCACCATCGTACCATATGCTGGATACGCAATGCCGGTGATGTACAAGGGTCAGACCCATATTGAATCGCACAGATGGACTAGGACAAACGCCGGTCTCTTTGACGTGTCGCACATGCTCCAGCACAAGGTGTCTGGTCCTGGGGCCACTCAGTTTTTACAACAGATAACTCCCACAGACCTTGCTGCTCTGCCTGTTATGACAGGATCTCTGAGTGTGCTGCTCAACAAGGAAGGCGGTATTGTCGATGATACCATCATCAACAAGCACGGAGACGATGAGTTCTACATAGTCACCAATGCCGGGTGCCGTGCCAAGGACGTGGCCTTCATAAAGGAGGAGCTTGCACAGTCTGCGTATGCTGGTTCGGTCTCCCACACAACGTTCGAAGGTGCTTTGCTTGCCCTGCAAGGTCCCAAGGCCGCCGAGGTTCTCAAGAAGTTCACAGACTACGACCTGTCGTCTCTGTACTTTGGCTCTGGTCAGTTCATCCCACTGCAGGGATTTCTGCCAGACAAGGTGCACGTTGCCAGATCTGGTTACACTGGCGAGGACGGATTTGAGATCTCCATCCCAGTTGACGATGCGGCACGCGAGTTTGCCAGTGCATTGTTGGAGATGTCCGATGTCGTCAAGCCAATAGGTCTTGCGGCTCGTGACTCGCTGAGACTTGAGGCTGGTATGTGTCTCTACGGCCACGAGCTCAACGACCACACCACCCCAATCGAGGCGTCTCTCAACTGGCTGGTCTCGAAATCTCGTCGCTCGGACCCTGCTGGTTTCAACGGAGCGTCCAAGATCCTCTCACAGCTGGAGTCTCCCAAAACAGTCAAGTTCAAGAGAGTCGGTATAGCGTCCAAGGGACCATCTCCCAGAGACGGAAACGCAATCTACGCTGCGGAGAACCCAGACCAGAAGATCGGTGTGGTCACCTCCGGATCGCCTGGTCCTTCTGTTGGTGGAAACGTCGGTCAGGCTTTCATCGATAAGCCCTTCAACAAGACCGGAACCAAGATCCTCATCGAGATCAGAGGCAAGAAGAGAGAGGCCGTGGTGGCCAAGATGCCCTTTGTGGAAAGTAGGTTCTACAGACCCTCCTGATCGAATAAATAAACATCAAGAAGAAAAACCGCTGGTAACTCGTTGAAAAATCCGAAATATGTGATGTTGATTATGTAAGCGTTGTTGTCTGCCACAAGTTCCGCGGGTAGATACCGATCGCGTTCACTGACGCGTCGCCAGACTTCTTTTCTCTCTCTTTATCTTCCTTGTTCGAACCGTGCCAGGATAAACCGGTCTTTCAGGATGCATATCAAGAGGGTAAGTTATACAGCCACTCGTTCCCGTCTCTCTCCGAGTGCTAACGTCGTTAGATTGTCATTCAAGGTTTCAAGACCTACAAGAACACAACGGTCATAGAAGACCTTTCTCCGCACCACAACGTCGTTGTCGGAAGAAATGGATCTGGAAAATCGAACTTCTTCGCGGCCATCAGGTTTGTGCTGTCCGATGCTTATAGCCATATGTCCAGGGCCGAGAGACAGAGTCTCATCCACGAGGGTTCAGGTACGGTGATGTCTGCATACGTCGAGATTGTGTTTGACAACGAGGACCGTCGCTTTCCCATGGACAAAGACGAGGTGACCATACGGAGAACCATTGGTCTCAAGAAGGATGACTACTCTCTGGACTCCAAAGGTGCTACGAGGAGCGATATCATGAACCTCTTGGAAAGTGCTGGGTTTTCAAGATCGAACCCATACTACATCGTCCCCCAGGGTAAGATCACGTCGCTTACCAACGCCAAGGATGGTGAAAGGCTCCAGCTATTGAAGGAAGTGGCCGGTGCTAGGGTGTTTGAGTCGAAGCTCCGCGAGTCCATGAAGGAAATGACCAGCTCTTTGAAGAGAAAGGAGAAGATCGACGAGATGCTCGAGTTCATCGAGAAGAGACTTGAAGATCTCGACCTGGAAAAGAATGACCTCAAGCACTTTGAAAAGTACAATAACATGAAGAAGGCTATTGAATACAACCTTTTCGACAAGGAGTTGGTCGGTCTGAACGAAACCATTGCTGCTATTGAGGATGAGCACTCAGAGGCCATGGAGGGCACTAACGAGCTGGTTCAGAAGCTTGAAGAGAGAGAAAGACTCGCCAAGAAACTGGAAAACCAGATTGCTGACCTCAAGTCCAACAAGAAGCTCATTGAGATTGATAAATCTGAAAACGACGCTGAGATCAAGGATCTCCTTGGTAAAATCGCCGAGCTGAAGGTTCAACTTGACGACTTGAAGAGCGCCGCCGCTATGGCTGAGTCCCAGAAGACCGCGAACAACAATTCCCTTGCATCGCTCAAGAGAAATATTGACAAGAGAGAAACGGCCCTCTCCGCCTTGGCTCCCACCTTGGAGTCACTCGCTGAAAGAGAGTCTTCTCTCAAGTCCAGGCTGACCATGTTGCGCTCTCAGGAAAGAGCCTTGTTTTCGAAGAGGGGAAGATCTTTGCAGTTCCAAACCAGGGAAGACAGAGATCTTTGGTTGCGCTCTGAGATTGACACCATCGAGAATGCTCTGGCGCAAAAGCAACAGGAGATCGAAAAATGGGAGACTGCCGCTCGCGAGACTGATTCACGTATAGCTGCCATTGATGCGACAATCAGCGAACGTGAGCTCGAAATGGAAGACGGTCCTGAGTCCATTGGTTCAAAGATCACAAGTGCTGCGTCTTCTCTGAAGGAAATTAAGCAGCATTACACCCGTCTCACCGATGAAAGAAAGACCTTGTGGCGTGATGAGAGCAGGCTCTCCAATATTTTGAACTCCTACGATCAGGAAATAGCATCTGCCCAACAGAACGTCAACGAGACCATGGACAGATCCTTGGCACAGGGTCTTGAGTCTGTCCGCAATATTGCTGCCCAACTGGGTCTCACTGGTGTATATGGTACTCTTGGTGAGCTGATCGAGGTCAGTGACAAGTACAAGATGGCCGCTGAGGTTGTCGGGGGAAATGCTTTGTTCAACGTTGTGGTTGATAACGACAAGACTGCAAGCATTCTTATGGAAGAACTAACAAGAGAGAAGGCGGGAAGAGTCACATTCATGCCTCTGAACAGGCTGAAGTCTCAGATCGTGGAGTACCCAACCACGAGTGACTGTGTTCCATTGATCAAAAAGATAGCCTTCGAAGACCAGTTTGCCCCAGCAGTCCACCAGATATTTGCGAAGACGGTGGTTTGTATATCTCTGGAGAGGGGAAGCGAAATAGCTCAGCAGTATCCGCTGAACTCCGTTACTCTTGATGGTGATGTCTGCGACAGAAAGGGTGTTCTTTCTGGAGGTTTCAGAGAGTTCAAGAAGTCTCGTATCGAATACTTGTTCAACTTGAAGAAGTGGAAGACTGAGTATGAGGCCACAAAGGTGAAACTGAACGAGATTCAGACACAACTGTCCCTGAAGGAATCTGAGCTCAATAGGGTCAACGATGAGATGGCCAAGCAGAGAAAGGTTCTCGATGCTCTTGAAACTGAGAAGGACTCCGTATCCCTAGAGATCTCCAAACTCTCCAATGAGAAGATGCGTTACGAGTCTGAGAGGACCCTGTTGAAGAGCCAATTGACACACTCCAAGGACTCTATCAGTGTCCTTGGATCTCAGCTCACGGAGAAGAAGGCAGAGCTGGACTCTGAATTTTCCAAGAACCTTTCAGATGCAGAAGTTGCCGAGCTGGAGATCATCAGCTCCGAGATTCCAGCGATTGAGAGGGATCTTGACACGACAACTGAGAATTTGAACAAAACGGAACTGAAGTTCTCCACCATCAAGATCGAGCTTGAGCAGAATTTCTACCCAAGAATGAAGAAGTTAGCTGCTGTTGTTGAGAAGCAGGCTGAGGAGGCGCCTGAGAATACGAGTGAACTCAGCGAACTCAGTGAGTCTTTGTCTCTTTTGCAGGAACAACTTGAGGAGTTTGAGTCCACCAACGCGTCCTTCATATCAAAGTTGGAACAGATCGATTCTGAGATAGAGTCCAAGGCCAGCAACCTTCAGAAGATTGACGAGAGTCAGAAGGCAAGACTACGACAGCTTGAGAGTTTGGGCCAGGCCTCTGAAAAGCACCTCAGCAAGAGAATAGCTCTCCTCGGTCGCAGGGATGACGTCAATAAGAAGATCCGTGAGCTCGGTGCTCTACCGGAGGAGGCTTTTTCGCTAGACGACGGTGCATCGGACAACTTGCTGCAACGTTTGAACGAGGCCAACCAGATGTTGAAGCAGTACAGCCACGTCAACAAGAAGGCTTTGGAGCAGTATCTCACGTTTACCAAGCAGAGGGATGAGCTTGTCGAGAGAAGATCCGAACTGGATACCGCAAAGAGTTCCATTGAGGACTTGATGGCTATACTTGAACAACGCAAGGAAGAGGCTATCATCAGAACGTTCGAGGGTGTTTCCAGGGAGTTTTCGTCTGTGTTTTCCAAGCTCGTTCCTGCTGGTGCGGGGTCTCTGATCATCCAGCGCGGTGACGGTGACAACTCCGAATCGTTCGCTGGTGTCTCCATCTCTGTCTCATTCAACTCGAGGGAGAACGAGCAACAGCGAATCGAACAACTTTCTGGCGGTCAGAAATCTTTGTGTGCGATTGCGCTCATTCTTGCCATTCAGAAGTGTGACCCTGCTCCATTCTATCTCTTTGATGAGATTGATGCCAACTTGGATGCCCAGTACAGAGCAGCTGTTGCCAAACTTATCAACGACCTCACTCACGACGGCGCGCAGTTCATCTGCACCACTTTCAGACCTGAGATGCTCCAGGTTGCCGACAAGTTCTTCGGTGTTACTTTCAGTAACAAGGTTTCCACTGTGGCCGACATAGATAGGTCCGAGGCTCTGGCCTTTGTCGAAGGTCAACAGAGGCACTGAGTAGATCATGCTGGTTGTCTTTTCGGTATAGCTAGTTGTACACAAATATACATAGTCATCAAGCCTTGCTAACGTCTTTCATGAGCTCGAGGAAACCAGAGTTCTTCTTTGACTTCTTTTTGCGCAGTGCCTTCTTAGCTGTCTTAGCATCGATGAAGTTTGACTTGGCTGTGTCATCTTCGTCATCGCTATCGGAGCCTGATGAATCGCTATCGCTATCGTCGTCTGATCCTGAGTCAGACTCTGAATCAGAGTCTGAGGATTCGGGTTCCTTAGAAGAAGCAGAATTGGAGTTGGTCTTTTGGGATGCAGGAAGTGGACTATCAGTGGTTGCATCGCGTACGGCAGGAACTCCTCTCTTCTTCAGACCTTCCAAACTGGGCAGGGATACCATTGGGGTCTTCTTTGGCTCGGGAGTTGGAGCTGGTTTATCAGGCTGTGTTGCTGGCTTTGGCGTTGGCTGTGTTGCTGGCTTCGCAGATGCTGGTGGAGTGGGATTCAAGAGTTCAGGGTCGATGCTGGACTCTCTGAAGGCATTCACCTTTCTGAGAGGACTCTTTGGTTCCTTTGTGCCCTTTTTCGTCTTAGGAGCAGAAACCGCAACCGGAGCTCTACGCGAGCTGTTCTCCGTCTCTTCTTCATCGCTATCGCTGTCCGAGGAGTCATCGCTTGCACTATCGTCACCTTCAGAGGAAGCCTCATCCTCACCGTTTGCGGTGCTCTTCTCAAGGGCAATGGTGGAGGGCTCAGGGGTGGATTTGGCCGAGACAAAAGCTGGCTCCTCTTCGCTGTCAGTGTCGCTTGTGCCATGATCCTTCTCTTCGCTCTCCTCCACCTGCAATCCCGGCGTTTGCTTTTTGAACCGGCGCAGCGGGTGATCCGGAACATCCTTTGTTGCTTTCAAGATCAACCTTTCCACCTCGATGGCCCTCTCTTTAGCCTTTTTCTCCTCCGCTTTTTCGCGCTCGAGAATCTCCTCTCTTTTCTGCTGCAGCAGAGCATTCTGTTCTCTCTGCTTCTCCAAAGTATCGCTTTCGCCTGCTGGTTCTGAAGATTTGCTAGTCTTGAGGGGGGTACCATCGAGGACGTCCTGTTTGCTGATTGTTGGAACAGGAGCCTCATCAGCAACAGGCTTCAGCTGGGGTTTCTTGGCCATTACGCTGTCTTCCTGAACAGATAGTTTTCTCTTACCTTTTTGCTCGGTGGGAGTTTCCTCCACTTCCTCGGAGGCAGACTCTTCCTCGGATTCGCTGTCTTCATCTTCCTCGATGCCATCCTGCGTGAGAGAGTCGGGCAGAACCTTCTTTGTGATGTCCTCCTTTGAAGCAACGCTGACCCCCTTGGGAGTCTCGTCAACCTCCATTTCAAGAGTGAGATCTGGCTGTTGTACCGCGGCAAGCATTCCAGAGGTTATTCTCGGCTTAGCAGAGTAGTTGAGAGATGAGGTCCTCGCGTTGCCAACTGGCGTGGACATTTCCAGAGGACCGGAGTCTTTCAAACCATTGGTCAAAAGTCTGTTGGTCTTGTTGATCCTGGGAAAGGGGTTTCTACTCTTGTTGTCTGAGCGTTGTTCCTCTTCGTCGCCGGAGGGTTCCACTGAGAACGACTTGACGTTACTCTTCCTCCTTCTCTTGATCAACCCAGGTATGCTAGCCTCGTACTCCTGTGTTTGAGATCTGCGTGATGCGTCTGAAGACTCGAGCGACGCAGGTTTGAGCTCGTTATAGGTGAGGACGATGGCCTGATCGTTGTTGTCGAACACCTGCCACGCGTGGTATCCAAGATCCAGATCACAACCTCTGGAATCTTGCAACTTCCACACGTCCAATTCGTCAAGATCTGGGTACATTCTCTGTGTTCTGAGCTTTATCTCCTCGATCAGAGACTCGATGGAAACGTCTCTCATGGTGATGTGCAAAAACTTTCGCATTCCAAGGAGTTCGAGATCGACGAATCTACTCATCGATCCGACGGTCGACGTGTCCTGCCGTAGCTCGCTCATGCTGTGCTGGACATGGCTGCTATTAACACCACCACCAACAGCGTCCTGAAGAAGAGAAGACCGGTGTCTATCCTCTTCGACAGGAGACGTACCCCTGGACGATATGTTCTGGAACCCTATATGACGGGCGCTCGGTGGAACAATGTACACCTGCAGTTTTATCATGGCTGAATGCAAATATTCCTCGAATACCGTGAAACACGCGGGCTGAACAGTTTCGGAAAAAAAGCGGGAAAATATCGGAAGAAAAAATCACACAGAGGAATAAGCTCTTTCTCTCTTTCTCTGTCTCTCTCTCTTCTATGATTCGTCTAAAGATTCTCCCGTTGGTTTGTTGGTCTCCCTCCTCCAACTGTGACCTTTTGGAACTCTGCCTTTGTCTGTCTTTGTCTTCTTGTCCCCCTTTTTTCCTTTTATTTTTTTTCTACTTAGGTAAGCTTTGGCTGGTACACTATAAAATTATGTAATGCGCGGCGCGTTACTACCCCAATCCCTGTGTTTTCATCAATTTTTTGGCCTCCATCTCAGCCTGGATCCTGTCCAGTACTGACGGTCCCTGTGGTTGTTGTTCCTCTGTCTCTGGTTGCTCGTCTGCGTCGTCTGTACGCGTTACCGTGATCTTACCGGTGCGCTCTGCAACGGATGAACCTTTCGCCCATACATTCACGCTTCCGTCCAGATTCCCCGAGAAATATTTGCAGCTTCTGAACCCGGCGTACTTGATGCACGTAACTCTTTTGGTTTCTTTGCCCTGTGACAGTCTTGCGATGAGCTTGCCGTCCACAACGCGGAACACGAGAATTTCTCCGTTATCGTTTGGAAACCACAGAAACTGCATTTCTGTTTCGAGCTGCGGAGAAAGGCACATATCGAGGTGTTGTGTGTACTTGTTGCGCACCAAAGGTCCAAAGTTCACCAGTTTATTCGTGGCTCTGTCGGGCTTGGTGAGATCCCATACCCTTATCTTTTCGTCCACTCCACACGTAATCACTTCGCTGCCGCTTTCTGTGAACAGTATGCCATTGACCGCGCCGTCATGTGCCTTGCCATCTGTCGTCTTTCTGCGTTTTGTGGTGCGAAAGTCGTCATCGTCATCGAGGGTGTCGTTACTGTTGAACTGGTATACACAGCTTTCTCCTCTCCGAACATCCCACAGGCGCACGTTGCCCTCCACATCTCCCGAAACAAGAAGATTGGAGTTCACAGGAGACCACCGCAGAGCCAGCACTCTGCCCTTGTGCCCAGTTAGTGTGTGTGTGGTGCTGGTGGTGCGCATGTCCAGCAAGCGAACCATCGGTGTATCGTTCCCGCATGCGAGAAGCGGCTGTTGAGAGTTTGTGGATATGTCAAAGTGGTAGACTCTTGACCCCAGGTTGAACGTGTAGACGTCCTCAAGAGCGGACGTGTCCCATACTTTGACGGTGTGGTCAAACGACGATGACACAAAGAGACCGGTGTCCCTTGGCCACCACGATACGTGCGACACTCCAAACTGGTGTCCCTGTTTCCTCTGTATTCGGCTCTTCGCCACAATGCGGTTCGCCGAGTCGCTGTACAGGTGTATCGACGAGTCTGACGATCCACACACCAGTAGCTCGCAGCTCTGTTTGTCTATATCGATTGTGTTGATTGCGTTTGCGTCTTTGCTGGATGGGTACACCTTGTATGCGTGTCTGATCGACGGATACACAGACTCCGTGTGTATCCTGAGCATGTCAGCGGTAGACAGCTCTCCCCATAGTCTCTCATCCAGTAGAGATTGCATTCTCCCCACCGTCTCTGTCCAGCGTTGTAACGCAGAAACAACAAAGATGTGCCCTCATCAAAGGTCGTGTGCTCCCCCTACATACGCCTCACCCTTGTGAGATCGTGCGGGGACGGCAGGTTTATACGGAGGAATGGTATCATTAGTGAGTATTAAATAGTGTGGAATCGGGAAGAAGTAAGGTTAATGGGACATTGTGAACGTTGAATAGCGGGGGGGTGAAACTCTAAGCTATAGGGTGATCACTAGGCGTCTTTCCGCTGTTTCCAATGGAGCAGGCTGTGTTTCTGGCCCATTCAACAGAGTAGTTGATGCCTATTGGTACGCTGTTGTTCTCGATTAGCTTCCAGATGTAAAGCGACAGGTTCCAGAACAGGTCGTACGTGTAGTATATGCAAACTCCCAGAAACACAACGGTAAAGATGTGCAGGGCAATGGCCTCATCTGGAGACATGAGGTAGTATGGGCATGTGTAGTAGTAGAAGTTGATGAATCTCTCAATCTGAGAGACCATGATGCTCTTGTTCTTGCTGTCTTTGAACATTTTGGGACTCGTGAGTGCTGCAACAGTGGTCGTATTGTTCTTTCTATGTCGAACAAACCTTTGCGAATAGCTGTAGATGGGGAAAAAGATGAAAAATGAGAAGTTGAGAAAAAGAGGATAAGTAAAAGAACAAAAATCGGAGAAAAAGAGAGAACGGCTGGTGTTTAAAGCAAGGCCGGGACGGGATCTTTGTTTCCGTACGTTCCGGCAGTTGCGTGAGTTGGAACACGGAAGAACACTAAGGACTTAAGTCCCGCGTATTTCCGAGCACACAAAAAAAAAAGAAATTTAGTTTTTTGAAGTTTTCTTTCCACTGATTATGTAAGAAAAGCATTGTTTGGGAGACCGGTCTGAGCAGCAGATTGGAGGAGTATTTTGAAGCTATCTTGATAGTTAGGTATGAGAGGCGTATTTTATGGGGGGAGAAAGAGATAGAAGAAAAAAGGAGGGGAAAAAAATAAGGGTTGAGGCGGGATTAAAGACGAGCAAGGCAGGGGGGATCAAGTGATGAGGTGACACATCAGATGACGTCGAGTTCCTGTCGATTTGAGCAGTTTGGAATTTTAAGATCTTGAAGATCAGCGCTTAGACGTGATATCTTCGGCCTCTGGGTTCATGAAAAGGTTATTCTCACTTTCAAGGCACTTGTTGCACATGCTGGATCCAGGGTTGAGGTTCATGTCTTCAATTGTGAGAACGTCACCACACTTGGCACACCCAGGTCTGTGGTGATCGTCATCCTTGATAGCAGAGTTAGCTGCAAACTGCTGAACGTCAGACATGTTCTCCAGAGAGATTGGCTGGTCGTTGGCCATCACTGCGGCCGCAGCAGCAACCATGGCTGCGTGAGAAAGTGCGGTGGAGTCCTCGGCCTTTGGCTTGACGCTCTTTGCGGAGACTGGAACGGATGCAGATACAACGGTATCCACGACAGAACCGCCTCTCCTCTTTCTGGAACGACACTTGATACACACCTTGCGATCTTTATCCTCTCCCTCGAGGGGCTGCGCACACCTGTTGCACGCACCCTGTCTCTCAAGGTTCGATCTCCTGATCTTATCGTTCTGGCGGCATCTTGAACACACCTTGAACTGAAACCTCGAGTCGTTCGGTCCAGAGCAGTGTACACATTTTCCCTGGTCTGCACGCGTAGACTTCCTGGCTCTCAGGTTGAGACGACACGATGCACACAGTACATAGTTGCCCTCTTCGTGCTCGATGGAAGTGCCGCATCTCCTGCAAACACCATCCTTCTCCTTGGTTCTCATCTGCCATCTCTTGGATCTCTCCCTCTGCAGTTCTCTGCAGTGAGAGCACAGTCTGTAGAACTTGTCGAGAGATTGCACAAACGTCTTCTTGCACCTCGAGCAGACTCCCAGGACATGGTCTCCCTGTGCTCCTGGTTGTTGCTGTTGGCCTGTCTGATGTCCGGCCTGGTGCACTGCAGCGTGTTCATCGGTAGTCACTTTCGCGTCTGAACTGGCAGTTGGAACGCTCCATTGCTGGGCAGCAGCCTCTAGGGCAGCCGCTGACTCATCCATGTTTTTTTGTTTCCAATTGAGTTCAACGTAAGATTATCGTCGGTATGGAACGGCAATAGTGCGGAGATGTGTGAGATCTGATAGATCAAATGATAACCAAAACAAATATGGTTACGAAGTGCTTGTCCTCTTGCGACCAAGGCTCGCCACCGTCATTTGTTTTTTTTTCCGTTGTTGTTTTGGATTTCCACTTAATGACACGTTTGAATGTGGCAGATATAGGGTTAAGTTGCCCTGGTGATATGTCACGTGCAACTGACGTTTAGACCGGGGAGGCTCGACTAGCTTTCCAAAGTGGGGCTAAAGGAAACCAGGGTTCAAGCTCAAATTTCACCTTTGAAGAGGTCTGTTCTTGTTACTCTGCTCTTTAACAAAGTGATACAGATGGCATGGACAGTCAAATGAATGCCTTCATGTTCGACGCACTGTCACTAGACAGCTGCGGCGTCGATAGCATTGGGCCATCTCTACCACAGCCGCAGCCAGTAAGGTCCGCTGTCGCAGAGAGTTTCAGTCAGGAAAGCTCTTCGAAACACCAAACTGTGCCAGAGTCTAGCAGCAGTAGAAGTTTCGTTCTTGTGGAGCCGAGGGACATTAGAGCTGGTAAGTCGAAGAGAGTCGGCAAACGCAAGGGGGACTTCAAGGATACGTGTCTGAGGCGGTCCGCAGAAAGAAACAAGCACCTCTCCAAGGTGACAAAGTTCGCATGTGACGAGAGGCTGGAGACAAGGGGAAACTCATCGTCGTCTCTGGCTAAACAGAAGAGGCCTAAGAAGCCTTTCATGCAAAATGTGTTTGCGGTAGACAAGACACTTCTTCCATTACGCATAGAAAAGAGCTTGGGTGAACCTCAGAGGAACGGCAAAGAGATCCACATTGTGTTGGAGAGCTTCGAGTCGCTGAAGGCTAAGGGACGCAGCAGTGCCAGAAAGGACCCCTCCCATTCTATCCACTAAAGCAGAAACCTTATAGAGTATAGATCATAGAAACAAGATACCATTTTTGCATTTTTGAAACAACGGCCTTAGTCTTATCTGTTCTCCGTGACGAAAGAAGCATGCGGCAATACTTTTGGTATAGCACACTTTTGGCGGGTTCTCTCTCTAAGACCACACTGCTATGGAACCTGATAACGTACTCCTCTACGGCCAACTTTTCCATTCTGTGTGTGTTTTTTTGTTTTTTTTTTTGATATTGGGACAAAAAATCAAGGTAATCTTGTATATATAAACAACAGTTTCATGTTAGAAGTAAGACGGGCCTGCTCAAAACCTGAGTGGCGGGCGGGTTAGTCACTCTCTAGATAGCTCGGGGGAAGTATACTCACAGGACTTCGGCGATTTCATGGTGTCACAGTCATTTTCAAACACCGTTCACCATCGATTGATTCTCTTGCAGAGAAATGCTTATGAAATGTAGATATTCAGGATTGACTAATCTTCTTCGTTTGAGTAAGTGTTTGATATTCTCGAATATCTCATTTTTTACAAAATTATACCCAAGCTGAGTCATACGCTATGAGAGAAATGATAAAAGCCACTTGATAAACAGGAGTCAAAGACAGTAAATACTAGCAGAATTGTACCCTAAGATCTATTTTACTGCAACGAGAGGTTTGGGAGGTGACTTGCCCCTCTATAAATTTGAATGCAGGGGCTGATTGGAGTTTTGAGCCGCAGCTTATAGTCATGGTATAGAACGTTATCACTGTCTCCGTGAAAAGTATTCGATCCTTTTTACTCGTGACATGGTCGCTTTAATTGATCAATTCAAGGACTGGGGCTCTTCTCCTTCTTTTGAACAAACAGATGCGCTTTGCCAGTGCGTCCCGACTGCTAGTTCGGCTAAAATGACCGTTTCTGAGGTCTGCGCCGCGTTTGCTGTTGCGCTGTTACCTCCTCATAACCACCAGTCCTTTATCACCAATGCTAAAGAGGCGAGCAAGATGTTGTTTGTTTTTTACTGTCTTGTACTATTTTACATTCAGCTTCATGCTACAGAAAATTCCATGTTTAGCTCCCGATGAGATACAGACTGAATTAGAGGGGGGGGGGGGGGGGGGGGGGGGGGGG